>JAWNGG020000231.1:0-377104 GCA_036937485.2 Tetragonisca angustula | reverse complement strand
AAGATGCAAGGAACTATAGGTTATGCCCCGAATCCTCAGGCATTTCGCAGAAATCAAGTGAGGAAACAATATTCTCCTACTCTTCTACGATATTCTTCCCCGACTTTTCTAAAGCTCTCCTAAAAATCCCAATTGGTTTTCGTCTTTTACTTTCTTCTTGCTAGTTGTCATGTACCAGTTGAGATGGTAAAACGGAACGAATTGTTTCGCATTTGGTTTAAATTTAACGTATTGGCGCGCGTGTTTTTTCTTGTAAATTCAATATTAATTACACTGTGTATATTTTAAATCTTGATTGAGAGTTGTAACTTCGATGGTATAAATCGGAATGTATATCGTAAGAGTTTGACCTCCGTACGACGGAAGCTTTTGATATTCTAGAGAAACCAAAATCATACTGCGTGATGATTTAAGACTGATGATATTTCGTGATAAATCCGTTGAACGTTCAAAGATCGTGATATATTTTCATAAGCTAGCCTACGGTGTTCCAATAATTTCTTCCGATGATGAGAGAAAAAGACCCAAGTAGGATATTGAACGCGTGTAAAATATTCGTCGAGATGTTCGAGTGCTTTTTTTTCCCTTAATTTTAGTTGACGTATTTCTCAATTGCAACGATGCTGCTGTTGTATTTGTAAACTGGAAAATATTTTTCATCAAAAATGTCATACGTGTGTGACGTAATTACTCAAACCTGCGTGTTGTTCCAGGTTTTTATCGTGCGATACGAACGTTGGTAACTCTGAATTTTCAACTGAATTCCAAATTTTTCAGAGCAATTTTGTTTGAACATTTTTGTAAGGCTGGAAAACGTTGACTTTTATTTTCACGTAGCACCTCGATGGTTGTACGAAAATGTAATTATCGAGCAGTGATTCCATCTCGATTCGTCGTCTTGATTCTTTGAAAAGTAGCAACAACTTTTCTACCGATCTTTTTCTCGAAACAGCGTGCCAAACTACAAATTACGACGAATGTGTTTCGAAACGACGTACAGACGTGTACGAACGCCACGCGTGATTCTACGTTTCTTTCGATTGACGAAGATTTCTTAGCAACGATCACGGCAAAATCAACGTTCCTTTTTTCCTCGACGTTGTTTTTTGAAAAGAACGCTCGAGTTGCGACTTCGTGTCTTCTCTTGCAGTTTCGTTTCTTGCGACAAGTGGAGTACCACGGGACGAAAGAAATTTGTGATTGTGAAATAATTTAAAGTTTTTTTTTTTTTTTTTTTTTTTTACAAATCTCTACAGATCGAAACGTGTAAAGTCACACCGTGTTGATTGTGATGAATGATTCTCCTGCAACTTGTACGTACGTATTGCGTTGCATGATTCGTCGTGATATATTTTGAAAAATTGAAATTGAAACACGTTCTTTGTAGCTCTGGCCTTAATTTGAATTTTGACCTATTTTCGAAGCGGTTAGAAGTAAAAGGAAGAAGAACGACAACAACGACGACTCTGTGTCGTACGTAATTTGTGTGTTGGAAACTTCATTGAGAAATATCGAGTTGCGAACGTTTGAAAGATTAAGAGTTCCAACTTGAAAAATGTATTTCAATTAATTTCTCAGGGAACGTGCATTTACATTTATTCTCGTACGATCCGAGCGTTGCGATTTTTAATTTGAGAATTACGTCGTTGTTTGAAGTGTCAAAGTCTTGCATTCGAAGAAACAGCCTGAATAAGAAAGGAAAATTAACACCAGCTACTACTTTTCGTTTCGCGTTAAAGTACAATGCGTCTATAACCGATCCCATTTCGTTCGAGTGGTTGTTCTCGTTTAATGAGTATTTGAGTGCAAAATAATGAATAATTTTACCTAGTGCCTGTGTAGAATATATTTCAAGAATGTAATGATCCAAGTTGTATTTGAGTGAAATAAAGGTTGTGAGACATATACACGCAAGCCTAAGTTATTGGCTCGGCCCCACGCGCGTATTAAATAGGTATTATTTATTTTTTCACGATCCAAATCGCGTTCGTACGGTGTATCGTGATCTTGGTCGTAACGTCCGTCGTATGCCGGAAATACTCACCCTCGTGTGATTCGCGTTGATAGACCGATCCCGAAGAACGAGGAGAAAAAGAGAAAGAAACAAAAAGTAAGACGTTCGACGTTTGATTGAAGAAAAATAAATAATACCTCTTTTGCAGATACCTTACAATTTGGAGAAACGACGGGGAGTAGTTGCGAAGCTTTTCGCGGGAGACTCACGGTCTAAAACAGACGACGGCACCTTTGTGGCCATACCTAAACGCTATCGTAAAATCGAGGTGAAGTACTCGCGTCTCGGTTACGACGAGTTTGATTTTGATCAGTACAATCGCACCAACTTCTGCGGTCTCGAAGCCACCCTTCCCAACAGTTATTGTAACGCTATGCTGCAGGTAAATGCAATTCAGTCAACGCGATGAATAACTGAAAGTCCTTGCTCTTCTTTCAGGAAAACGAGCTCGCCTGATCGGATGTATTAATACTTATCGCGTATTTTCCAGTTGCTTTATTATTGCGAACCTGTGAGAATAGCATTGCTCTCTCATTCCTGTCAAAGAGAATTCTGCCTGTCCTGCGAACTAGGATTCTTGTTTCATATGTTGGACACGTCTCGAGGATTGCCTTGCCAGGCAGCCAATTTCCTTCGAGCTTTCCGAACGGTTCCCGAAGCGGCAGCCTTGGGACTTATACTTAGCGATCTCCATCCGGAAGCCAAGAGAAAAACGAATTTGATACGATTGATACAGGTGCGTTTCTAAATGCGAAACGCGAATTACGTGCTTGAGTGTAACGACTTTTATCGTAGAGGCAACTTTTGTCACAGCTCAAAATCGAAACTTAAACTGCGTTTCGTGTGTTTTGAAGAGCAACGAAATTTGTTGATAAAGAATGGATGTGAGAAACCGAGATTCTCGATGAGTAATTTCGGTAACGAAAGACAAATGCGTGTGTTGGATGACTCAATTGCAGTTGTTTCGCTCCCGTCTGTTCGATGTACCTTTTTAATTCGCTACGATCGAATTCTGATGAATAGAGATGTGATATATTTCGATTTCTGACTAGAAAAACTTCCCTTCCGCTTGTCTCGAATCAAAATTTGCAATTTCGCGCGAGTAGATTTTTGCTAGAAAAAAATTGCCTTGGAAATAAAAAGTGTTGATACTGTTGAATTTCAGAGTTGGAACAGATTTATATTGCACCAGATTCACTATGAAATTTTGGAAACAAGGAAACGTCAACAAGAGGAAGAGGAAGCTGCTCGGCTTAAATCAGGGCCCAAATGTCCACCGTTCGTTTATAACGAGCAGGATTTTCCTAGTATTTTACAAGACATTGGCTCTCGGTACAGAAGCCATGCAGAAGAAAGGAAAAAAAGGAGAAAGCAAGAGGAGGATGGTAAATATATGTGGATCACATCGAAAGGTAAACACAATTTATGTGTAACCTTTTTATTGGGCACTTTTTGTGTTTATTTTTCATTTTGTATGTGATTATTTGTTGCATGTACCGGATTATCGTGACGACACATCCGAACGATATAAAGAAAGTAGCCAATCCTACGCCTTTTGAGATATTTGCTTTTATTTATTTTTACATAAGAATTACGAGTACGTTTACACGCGTATTCTTACGATACAAAGATCGTCGGTTAATGGTTCTTCTTTTCTATTGTGCTAGGTTTACGAGGAAAGCTCTTCTTAGCTCTTTGTTGAAACGTGTTACTTGAGTTTTATTTTCCGCAAATGCATGGCATGCAGTTACAAAAATTCCATCCGTGTCGGCGTTGCTTTGATTTTCTATAAATTCGCTCGACTTTTTGTGTCATAGTTTCAGAAATAAGTCATTACGGAGTGTTTTAAGTAGCTGTGCCGTCAAAAAAGAAAAAAGAGAAACGTGATAACGATGGATTGCCGATAAAAATAAATAAAAATATTCTTCTGAAATATTTTTTTGTTCGCTAAATATATAAATACTCGTGAAATAAATTCACGCTTGAGATTCGAATGTTCTTTTTTTATAAATTTTCGTTACGTGTTTTATCTTGAACGTACTTTATATTAACGTACGTATATATTAGAAAACATACTTTGTCTTAAATCTGCCAGAAACAAAATTGATATTTGAAAAAATTTGGACGAACGTTTGTTACGAATAGATAAAAACAGCAAGAAATCTATCGAAGAGAATGAAGTACGAGACGAAGAGACAGAGATCAGTCGTCTATTTGGATCTGAACAAATGCACATACACCGCTGTCTCAAATGTGGGCAAGAAGCTATGAAACATTCCATCATGTTGCTGTGTAACTTGGTTTATCCGGAATTAACGCATCCTTGTAAGACGTTGTTCAAACTATATGCGTGTTGAACGTGTTCGTTGGATTATCGTTACGCAAAACGAATGAATTTTTGTCCTTTGTAGCAGAGGAGGTTCCGTTTACAAGTGTTCTTGCCCGCAGTTTGAAACCCGAGAAAATTACACCTGCATGGTGTGACAATTGTCAAAAATTTACACCCACTCTCCAATCTCGGCAATTGACTAAACTACCTCGAATATTGGCTCTGAACTGTGGTTTGGATACACAGCAGGTATGTACATCGAACACGATCTTGTTTGTGTTTCGAGAATAATATCTCGTACAATTTCGAAAATCCACCAGTCACGACTGACAGCAGTTGCGGATATTATTGAAATATTTTTTACTAACGTACTTTTAATTGTAAAATTTTTTGCAATAAAAATTCTTGTTCTCTTGATATTTCGTTGTGTGTGCAATCGCTTTCTACAAATTGAACAGTTTGACAACTGATACTTCGTCGGAATTCTTTCGCAATCACCTTTTAGACTATAAACGTCGCAAGAGTCGAGATGATTTTTAACGTTCTAAAGTTACGATTATTGCACTTGTAGGATAAAGTGTTCTGGCAAGCACAAATGGATATAGTCGTTCAAAAAGTATTAAGTGGCAAGGAGAGTAGTCCGTCTTCGAGTCCTATTCCCATTACCGTGAAACCGTGTCGCTACGGTAACAATTGTACTCGAATTGGCTGTAGATTCAGACATATTGGCAGAGATCCAGGTATCGCGATTTATCGTAGAATTTTTCAGAATTCTCATGGTTGACTACTTGTTTCAAAGTCTTTCTTACTTGAATTTTTTTGCTAGAAAATATATCAACGTCACCGGTTACTCCACCGACAGCGACTTCGACGCCGGTCGCAACACCACCTAGTCACTTGTATTATTCTCATTCGTGGATTCCACACAATATAGAGATCTCCTTGAATAGCAGCTGTGAGTTATTTGTGGAGAAGATAAGTGTTCCAAAGAACGATTCTAACGAAAATAATAAGTCGACCGACGAGATCCTAGTGGAAAACGGTCAGAAGGCTGACAAGATACATGATTCTGAGATTACTGGAGAAGAAGAGAACGTGGCTGAAAATCATATTAACGCAAAGTCGGATAACGATGAGAAGGACGAAAACAAAACTGATGAGAATTTGGATAAAGTTCAATACAGTCTTAGCGCTGTTGTTTGTTATATCGATGACAAGACTAATGAAGATAGGAGGAACATTGTTGCCTTGCTGCGAGTTGGACCAAATTATCACGAACGATCGGCTGGTAGTGCGGTGTCGCAGTGGTACATTTTTAACGATTTTTGGTACGTAAATATAATTCGTTTTCTCTACTGAGAAATTGTAAAATACTCGATAAAAAAATCGTATCTTTGGTTTTATATACATGTCGAGAACTTCTAAAATTTTCGTGTGCGTACGAATCTTCTAAATTGTGTTTCAAACATTTTTATTTCGTTTAGTATATCCGCAGTAACGCCGCAAGAAGCGGTATGGTTCAATCTTGATTGGAAAGTTCCGTGTGTCCTTCATTACACGGCTGTGCCTGCACCCGAACCATTACCGTTTGTCAGTCCGCTTACCTATGACGTATTTGGCGAAGATAAGTGCATTGCTCGCAGTGGAGGGACGAGGGGTATTACATTTACTCCATTAACGTCCGACGAAATGCCTAAAAAAGGTTTCGATCGAACATAAAAAAGAAAAAAGAAAAAAAAAAGAAAGAAACATCGTTTAGATGCGTGAAATGACATTGACAATTGATAAAATTATTTTTGTAGGTGAACTAGTTGGAATTGATGCAGAATTTGTAACGTTGAATCAGGAAGAGTCCGAGCTTCGAAGCGATGGAAAAATGTCCACCATAAAACCAAGTCATATGTCAGTTGCGCGTATAACTTGTATACGTGGGTGTGTATAATTTTCAATCGTTTGTTCCGTTGGATTTAGTCGTTCTCGTTCTCTTCATATTGGTATAGTTGATATAATTTTATAATTTCCTAAATAGCCAAGGTCCTTTGGAGGGAACTCCCTTCGTTGACGATTACATAAGCACGCAAGAACAGGTAGTGGATTATTTGACAAAATTCAGTGGCATTCAGCCAGGTGATTTGGACGCAAACTTTAGTAGCAAACATTTGACCACTTTAAAGTCAACGTACCAAAAACTACGATTCCTCGTTGATAATGGAATCATGTTTGTTGGTCATGGACTGAAAAATGACTTTAGGTAATTACTCTATTTTTCCTTTTTATTACATCAATTTTACACGTTTATATTTTTCTCCATGTTCGCACAGAGTGATAAATTTAGTCGTCCCACCGGAACAGATAGTAGATACAGTATTGCTGTTTCATTTACCCCATCATCGCATGGTATCGTTGCGTTTTCTTACGTGGCATTTTTTGGGTAAAAAAATTCAGTCGGAAACACACGATTCTGCAGAAGATGCCAGAGCTGCTCTCGAGTTGTATCGTAAATACAAAGAGTTAGAGAGTTCTGGTAAGCTGGCCGAATCGCTAAAGGAGCTTTACAATATTGGCAATCAATTACAATGGAAAGTAAGGATAATGGATTGTTTAAAATATTCATTGTATATCGATATTTTGATTAATTTGACTTTTTTTCAGGTTCCGGACAGCTGATACGAGGATGACTCTCAGGAAGAAATGCATGATTTAGTTACGCGCAACGACAATGAAGTTTAAACGATGATTTCAAAGTATAGTCGTAGATCAATCGACGAATAAACTTCGAAAGACATCGTCTTTCACAGCGTCGATTCTTAAGCGATAGAATCGTACGTTTTTCCTGTTCAAAAAGAGTCCAATTATTCGTACACAGATACTAGGAAAATTCCAAGATTAAATGTGGTAATGATGTCACGAGTTAATGATTACGGGTACAACTGCATTCTCATTCTTGTTTGGTATTTTCTTACCTCACGACACACTGGCGCGTGAGATCGTTGGATCTCGACTCGACTATTGTCCGTTTCTTAGTCTCCATTACGCTCTGTTTGATCGAGATCGTTATAAATTATCACGCGAAAGTTTTAAAGAAAACAAAATTCCTTCCCGAGTGTATTTTTTTTTTTTTTTTTTGAAGGTATTAAAGCAAAATGTTTGGCATGTATTCAATGGTAATCGTATACATACATATTGTTCGATAGCAGATTAGCGTTTTGAAGAGCAGTACCGATGCCACACTGCCTGAAACGAATATATTTACAAATATATTTAATTTCTTGATATACTTTAAATAGAGCATCCACACACATATAAGTTTATCTTGCTCGGTAAATCATTCTATCCTTTCACTGACAAACTAGTTTCACTATTGAAGTTTGAAAACTACTTCAGACTTTCGATATTTAAATGGAGTGAAAAATTATATCATTAAAAAGTTTATTTCTTGTGTTTCAAATCGGTATACGAATATCTTACAATTATTGAAAGATTATTTACAAAAATAACAAAGAAATCATGCCATATGCCTGAAGTGTGTATGTTGCATCGCTGAAGGGTTACTAGTACTTGTATGTAATCGAAAATTAGTATTTTTAGTAATAATTCTGGAGAAGGTATATCTATACGAGTCGTTTTTCATGATTTCCTTTTTTATACGTATATTTTTTGAAATATTGACTTTTGTAATGTTTTGTCCAACGACAGCTCGCTAGAAAAGGAAGAAAATATGGAGACACGTTTTTATAAGATTTACTTCATCTCCGTGGTAGATTTCATTTCGTCTCACGAATTTATGGAAGTCATTTTCGCTCGTTTGCAAAAAACAAATCAATCATTGAAAGAACCAGAAATTTTTCTAAAGATCCTTTTCTACTTTGAGGTTCTAGAAATGCAAAGAAAAATAATATTAAATGAAATGCGGTAGTATATTTTACAAAATAATTGTACTCATAGATTATTTTTGTATACATTTTATCAATGACAATGAAAAGCAAAGAGAAGAGTATGTGAGAGAGGGAGAGAGAGAGAGAGAGAGAAAGCAAGCGTGTGGAAAAATATTGTCAAAACCTATTGAAAGAAACGAGATTATCGAAACATATATATTTTTTTATATCTGGAACGATTTTCTTATAGTTTGTGCACGACGTAACTTACTTGTGTAATTGAAATCTAACGAAAAATGACATACAGCTGTCGTAACATTGGAAATATGATGTTAATAGTAATCGTTTGTTTTATGTATCTACCACTGTTACGTCATTGTGATTTTTCTAATAAACGATATATGAAAAATTTATTCTTTCTGCTTATTCTACGATAAGCCTCTTGAGACAGCGTGCAAATTTGTTTGAAATAGAAAATAAGTCTTCGGAAGAAAAGATGAGATCTCCCCTGACATAATACAAGATCACCACTATTGCTATTTGGTTTCGACAGAAGGATTCCACAGCGTTGGTTCTTGTTAAAAAAACACTTTAAACTTTCATGTAGTTTGTGATTAATGATTCTTTTTTCTTATTTAAAAATAAAATCATCCTTAATGTTAATATTATTAATTAATTGAAAAAAAGATATATATATACGTATCTTTTCTTATTTAATATTACATCTTAAATCTGTATATACACAAGTCAGTTTCTACTTTTCCGCTTAACCAGAAATTCGTTTGCTCTCCACACAATTATTAATTTGTGTTAGCTAGTTACTTTCTGAACAGTTTCTAGTAATGCAATTAATAATTTACAAGATTATAAACATACAGCCAGAGTTAGCTTCAATTTCACATTATGGCGTTCCATTATACATATAATAATATAGAAATTTTAATAAATAATTGAAAATCTTCGTTCTCGAGAGTGCTTTTTAAAAACAGAGAAGTATCTAAATGATATCAGAGACCAATGAAATTTTTATCAACGTGTAGCGAAGCATTTGAATTGGCTAAACATTCCTTCAACGAAAAATAAAATTAATAAATTATTATTCTGAATATTCCACCAGGAGAGCCTGAATATATATACCGTAGTATATTTACAATATAGAACTGAACATCTTTCTCTATAGTTAATTATAATTTCAACTATTCTGCAATTGCTCAAGTCCCAAGATATAACTAATATTTTTACAAATCCAGCAAATATTTTAAAATAAAAAAATCATATTCGCCTTTAACGTGCAAGAAATATCTGTGTTTTTGGCTCTCGCCGTCACTTCGATCGATCATTCGTAGTCCGTTGTCATCGGTTTAAGTAAGTTACAAGTAATTTAAAAAAAGTCACAATAATGATGATGATGATGATGATGATGATGATAACAAATGACAATGGTGATGATAATAACAATAATAATAATTAAAAGAGAAAGAAAGAACATCTCCTGACTAGAAACTTGCGTGATCGAGCTGCAGGAGTTGAAAAGAGTATTCGATGGCAGTAGAAAATAATCGCAAAATCACTTCAGGACCTCTTTTACATCACGTATCCGTTCGTACCTAGATGTATGTATATATCTAAGTGAGAAAAACTCGAGCAGTTTCCTTAATCTGGCCTGGAGATAAAGGCACTCGTGATTTTGTTAATTACAATAATCGTAATATTTGTCTCGTTGCACGACACGGCACTGTATTATAGTTAGAATGAGCCACGATCCAGTCAGTGCGTAAATACGAGCCTCCCTCGCTCGTTGTTCGACGGTATTCGAAATGAATTGTATTTACTGGTTCTCGATTCATTTTCTTTTTTTTTTTTTTCTAGTGATCGTCACCGTGTTGGAAATGGCCATTCCTGTTCAATGGTTGCCTTTCTGGTGCATCGGACGGTCTGTTCCTCTTAAAGAACCCACACTGTAAAAAAAAAAAAAAAATAATAATAGAAAAAATAAAGAAACATTTTAATTTGTAAAAGATGTACTTGCTTTCTCTTTTTTCTAGAAAATCTTAAAGATCTTTTGATTCTTCTAATGAAAAGTTTTCGCATTTAAAGAGAAAAGAGTCGGAGAAACCTCGATTGCAAACAAATTTTGATATCGTCGTCAAGTACACCGTCTTAAGTAAACCCGGTTGATTTGCGTAAACGAACCTTGTGCAGCAAGAAAATAAGCAGCAACAGGATGATCGTCCCAGCGCAGGCGGATAGTACCACAACCCACAGTGGAATAACATCCGGCACAGATGGTGTTATGCTTGGTTCGACGTTCGTCTTAATTTCATGGCTTTTGATGACTTGCTCGGCAGGCGTGCCGATGAACGGTTGCTTGGTGACTCGAGCCACCAATTTGGTCGAAACTCTGACTTTTTCTTGAAGAGCGACCTTCTTCAGCGTTCTTGCGTCCACTCTGTATCTAGCTCCGATCCAAACTTCCTGGTCCTTTCTCAATGGTCCTAAAATGCATTTGAGCATGACGCACTTGGCTGTATTGCAAGGATCGACCGATCCTTGCATTCTTGGATCATTTTCATAATCTTCGCCGTTGAATTCATTCTCTGGCGTCAGTCCAGCAGCGTCGTTCTTCAGATCTCTTGGTATTCTGCGAAGCTTTTCGAATTTTTTAAAATCCTTAACGTTAACCATATCGGTTTCTCGCTTGAATCTCAAGCCTGCGCTGGGATTTGGAATTTTGCTCGATGCACCTTCTTCGAGAGTTTCGCGATTCTCTCTTCCGTAAGTTCTGCCAGCCACTCTTCTATCTTCTGTTCTTCTCACCTCGTGCGTGCTGGTATACCTAGACTCGTAGTTCTTTTCTATGTCGCTAGCTTGGCTAGATTTCTCGTTCCAAGATTTACCGAAAACCTTCGTTTCGTATTCGCCATCGGCTCTACCTGCCTGGTAACTGTGTGGATCTAACGTGTAACTACTTTCCTCGGTATAAGTGAACGAGCCTTGCAAAGGGAATCTGCGTCCGTCTTTAAGTACGATGAATCCTTTCCCCGTCGAATCGACTAGAAGTTCACCCTCTATCCTCAAGAATCTAATATCTCTAGGCTCTGTAGATTCAGAAGCATAGTAGCTCTGTTCTCCGTAATGGTCTTGGAGAGGAAATATAGATCCATCCTGAAACTCGATATATTCCCTCCTGTCGGCAGAATTTCTGAATCTTCCCATAAACTGAACGTAATGCCTGCCCTGTCTATTATACAATTCATAACCAGTCGCTGATTTGGATAAGGATCCAAATAGTCGTTCCAGTTCCTGCATAGAACTGACATTACGCAGTTGAAATCCAAATTCGCCTCCTCGTATAGTCTCCTCTCGATCACCGGTGATCAAACCACCTTGAACTCTATGATGTTTCTCTTGCTCGAGCCTGTACCTTTCTTCGTCCATCTTCCTCCGTTGTTCGTCTTGTTGTCTTCGTATCGCTTCTTCTTGTTGCCGTTTTCGTTCCCCTTCCTGCTGTCTTTTTAATTCCTCGTTCATCCTTCGTCGCTCTTCTTCCTGCCTTCTCTGATAATACAGTCGTTCTTGTTCCTCTCGCTGTCGCTGCGCAGCCAAGTGTTGCTCCTTCTTTCTCTGATGCTCCAAACGAGCCTCCTCTTCACGTCGTTGTTGTGCCTGTTGCTCTTGGTATCTTTCATCGCTCTCGTTTGTATTAGAACCACCAAATCTATCTGATGAGAATGATCGAGCTTCGGACAATCTGGTTCTGTCCCAATCGTTCCAACTGTTTAACACTGTTATAGAACGGTTCGCGTGTGATCCATAGTTTCCACGAGAGAGAGTTTCAGAATCTGGAACTCTGGTATCTAGAGTGTCACCGACACTAGAGCCGAAACTGCCGCCCAAGGTTGTCATCTCTCCGTAATCACCGGACTCTGTATGAAAGAGTACGCCTCTATTGCCAGCGATTGAATCACCCGCGTTAGAGCTGATCTCCGAGTTGTTTTGAGCGTAGGTCGTAATTAGGACGTCTGGTTTGTTTCCAGTGTCGAATCCTCGTTGCACGTTAATCGTTCTGCCTGATTGGGATTCGTTCAAGATCACTCCTGATGGATCTGAGTGATACGAATACAGCCTTTTACGTTGATCCAACTGTAATTAAAAAAGCACGAGAATATTTCTTTCCTATTGGAATTTCTCTCGTTTCTGAATTTCAGACTATTCTTTTTATTTTGACGTGAGAATATTCTACTTGAATGTTCAATATTCAAGAAATTTCTCAATATGACATGCGATACGAACGTATGAATCATAATTGATACAACATGCGTATTGATACGTACTTGATAATAAAGATAGTACAGTAAAGTAAAGTAGTTTTGGAGCAAACGTACCTTCAGACTGAGATAATTCGCATTGGCGGATTCGCAGACGACAGGTCCAGATGTTTCCGGCTGTTCCAACAAATACAACAACTCGTTTCCAGCCAAAGTTTGAGCAGGCCAAATGAGAAAAGCCTCTGCCTCGACAACGTCCGACGGTCCCTGGTTCCGAATAGTATAATTGTGAGTCATAGCTGGTCCAAATTCTGCTTCCGCAGTGACATTTATCTCGCTGGTATAATTATCCGGATTGTAATACAAATCTTTCGGTTTACTTTCACCATCTATACGTAGATCGGTCTCGATCCAAATTGGCAATCTCAAAATATACGTATTGTCCTCGATGGTGTACGGGTTTTCAGGATTGGTTGTGTTTACGTTCATTTCGAATTCATAAATCGGCTTCATTCCATGCGACGTGACTGGTTGCAACAACACCTTGAACTTGACCAAACCATGTTTCTGCAATGGATTGCCAATGTCACAACGGAGAGTATTGTTGTTCGATTGCTTGGGCGCCGAACATTGAACAGGCACACCCATTGTCTCGATCTTCTCCACTTTAATGTAATCGATACCAGCGGGTAGTTTCAAGTTGTATGTCGCTTCGAAAGCATCCTCTCCCATGTTCTGCACTAGTACGTCTAACTGGAGCCGTTTGCCAGAACCCAGCAGGTACTTCTGCACGTTCGACGTCACGTTCATCTGGAGATCCGGGATGCAAACATTGTCGGAGCCGCAATTTTTCCTGATGGACAGAGAGTCCTTCCTGGACGTTGTCGAGCCAAGGATAGGGCGCAAAGGTATTCTAGGATCTCTCGTTCGAGTGTCTTCGTAACGTTCCTCGTCGAGACTCATTCGCATTTCGGCGTCCAGAGATGTAAGCTTGTCGCGAATATTTGGTGTCACGTATACCTGTGAAAGACGAAAGTGGTGATTCTTGGGAAATGGTAAATTTGATTTTCCAAGATGCAGATAAAAGTTTTAGCTAATCGCGAGTGAAAATGTACGTGTAATTTCGTTTTTACGTTACTCGTACTATCTTTTTTCGCTGTGTGATTCATAGTTGCAGTGGTTGTAGCATTAGTAATTGTAGTAATTGTAGTAGATTGTAGATTAGTACGTGTACATCGGATAGTACAGTGACATAAAATTGTGAAATTTTTAAGTAAAAATTTTTCATAATCGAACGCTCAAACTCTTCGACCAAGCATTAATCCGTAAAAATTCTTCGTGAAGAATGAAGTAAAAAATCGTTTGCACAAACCTGAACGGTGCGACAAAATTGCCGATCGCGATCCACCATGATTGTCCGATTCATCGTGTTCTTTCCCTCGAGTTCCAAAAAGAACAACCTCGGGCTCTTGGTCTTTTTCACGTCGAGAACATACTGAATATTGAAATTATGCCTGGAGAAAACACCTTCTCCGTTATATTTGAAGCAAGCTCTCAACGGAAGACAAGTAACTCTATTTCCATCGGACAACGTGCAATTTCTATCATCCAAGGAGATTAATTTCGACTCCAAATCAAAGGAAACGTACGAGTCCATCTTGATGACGGGTCTAGATCTGTAGAATATAGCGGTGCCAGATTCATAGGCCCCTACTACTAAATCCGGATAAAGATTTCCATCGAGATCGAGACCACCAGCCACGGAAAATCCAAACGTGTTCACGGGTACGTCGAGATTCTCAGCGTAGATCACTTGGGAATATTTTTCGAGAACGCCGGTCGGCGAACCATGGTAGATGTATACGGCACCGTGACTACGTGGACCAGCGTAAGGAGCACCCACCACAAAGTCGCCATAACCGTCACGGTCGATGTCCCCTAGAGAGGCCAGTGACAAGCCGAATCGTCCGCGGTTACTTTCTCCGTCCCTGGACAACGATAAGCAATTATCGCGAATCGTGACAGTTCAACGATTCGTGCGTGCTCGAGTTGATTCGCGCGCGTTGATTCTTAGGATTTTCGTTAGAATTGGCTCGAGATGCCAGGTGACGATAGTTTCGTTCGGTAAATTTAAAAACTAGTGGAACAATGAGTGGAAAAACGAGTGTTTTGTAACAAATAGTACGAGTAAACTAATTTACGACCAACCACTAACAACTAGATTTTTGTAATTGATATTAATATAATTTCGATTGATATAATTGACTGATTGATGAAAGTTTTTTCGAAATTAAAAATAAAATATTTAAAGTTAGAATAAATTATCTCCTTATCTATGAAATTAATTAATTTTTATAAAACAGAAGAATTGAACATGAGTTGCTCAGAGGTCGTATTGATCGATTGACTGCATAAACTAGGAAATATAAGAGATTGAATGTTACAACTCTTGAAGAGTTTCCTTCAAATTTACTTTTAATTTGTCACTTTCTTGTAATAAATAAATAAATAAATAAACATATGGAAGTAAATAATTCGTTTGTTTGAAAAGTTCAATACCAATCACTCATCATTCAAATAATAAAATTGAGAAACTTGAAGGAAGCAGTTCGGCTTTTAAAAATTAGAAATGATAATCAACAGCAAGAATGATTTTAAGCTAACGTCGTTAAAAATTTTTCAGTGTTATCGTAGTGATGTCAAACGTCGTTTGGTCAAAAAGAAAGTATACTGCTAATTGTAAATGCAATAGCAATGAGAGGAGAGAATACCTAGAATCGACTTTGCGGAATTTCTCAGGCCCGACGCCTTGATAGATCACGTACACTCTTCCGGTCTCGATGGTCATTTCCGGGTTATCTGGTATCGTGTACATAGGCGCACCAACTAGAAGATCGTCCAACCCATCGCCATCGATATCGCCGGAAGCAACAGCGTAACCGAAGTAAGCTCCCATTTGCTCTCCTGTGATGTTACGAGGATTCGTCATGTCCGAGGTAAAGAGGATAACCTGTAACGAAATTTTTCATCAATTTTTAATCGGAGCTTGCTATATATTTCAAAAATATAAAATTTAAAAAGAAATAATCGATAACACAAATATATACTTTTATACTTTTTCATTACATTTTTCTCTCCCATTTTTACTTGTTCATTCTACTCACGTAACTAGATGTTACATAATTTATTTCTTAATGTACTAATTTCATTTGTTTGTTTTATACGTTATAAATGTGCACAGCAATGAATGTTAAAATATAAAAATAAATGTAATGAAACAATATAAGTCGATTGAAGAGAATAGCGAATAACGAATGGTTATATCAAGGCAATATCATTCCTCGATTCAGGGTTTGTCCCAAGAAAGTTTGTCTCAACAAACGATCATTCTCGATAGGTCATTTTCTCTGAGAAAGAGAAAATAATTTTCGACGCTGTGACTTCTTCTTTTTTTCAAATAAACACACCGCGTTAATGCTTTATATACTATGAGCATACTTTGCCGAGAAGATCGGAGCCACGAGGTACGCCGACGGCGGTGCCGCTGTCACCGTTTCCAATAAAATCCCCGGTCGTGACAGAGTAACCCATGTAACTATCGTCTTCAGTGGCCGGACCTTCCTTCGTGAACATTATTCTTGCCCGGCTGTTCAATGGCTGTGAAAATGCCTGGCCTGTAAAGTAAGCGATGAAGTCAATCACCAAGTAATATACATATCTTCGATTTTAGATATATATTTTCCCAGACACGCTTGTTTTCTGACTACGACCCAGAAGGTCACGTTGCCGACGCAGAATTGAATTTAATATTTGCGAAAAAATATCGATATGGAATGGTTGATCGTACGACACGCGAGAGAATTATACCGAGAAATATATATTAGTTTGCATGTACGTGTGTATGCAGTGTGAATGCGCGTGTGTATGTGTACGTGTATGTGTAGTACAGGTATATGTAGTTTAACGAGAGATTAGCTACATTTCATGACTGAAAGAAACATTCGGATGAAAGTATAGGTGTATGAATAATAGAAACTCTTGTACATCAATGAAATAAAGTGAAGCGGTATAAAAGTACAAATTACTCAAACGCATAATTTATCTAATTGGGTAATCAATTCCGAGTAATTTTGAGATTAATACTCGTACATTTGAGATTCGAAATCAGAATAAAAATTTGGGAATCGTAATCGTAATCAGAAAACGTTGATGATAATAGATGGTCGCAAAGCAACGCCTTACTGATTAATAAACTAGCTTCTAAGCGCACTTCTTTCAACATCTTTGACATTATTCTGATGACTTTTAGCTACTGCTAGGCAACTGCAACTAAGTGTCAGCGTCCAAATGTAAACTTTCTTAGGTTTAAGTAAAAAAATTATCGTTTTTACTACAGGCTGGTTTCGTATTATTACATATTATTTTCTGGCTGCAACGCGAAGCTGCGAAAAAGAAGCGGACCTGCACCTGTTAAATACTGCCACCCTTGTCTCACCTGGCAGTAATTAATAAGTAATCATAGCATTAATCATCACGGTGCATTAATCATCAACTGGATATTAATCACTGGAAGGGAGGAGCTTCGTAGGCTTTACAAGGCCTCAAACTGTCAAGCATGCAAGATTGTTTGAACTCTATGTCAATAGCCGACTAAATAATATAAAATAAAGAATCCTCTTTGTTGTTTTCAGCCTTTCCCCCCCTTTGTTTATCTAACGTTTATGATTTATGATTTAAACGCTTGAGCGTGACAGTTCGACAGTTCAAATTATTAATCACAGTCATCGGGTTTCACGCGAGTGGAAGCCACATTGGACATGAAATTACTGGAAATTCATTATTATTTGCGATCAAGCAAACGGGAAAGAATACGAATATCGTGATGTCACGAGTATCTTGTCATTTATACGCTATCGATATGTACCATCGACATGTTTTTCCTTGTACATTGACATATTTTTCGCAGCGTATGAAGCGTATGAAGCCAGGGGAGTCGATGGATATCTCTGATTTGCTTTTCAAAATTCATATTGAATCTCTCTCTCTCCAAAGACAGAATATTTCACTCCGCCATACGCCGGAAAGTAGTTCAGGAAACTGAATACTCGGTATGAGAAGGTCAGTCGTCTAGCGTGAAGCAATGTTTGTTAATGGACACTGCCGTTAAAAAAAGATTAGAAGTGTTTAAAACAAGGGTACTGGTTTTAAACGACATGTCCTTGTCTTTCGTTTGATTAGAGGGAGAGGGAACGGCTGCAAGTACGCGATACCTGATGCATCTGCTTCGGGCGTGACAAACATCGTCGCTAAGAACTCCAATCTCATAGCGGTGCTGATCGAGTATATCTGACCTGGAATCGTTCAACGAAAGCTTCTAAATCACTTCAAATATCCACAGAGCACGTGTAGCTGCGATGTGCAAGTATGTGTTGCTGTATCGTCGATCAGGCGTTAAGAAAGTTTGAGTTTCGTTTCTTTTTTTTTTCCATGCTTTAATTAGCAGCCCAGTAACTGTTTATCGTCTAATTGGTGATAAATGGGAATTTAATTTTACCGATTGGATTTTTGCGCGAGAATTTTTTACAAGCCCAATTAGCTTACAGATATTTGAAAAATTTATCGACTGAAGTTTATATTTTCATGTATATTTCCATTTTTAAGTAAAATTTGAATTTCATTGATTGTTAAAATTTTGTAATCTTTTAAAAGTTGTAATTGAAAATGTTTTGCTTTAGGTGCAGTGATATCATTTAAGTAAATAAATATAATAATTTTTAATTCCGTTCTTTCTCTGTTTTTTTTTTCTGTTTTCTTCTGTATCGAATATCCGATATTCGATGAAATATTGTAGAGATCGAAGTAAAATTAATACGTGTATTTACAAGTGGCAAAGCAAGAATATTGACTGTGAAATTGTCAACCTAAATTGAACTAAGGAAGCGTGAACTTGTTTCCAAAAAGAACCTTACCTTGCCAGTACCAACTTCCTGGCGCCCCAATGAACAGCCTCTCACCGTTCTGAAAGAATAATAATAGATAATAATAAAATAATAACAATAATAATAATAAAAATAATATCAACAACAACAACAACAACAATGATAGTAACAGAAAGTCATATTGTTGAAAAAATTGATCAACGTCAGATAACGTTGCATTTTGCAACATGCTTCCTTTTCTCTTTTATCTTCATTTTCTACCTTCCTTCTGATATTTCTTATATATATATATATATGGAAAGATTTACAAAACTATCATATAAAGCAATGCGATTGGCGCAGTAGATAGACTTAAATAGGCTTAAAATAAGTTAAAAATATTTCTTTTATTGGGGCGTTTGTTCGATCGAAAACAATAATTTTCCTTATAAATTCAAACAAACATTGATAAAACAACATTCCTCAGCTACAGTTATACACACGCTTCTCTCGTCCGATGCTCTCTCGATTGTGCACTTAATCGGCGCATGAATTACTCGAGTGCCACTCGAAATAATCGACATACCTCTATATCGCGGCCGAACCTTCTTATTTTGGATCGTTCCCATGGATCAAACGCAGACAAATTTTCTCGTTTGACGTAGATCGACCATCCGGAATCCGAAAAACGAAACAGATGAATTTTTATTCGGACGCACATTAGTTTCAGTGCGTTCCTAGACTCCTGAAGAATCCGATTGCTGTGCTGGCAATATGCCAGAAAGAAGAATTTCCTTTTAGAGAAAGCTCCGAATTTAGAGACAAGTGCATAATTTTGTCTGTCGGAAAAAAGCTAAAAACCCAGGCGGTCGATGAAAATCCAACAGAAAAAAGAACAGGGTTAAACAGTTTGGTTAACAATGCGGAACGAGATGATATTTCTAGAATCACGTTAAAATGCAAAAATGTGACAGCGTCACGAGCGGGTTGCCCGATTCCGTTGCAACACGGCGATGGCCGTGTCTAGTTTCGTTTTACTCTGCTTATCATGAGAAATGGCGATCGTTTGTAAAACAATGCAGCCGCTGCACGAGGACGAGCTGCAGCACGTAGGTGGCCTTCTCGCAAATGCTGGCCGACGGTGAACACGGTGACAGAACGAAATGTCCGTGCCTTAAATGGCCACCTGAGTCTCCCCCGTCGTTTCTATTTCTACTTACCGCTGCCGCGTGTCGTTGTTTGCCCTTTTTCCTTCCATCTGATTCCCTCTTTTTCCAGAATGCTGTGTGTTACGCGATTCCAACAAACCGCATACCACTTCCACGTCACTCGCCTTTCCACTCGTCGATTGATCACTTTCAGATTTTTAACATTGTTAACTTATTTAAGATCATAATGGTCGAAAAACACGTTGAGAAATTTCCCCGAAAAATTTTATACATTTAAAGTACCAAAGAAGTGAAGAAGAAAAATATACTAGTCTATCAGTTTGTCAAGAGGAGAAAAAAAAGGAAAAAAAAGTTTATCTATCTTTTATATTCTACAACGTGGACTTTTATAATTGGTGCAGTTTGCCTGAGGAACCAAAGTTTTAAACTTATCCATCAGGATTTACATTATACACTCTTTTTTCAAGTATCATATATCTTCCCTTTTTCTACCGTTTTTTATTCTTCTTTTTCTAGTTAGACCGTCACGGACTAATATTGGATTTATATCGACTAAAATTCTTCGAAGCTAAACACATTTCAAATCATTCAGGCACGATCGTAGCCCATTAATTTCCAGTCGAAGCAAAAAACGCGGCTGTGACATAAGCTTCTCGATACTATCGGCGAGGCATCTTTATTGCGTCAGTGCATACAGCCGGTCTCTTTTCTCTTTGCATGCATCCTAGTGGTGCCAGGCCGTGTGATGCTTGCTAAATTTTTGGGGCCGGTTTTATTTATCATTCCGTTGCACAGAAACGCTATGTATTATTTGCGAGTCTATACGCTCGATTTACACGCTGCGCGAACAATGGGCCCGCCCTATCAACCAACGACGTCACACCTCGCCATCGAATCGTGTGCATGCTGCGTGCAACAATATACAAATATACCGCGTCTTGTACGTTTCGGCGTTGATCCAAGCTGTGGACATGAACAATAGTCAACAGGCAAATAGTCGATAGGCAATAGTCAACTTTTTAGCAATTCCAACTAGTCGCAGCTCTGTTTTTACATGTTAGTAGACTCAGCGCCATGTGACTTTATCGAAACTAGTCAATTAGTCGATTAGTCTCGCATTCAAAAGCCTCAGATAATATAAGCACGAGTAATAAGAACTGAAGTACAGTAGCCTGTTAAAAAGTCTGTGAAATGTTGTTCAAGCGTGAAAATTGTGAAAAGCGTTCAAGTTGACGATTATAAAAAGAAAGAACGTGTCTTTTGACAGAATCAAACAAGTTTTATAAATTTTGTGTAAATTCTTTTCTGAGAGATGATTTATGTATAATATGCATGATAATATCTACAACCATAAATATTACAATCGTTTCCCACGCATTTCCATTATGAAACTTTTACAATAAAATATAATGGGAGAAGGTAAAATTTTTTGTTTGAGTAAAATGTGTTTAATTCTTGGCTATAGACTCAACTTTAAAATCAGGTTTGAATTATTTTTTTCATTATTACAATTTAATGGCAAATGAAAGCTTTCTGAATACCTTTAATTCTGATAGAAGGTAAAAGATAAAAGGTTTAAAAAATTCAAACATTATAGAATAAAATTGCCGAGTTGTACAAAATTTGTAACCGCTGTGCTCCTGTATATTGCTTTTACAGCGGAGATATTAGCGAACCGGTAGCCAAGCAAATACGTGCATTTGTCGAGCGAACTCGTACGACACGGTTGAACACAGAAGCTGTTCGATGGCGCACAGACGCTCGAAGCTGAAAGGAAGAAAAGAAGCGACACGATGTACCCCCTACAGAGTAGCGCTGGCTCGATGCTTCTACACGCGAAAAATTTGCAACCAAGACAATGGCGGTCGTATCCCTGGACTCTCTCTCTATACGAAACACGATCGGCACGAGTTGTATTCTGGCGCCGATACTGGCTATCCAAGATTGAAATATAACCGGTCGCTCAAATATGTATGAGAGCATTCTGGAATTTATGCCGCCGTTTCAATCTATTTATGTGCACGTCTGAAACTGTAGTGGACCAGCCAATCGTTCTCCCAACGATTTGGTATTCACAATATGTAGTTTGCTATAAACGAAACAAACATGCGGAAGCTTTTCCTCGACTTGTTCTTCTTAACGCTACAATTATCAGAATTCCCATGCCCATCATCAATATCATTTCTCAATGACATTTCCTATTCCTTGCACTTGTATTTCTTTGATAGAAATTTTATAATTTAATGATTGGTAGCAGTTAAATGCAGTTAAATTAGTAACAAAAGCCAAATGGAAAAATGACTTTAAATCACACACACACACACACTTTCTCTCTCTCTCTCTATATATATATATATATATATATATATCTCAAAACATGAATCGCCAGCGAAGGTCAAACGAGAAACATATTCTACTACCTGGAGAATTGGAAGATCGAGAATGAATGGCCGTGAAAGATAAATTTTTACCGAATTCGATTTAAAATTCGATTTTCTTGAGTCTGGAATACTCCAAGAGATTTCACGAAAAGATCTCCCCAGAGCTGGTTTCGTGGAGAGTGAAACGTGTTCATCGAAGAATAGGATCGATGACTACGACTTCCGTGTCGTATAGATCGGTATCTGGCAGATATCAATCGATCTTGACTAGATTCCCTGTAGATCAGGGGATAACGCGCGCAACTACGCACAACAGAGATATATGGATATCAGGAGCGATACTTTAACGCGAAGATCGATGGTCGATTGCATATCGGACAAGTGCAAGTCGAACCCGCCTTCTAAATCACTGGTCTCCAGATTTAGTAAACGCGACTCTTTTCGCGGTTATTACGGTTACTGCGAAATAAGCATCCAACAGTTCCAACGAAAAAAAAAAGAGAAGAAACATTGGAAATGTGAGCTTTTACGTACAATGATTTGCTTAACTTGTTCCAGTGACTTTCACAATGGATGAAAATAAATATGCTTGATTAGCTAAAAATCTCTATCATCTTACGTTTCCAACTATTAGTAATCCAAAGCTTTTCTCCTTACATAAGAATCTCATTAAATTGCTCGAAACTTCTTACGCGATTCCACGAAGATGAATGCACATCATCCTTTTGAAGTTGAGCATTCTGTTAGAGCATTCGTTAGAGGTAATCAGTTCTTGGATTCGCTTGCGACAAAACGATGAATAGAAATCGAGAGAGAGGAACGCAAGCGCCAGGGATAAGGGTTAAGAGTTTGGCATTTGGGATAAGGATTCGGTAGGATCGAGGAAGAGAATCGAATTTGCCTAGAATCATTGCTGCAGCGTCGTTTCACGTGGTTGATTCGCAAATCGTGAGTAAAAGGTACGATTGACCGCTCGTACCG
The DNA here is from genome assembly GCA_036937485.2 of Tetragonisca angustula. Taxonomy (NCBI): domain Eukaryota; kingdom Metazoa; phylum Arthropoda; class Insecta; order Hymenoptera; family Apidae; genus Tetragonisca; species Tetragonisca angustula. The sequence goes on along the minus strand of JAWNGG020000231.1, from coordinate 354,169 downwards.
CGGGGGTGAAGTATTAACATTGAATGCCGAGGCCAAGTTAAAGCACGAACCACGGCATGCATTAAACATCTGCCATATAGACGGACAATTCTGAATTATACAACCACGATGAGATAGCCAACTGAATGACCGCGGAATTGCACCGCTATTTCTTTGCCGGCAATCGAAATTGTCCAACTGCGCCGATAACGCCGTTCGCAACGTGTCGATTCCAACCCCGCGTTACCGGAAATCGGTGGCACATTAGATCGATAGACACTGGGTCGATTCCGCGACAGGAGAAACGTGCTCGAGAAATTGAAAGAGATTGGTTGATATTAATGAAGGAAAACGGAACAAATGCTTTTCGAATTGCACGTATGAGGTAACTACGACGCCGCTTTTAATTTGATATGATTACTCAAAGACGAAATCAGCAACCGATTCATCATTCCAGCAGATATGGTTAGACTGTTAAACCACTAAACCAAAGCACGAAAGTTTTCTTCGAAAGTACAAGTGTAGTTTTCAACGAGTAAAATTGACTCATTCTGAAAAGCGATCTCCGACTTTTCGCAATCTTCTCGTTCTTCGTACGTTTCACGTATACACCAGCAGACCAACACTGTATCATTCCTTTTCGTAGCCGAGAATCTCAAGAGATAACCCGCTAACATACCAATTTCGAATACGTGATACTATTGGCCCGGCGTGGCGATATTTATCGCAATACTGGCCACGAAGAAGGTATCACCGTAGATGCAGGTGCAACGGACGAACGTGTTGCAACGCATTGCGCGCACGAGCGTCGGCAAAATCTAGTGAAAAGGGGGGGCGGGGAGAAGGTGAAGGTGGGAGGGGGGGGGCGGGGAGAGAGAAAGGTAAAGAAAAAGGCACAGATCGACGCCTACGTAGTCGTGTTGGGCCGATCAGTTGCAGAGATCTGGCAACAAGGGCCTGAAAATCGAGCTTTCGACAAAACAATCGTATATAGAAAGGAAGAGAAAGAGAAAAAAAAACAAGATAGACAGAGGCCGGCTTCCTACACTCTCGCACATGCACCACGAATACGAATGGCCACGCTCAGAGGTGCGTAAAGCAGGAATTCACATTCCTGGCCATATTCGGCTGTTCTTGGCCGACCCCTCGTGTCGCCTCTTAACTCTTTCGGGACGTGGCAACCGTCAGGACACGTGGGGTTACCGTATTTATATCCAACGGTCCTCTGTGTTTACGCCAGTGACTTAAACAGTTAGAGATCGTAGGGGGAAAGAACAGCCTCGTCGAGGAAAAGCCTCGTATTTGAACTCGCTCGTCGACTTGAACTTCAATTTCGAAAAGTGAATTTTAATCCTCTTTCAACCGTGTCTTGTCCTATCGCTTGGTTCTGATTTGTAAACCTACTCTATGATATTTTTCAATAAATGTTTCTAGAGTTGCGTGTATATATGTATGTATATACGTGGTATTCCGGTCGAAGAGAAGTTGACGATGGACGAAATCTTGAGACTTTGAAGATGCCTTCGTGATATTGTATAAAGACAGTCAGAGTTTTAACAAAGTTTAATAAATAATTTATATTGTTAAATGTTATTAAATTGTGTTGTTGTTGTTGTTGTTGTTGTTATGATTAAATATTAAATATTGTTGGAGAAATATTATTGCAGTTGTAAACAACAGTCTAACTGTAACTCATAGATATACAATGAAATGATTGAAACTTTCAATAAAATCCGTTAATATATCAAATTAATATTATATTGTCAATATTTCTCTTATTATACACATATTTACGTATTTACTACAATATTATATAGTCGTAGAATTTTTTTCGTTAGACTTACCTTGGACATGGCAGCGCCCAATCCAGCTTGACACGAACCCTGCCTGTGGTATCCCCAGTACCCTGAAACGGAAGCACGCAATTATATAGCGTTGTTCTTCCTTATTACAAACAGAGACGTCATATCTTCATCGTTTCGTTTGCACGGACCCTTGTCCATGCATTGACAATGAGTGTCCGCAATAATTGGGAACGTTCTTCGAATTGACCCTCCTGATCATTTCACGCATAATTACATTCGACCAATGGAAGATTACTTCAAGATCGTTTAATCTGTTGCCACGATGTCTATTGCAACGACGCTCTTTACTGCCTAAAATTCGACTTGATGATTTATTTTGCCAAAGAAAATGAAAAATTTAACGTTTCCACGATCCTTTAGAAGATTCATCGCTGCGGAAACGATTTAATCTCGACTCTTGATATCAGCATTAATAAACCGGTCATACTCAAACACGTCAAAGTAACCCCAATTGCAATAGGTACTTAATCGTGACGACGATTCATTAATCGACAGTCTGCCGTTATTAGTCAACTCATCATTTTGCTATTATATCCATTCTTCCTTTCAGTTAATTGAGATTGCGTCCATGTCTCTGTGATTGCTGTCGTTAAGTGGAATTAATGATTTACCAATGGACGAAGGAAAATGTTTACAGTGTCGTTTTCAAATTTTTCTACTCGGTTTTTCAATTTTTCTCTGTGAGTCAACGATGAGCTGTTCCCATCACAGGAAAGGAGTTATAATTGTTTACAAATTTGCGAAAGTGGAAAATAGGACAAAGAGATAGAGAATATTTGGAAATGGAGATGTAGTTCAAATACTTTTGAAAAAAATAACTTGATTGCGTAGTAATATATGTACCACGGTAAATTTTCATTCACGAAATGTTCATGACACGATGATTTACTTCTTGCATTTCTTAATACGTTTTTTTGTCTATTCGATTTGAATTTAATTCACTGTATGAATAAATAACGCATTTCATGAATTAAATATTGGCTCTTAGCAATTGCTAAGAAATATACACATTTACAATGTATATACACATTTACGGTCTACATACATACATTCACGATGTATGATCAACTTTTTTGAAATTATACATATGTATATACACACACACGTACGTATACATACATAAATATTCGAATCTTTTCGCTCGCTTGGCTTGTGTGCGATTTGACTATCAAAGCATAACGTTCAATTTATGACTGAACAACTTTTGATAATTTGCGATAAGATTCTTAATAACAACTATCTAAACTACTTATAATTTTAAATCAGCCCATCCTTTCTAATGTATTCTTTATGTATATATGTATATATAATAAAAAAAATCTATGCCAATGTGTGTGAATGAATAGCTAAAAATACTCAGGAGTTTATATCATATAAAATAGTCATTATCCAAAAACAAAATTATGTACAAATCAAGCAATACCCTATATCACGGACACTCGAGTCAATTTGACCGATTCCTCGATTCCTGGTACATGTGAGTTTGCAGTTTCTTCACTCATTTGAATAGCCAAAATCAAAGTTGTATTTGCCTAGCGAATTATAATCACTTTAATCGAACTCATGGCCCGACGGAGACTCAGAGGTCAGTAAGAAAACAACGAATATGTGGGAGAACATCCGGTGGGATCCACGAGCGTGCAGTTGGTCTACATGAGTAGATACACACGTATCTACAACGTGCTGTGTGTGTAATGTATAACAATGTATATACATGTGTTACGAAAGCGATGAGAAGGGGTTGTGACTGTCAATCGGTCACGTTAGACGAGCTGCCAGTCACGCAATTATGTACATACATCGGTAGTCGACGACCGATCTGGCCGTGTTGAGTAAGGAAAAAACGAAAGCTAAAAGCGCGCGCGCCGTTTCTTCATGTGCATGCGAATAAGTTCCATGCCGTGCCGCAAAAGATCGCCCTTTAACATCGTATTCTAAGAGACCTCCGTTTCTGATCTACCTATCTACCTACATCGTTAGTAATGCCATTTTAAGACCGATGCGCGAAAGGAACGATATTGCGGAAAAGTCTTTTCGTATTTAAATTATCTTATTTTTCCATAAGTACAAGTATCGGATATTTGTACTATTCGATAAATATATCGGATAATATATGTAGAGTGCTATGGCAAATTTAATAATAATTCAAAAATTCTTCTGATCTAGTACAAGTATTATATGATGTAATTTAGAATTTTCGATCAACAATTAACAATTAACAATTTAAGGAAAGAATCTTACACAGAACTTCGATATACGTGCAAAATAAACTTTCGTGAATTTATTTCTTCGCTTAACGAACTTTCTTTTTTTTTTTTTACCGAGGACTTTTCTTAAAAAAGAAGTTAGGTAGTTGTAATGTACAAGGTAACCAAAGACAGATTCAATTGGACGATGTCGTTGTCGATCGCTCTATTTATGATCTTTCGTGTTTGCGAGGTACTATTCTTGTCGGTAACAGAATGCTTCACACTCAAACTGACTCTATGCTATGAAACTGTTTTCACGAAGAAAATTATCCGAACAGAAAGTGAACAAACGAATTGTAACTTTCACCTATCTTTAAACATTCTATCCCTTTTGTTGCGTGCTAAATATAGACAAAATATATACAAAATTACAAATTGTAAGTATAAATCATGCACTACAGTAATATCATGAACATATTAAACAAATTAAAGACCGCTCGATAAAAATAATTTTATTTGTGAAAGTATTAATTTGTAATTTTAAAGAATAAAAGTAAAACGATACTATGAAAGTGTTCGTACGTTCTACATACGATATTTAGTCGAGTTGCACGAAATGAATGGAGCTACTGTAATTCTGATTCTGTACAAGTGTGTGAGTGTCGACGAACGATTAACTGTATATTTTCCAATAATAAAAAAAGAAGGAAGGGAAAGAGAAAGAGAAGAGAGAATTTAAAGATAGACTCAAACTCTTTCAAAGTTCACTTTAAAAAACTTAACGATGACCATAAGCAATGTCATTTCCAATCGTTGTAAAACTATTAGAAAAAAAAGAATACAAAAAAAAAAAACAAGAACGAAATTACGTTTCTATCCAAAGAACTAGGCAATAAGAAAATCGGCGTGAAACAGACGAAACATTGCAAAAGTTTATCTTCGAAATAATATTAAACGCCTGTTGAACGCGAGTGCAAGCAGCGATGAAATAAGAGTTCTTATTGCAACGCGAGGAATTCAAAACCTTGTTCTTAATATTTAGTCGAGTCAGGACGAAGTAGCTTGACCAAGTAAATTTTTATTCATTGTCGCGAATAACAGCGACAGATAGAATAATAGTTCAAAGAATCCATCACAAAGCTGCTGAAACGTAATCAACGTAATTGTAACTCAAGCAAGACCAAATACTTTGTTAGAGATGTGTTAATTTAGTCCGAGGGAATGGCGCCTTTCAATAATGATTTCGCATTAATCATCGTAATCACAAATATGTCAGTCGACTATGAAATTGATACTAAAGAATTTCTACTAAAAATTTGCCTAATTTTTATTCTGATGATAGCATTGTTCGAACTCAAATATGAGCCAATTTCCACGAATGTTGTTCTCGTCGATAGACAGCGATGGCATCGATGATCTCATATGCTATTTTGCAATTCCTTTGTCATCTTTGACGAATGATCGACAAAATCAACGAAAAATAATCTTGCTCGATGAAAAGTCAACCATAACTATTGCAATTGTAACTTTGTCATCGAAGAACGGGAATGTCAGTGAAACGGTTGTTTAATGTACAATTGGAAAACTAAATGTTAGAAAGCAAATTATACCTAGTACTTATGTGGTAACATTGCAAACCGCATCAATTGGCAACCGGTCGTGCGACAACGAAGATTAGAACAAATATGGCGACTTGCACCCAGAAAAGGCGAATAACGAGCAAAAGTCTAAATAGAGAGACAAGCTAGAGCATCGTTTCATAAGCGATCTAATTGTTGAGAACTTGTCTTACGATTCACAGGAAAAGCAACAGCAAACGTTCGTTCGTCTGCCCGCTACAAATTGTTTAATTGCTTAACTCTCGCCGTGGAATTTCTCGACGATGAGCTCACATGTCTGCGATACATGGCGCTTCCGCAAGGATATTGGAATTTTCTCATCAACAATAACTGTCTTACAAAAGAAACATAAACATGTTTTTCTTTTCTTTTTTTTTTTTTTTTTTCATTGATACTCTGATAGAATATCAATGAAAGAATAGGAGTAAAATTACATACATACGTAAGTACATGTGCGTCACGAATAATACTTGTTGCATCATAGGAATATTTTCAATATTACACATGTTTCTACACATGTTGTTTGAATACTTTTATAATATTGACACTTCTTATCTTTTTTCTTTATCATAAGTACTTCGTACAAACTGTTGACTGTTCAAAAACTATATTGATCATAATTGCCTATGCAATTGAATCATTTGTTTCTTGAATATTGGATTTACGTTAATCGTATGTATATTTGAGAACTGAAATTAAATTTGTGGGAAACCAAACTGATCGATTGGGCTTCTAAAAGGCTCAAATGTGATTAAAAAATTATCTGGAAATTGGATTATTGATAATCGATAATTGAAAGAAAAAAATGTAAATACATTGAATTCTGCCAAAGTTCACTTTGACCTCGAAATTGAACAAGTATGTAGAATTAAAGATTTAAAAAATGCTTTAATTGCGCGGAAGTGTTATACTAAAAACAACGTGTTGCATACTTTTGTCTCTGAGAAGACAGAATCTATCTGTAAGGTGCTGAAATGCTATGCATGTACGTACATGTATCGTTTTCTGATAGCAAGGTTCCTTTCCTTGTTCTCAAGAAAAAGAAAGAACTTCCAAATTCGTTTCCCTCATATTTCTATTGATGAATGTAATGGTACATAATTTCAACAAGTAGATTATAAATAAGATTAATAGATAGACAAGATTAAGATAAATAAGATAGGATTTAATTTCGAGAATAGATTATAAATAAGATTAAAAGATACGAAATTTGAAATTTTTTCGAATTACAATTTTTTAAATTGTAAATCAATTATACGATTTCAATTATATATTTTAAGATATGAAACAACTTTCTGTTGATTCTTTCGATTCGAGTTACGGGTGACGATTGACCGGAAAGACTTCCGAAACATCCGAACAACGCGGGAGTGCCAGGCGTAAGTAACTTTTCAAATCTGGGTTCGTTCATCCGATAGATAACAGAAAACGCAGTACATTCCAAAGACGCTTAAGCTTACCTGTGTGTCTACGAAGGATGGACGTTATCGCAGAAAACAGCGCAAACTGCACTTGACGAACGTTTTCGTTTGGAAAAGTTTTAAAATAGCACTTTGTTTGTAAGTGTGTATGCACGTATGTATCTGCTCTTTATCTAATTATTTTTGTTTCAATGTTTGTAAAAACGTTCAAAAGATTCGATTAACGAGTATATGTAGATTAAATAAGAAAAAGTGCTGAACAGTATTTCTCGAATCACGTAAAACAAACAATCGATTCACTAGCTTCGAGAAAAATCAATACGTCTTTTGTTATTAAAATTCCACGATAGATTTGCGTAAACAGGAAATATGACAATTTAGTAATTTAAGAAATATTCTGTTACTAAACGTTATGTATTTATGATCGCTGTACCTTGAGAGGACATAGCCACATGTTTTCGTCGGAGAGGAAATTCGTCCCGTGAGATCTCTCAAAGGACAGACGATTTACCACTCGAGAAAACGAACCTCGCTTTATCTCTTGAAGAAGCGAAACAGAAGGAGGACAGAGCTTTTTACGAATGCTGTCTACGACTGTTCATAGCAATGCTGGTGAGCACAATTCACTTATATGTGTATGCGTAGGTACTGTTGGACGCAAGAATGGTAAAATGGCCTCAATGCTAGAAATAAGTTTCCACAAAAAAAGTATTTGGCAATGTCGTCAATTGTTCGGAGGTTTGAGACTTTCATCGTTTAATTTTATAGATATAATTACCAAAATCGGAATTTCTGTATGTGGGTTAGGTTAGCTTGGAATTCATTTTGGAAGAGGTGTACACGTTTGGAAATTTTCGATTCATTTTTTTATTTCTTGAACAACACTGTTCTCCAAAAAAGTGAAAATCTAAAAAAACATTTTCCTATGATTTTTCTACCTAATTTTAAAACTTGGTTGAAACTTACCGATTAATTAATTAACTAATTAACTTTGATTAATTAATATTGATCAACAATCTAATAACCAATTGAATGCAATTGAAAAACAACAAATTATTCAATTAATATCGGCAATTTAGTAATCAATAATCCACCTGAAATTTCGAAGTGTTCAAATTTACACGATTATTTTAGAGGAAGTATTGAAATTTACGAACGAAATGCAGAACTTACTTGTACGACAGGGTGAATATTCCTGCGATTCGTTGAAGTTGTTGCTGACGACCCAGCAAGTACCAACGGGTTCCCGCCGACTTCCAACGGGCGAGTCCTTGCTCCATCGACTGTCTTCCGGGTCGTACTTGGATTGAGACACGGAGAACCAGATGTACCTTGGAGCGCACGCCTGCAAATATATAAAACTGAAGTGTTCAACGTCATTCACTTTTCACTATGCACCATGTGTCTTATATTATCAACGGTCATTTCGTCACAGCTATAGTCGACCAGTCGATCGATTAACCGGTCGATCCACTGTTTAAGCGCATTTTGTTTCGACCTACATACAACAGGCAGAGAATTTCGCGTCGATTAAAAGATTAAAAGATATAATCTTTGATAAATCTTCATACAACCAATTGCAAATCGTTATACTTTTAATCGCGTTGAAATCATTCAGTATGATTCCGTCAGCAATATCTTACAATATATATATATATATATATATATATATATATATATATATATCAACAAATATTTAAATGAAAGAATTTATTTTTTCCTTTTCCCATTATTTTTCTTTCTTTCTTCCTCTTTTATACATCAGAAAGAGTATGCAAATTAAAGTTTTCATCGTATTTTTTATAATCATATCATATTATCATATCATCTCATTTGTACGATCTAGTACGACAAGTATTGGATAATTCGTATTTTTGGCAGTGAAGTCACAATTGATTTGTGTACACTCACTCGTCCAAGTCCTGGGACGAGGCTTGCAATGATCATCGTGTTACGTCAATCGTCTGTACTTGACCAGGAAGCTGACTGTAGTAGCTAATGGCCTTAATAATAACGGCTGTATAAATGTACATGATAAAACATAACAACGCACTTTACGTTTCATCGTAAGATGACGCAGAAATCACATCTGAAAAAATTTTCGCGAAATTCGTCACGCGCCACCTTGTTATAGGTACCACGTTAGTATTACCAAAGAAACTAAATTAATTGCATTTCAAACAGAGTGTGACATGTATTGTGATAGATATTTTTTATCGCCCAATTACGTCGAGATTATGTCTGTGCTGAATTCGCGGGGAATTATCATTGGTCTTTGCTAATACGTACTTGTTTTTTGATTGCTCTGTTTGAATCTGACAGATACAGTTGAGTTGGATACGGGATAGTCATAGTTGGAAATCAACGTTTGAAACATTTTTAATCCATTTACGAAAAGGGTGGATTGTGCACAAGGGTGCATTCGTGTTAAATAAGGAGTAAATAAGGATTAACCACCATTTCAATCACCACGAGGCTGAAATCCTCTTCATATACGTACATACGTACATATATAGCCAACAGAGCAGATTTAAGGGAGAGAACAAACGCGTGGTATCGTCTCATTGTCAGACGTGGTCCAGTAACATTTCAATCGGTTTCCAAGGCTAGCCCCGTGTGTAAACGAGTTCTAACGAGCCGTATGTAAATATATGCCGACTCCGCTCCGCTCCACGCAGAAGAATCGTACGTTATTGCGTCGACCGATGCACGAAACATTGCATTATTAATTGTCAGCCAATTAAGGCGCGCTGCAACATTGCGTCATAGACCCTTAATCGGAGTATTCCTCACCCGAGTGTTCGTCGAAAATTAAAGATTATTTTGAAAATTAAGACGTTCGGGGTAAGGGATTTAAGAGAGAAACGGAAATAGACAATAAATTAAGTTCAAAATTTTAGGTACAAATTTTTTTTACACCATCTGGATATAAGTATAGGATAGTAAGTTAAGTTAATGAATTATCTCGCGCACGCACGTGTGTGATAATTAAATATTTGAAAAAAATGGCTTAGAATATTTGAGAGTGATTAGTGAATTGCAATGTCATTTGCATTTTGTTGGAGAATACATTTTTTCTTTCATATTCATGTCCACTGTCCAAAGGAAAATCTTCACGAAAACTCTCCACATTAGCAAGCATTGGAACATACATGTGTCTCATCCCTTCCGAATCAAGTCAGCAAATCACCATCGACAAATCAATTCTAACAAATCAATTCTCGATTGTTGCACGATCGTAATGGCAAGTAATTGGTTGTACATTCGCTGGAATCGATTTATTGATTTTGCGAGAGAATATCGACGATTACGCACGACTCGCAATCGCGCGGCGACCGCGGAAATTGAAGTTGATCGGTTCGAGTTGATGTAGAAAAGTATATGAGAATAGAGCCAAGTGTCATCGAGTCGTGACTTAATTGAACGTAACGACCGGTCATGTTCTTTCGCCAAACGAAAGCGAGGGAACATAGCCGAACAGGAACGAGGAACGTGAAAAAAGAAAAGCCTACGTCGTCGTCGTGTCGACGTGTACCGCAATTTATCCATTGCGCCAGTTTAGCTCAATCGCTCAAGGATCACTGCCTCGAATCACTCGTGTGACTCTTGCCAAATGTAAAAGGTTCTGTTACGAGACCTTGTGTAATAACTTTGTTTGCAATGTAACATTCATTCATTCTTCATTCGTTTTCAGCTCTTGTTCTGTGGTAAATTTTGGGTAAATTAAATGTTCTCACCGAACAATCAATTGTACATAAGTACATAAGTACCTGTGTTAAATTTTCTACTACATTTTCTGATTACCAAGTCATGCCACAAATCTTACATAAGCACGGAAGAAACGAAACTTTGTGTATTTTCAATTACAGTGTGAGAAAAAGGAATCAAAGAAGAAATGCAAGAAAGGAATAATAATTCGAACGACGCGATGATCATATCTATAATTCACACCACAGTGATTACACCTCAACTGTATCTGCGTTTACTCTTCGTTAAAGGACCCACTCGAAAGAGCTTAAGGCTCCACTAATCACATGGTTCTTTTAATCGCCAATAAATAAAACCACTTGGTGAGTTTCTAACGCGCTCTTATCCTTTTTTTCTTTTTATTCGCGCCGAATGTTGCCATCAGCGCTGGTTTCTCTTTGATTGATTTCAGTCAGAATGATTCTGTAATACATTTGAATTGGTAAATTATCATTGGAACGATTGAAAAGTATGAGAAAAGATGGCGTTAACAAAGTAAGACGGAGAAACAGTTAAAAGGATATAAATGATCAGAGGCTTTGCGATTGTTGAATGTCGTATAGATAATTTTAATTTTTTCCTCAACGTTCGCTTTATTCCTAGCGGAATTGTCTTCGTACCAAAGTTTGAAATTTGTTACAATCCTTCACGCTGAAGAATTGCGCAGATATAGGAATTATTGTATTTTATCATAAGGTCTGTTTGTATATTAATACATTTATCTGGGAGAAGCGAGGAAAACTCTATGCGTGAATGCCCATATATGCTTTGTTTCTTAAAGCAACAAAAATCGAAACGCAGAAAAAATTTAAAACAGCTAGACTTGCATTATCAAATGACTTTAATAGTTTGACCGCTTTTCTGAAGATGTGATAAATTATGAATTTCCACAGAAACAGATTGAAAAAATTGACTTCTCCTTCCCTCGGAAATATTTCACTCATGAATCATTACAATCGTATTTCTCTCACGAGATGATAAAACTTATCTTTAAAAGAGTAAAATAATCGGAGGAGTTGAACGGTTTTCTTTATCTAGAGAAACGTGAAATATCTTAACTGGTAACAACAGTATTATTACAGTATATATCTCTCATTATGGTGAGTCACGTTCTCTTCCTGCGGTAAGTTTAAGATTTGAATATAGAAAGCTGACGATTTTTCTATCAACAAATAATATTTAACTAACTTGACTACAAACTAAATTATAAACTAACATTACTAGCTAACTAAAAGCATTATGTTAGCTTTCTTTTAATTATGTCATTGTTTTATTTTATTTAAAATTTTTGTACAACATCGGAAGAGGAATCAATGAATCTTTCGAGGATTCGCACGTAGAGTACCTAAAGTATCGAGAGAGTTTTTTCATCAAGGCTTACGAGACGATCAATTGCACGCAGGCCAACGTTTGATCCTTATTGTTCGAAACGTGTAACGCACATGTACATACATGTACATAACGCACTGTACACGCAGGAAAGTCCCGATAGGTCGATAGCTGACAAGCATCGCCATAAGACCGGTATATCTTTTGTACCTTTGTAAATTAAATTGAAACAATGTTCCGCTACTTTATCCGTTGCAACATTACCTGCAGTTCTTAGTGCCTTTCCATTGTAAACCGGCTAAAAAGAACAGAAAATTTGATCGAAACTTGGAAATATACATATATGCAAAGTATCGTTGAATTCTTTACACGCTTACATTGCTCTCGAACGTGCACCATTGCCTTTGTTGTTCTTTTTTTCTTCGGTTTCCCTTTCTTTTTCCTTTCATTCTTCTCTTTTTTTTTTTTAATGGTCCCGTTAAACTTTTTGGAAAAAGGGTCTGACTGAACATATCAGCGACGAAAGAACAGGGAGGAACAGGCCGGCGCACGGTGTGGCGGTAAGTTATTTTTGAACTGTGAATGAGGTCATCTTAGGTCGACTATACTCAGACTTAACCAACGCGGATAGATCGTTTGTATTTTCAAATACTTGATACAGAAATGGCATCCTGGGGAACCTGTATAATCTCGTTTTGCGTGATGCTCAAGCATTGTTAACATACATATGTGTATGAGTTAACATACATAGAGTATGGTGGTTCAATGTGTTGAAAAATGGATTTTCGATGAAATGGAATTGTGAATTTATTTGACTGTTTAAATAAAATCGAAATCCAATAAAAAAATGGAGCAAATTTGAAAATATTTCCTACTTTTCTAAAGAACTACTTTTTCACTACCTTTCCTAAAGAATTTCCTACTTCCCATTTAGTAGTTAGTATCTTGTTAAATTAAATTTACTGGATTTAACAATTAATTATTTTTTAGTAACAAAACCGAGCATTGTTCAAAATACACGAGAGTACTGTTCGCTAGTAAAAAAAACCACGCTGTCAAACAACTTAACGTAACTGTGCTTGTACTTGAAGTACGAGTAAATAAATAAATTTACTTGCGCAGAATATAAATGCACGGTTACATCTGAGTGATCAGAAACGCTCGCAAATACGCTTTCTTGTAAGTTTAATTTTCCATAGTGTATCTTATCAGTGACGTTAATGATTATTGTTACATGCGTATGTAGCAGATATACATATATTATTTGAAGGAGCGATAAATGCTCATATTTCTATCTCTTGCAAGACACAAAAATCAATTGATTATTGAAACAATAAGTCTACGAGCGTCCATTTACTTCAATCTGCAGGGATTAAAAGATATTTTCACTGTGAAGTGTACCTAGATACTGTACTTCGCTTCGCAAACGTAATGAAAAAACGTGTGTGTAAATGTCTAACAAGATTCATTATTTAGGTACATGACGTTTATACTGCGCGTTAACTAGTTCTGTAAAATATTTAATAAGTTGAATAGTTAGTTACTCTTTACATACAAATGATTTCATTTAATACTAATATTTGGATTTTCAAAATAAAGGAGTCAACAATTTTAACAAAAGAATCAAACAATCCGTTAAAATATGTACATATGTACGTATCAGTTTCGAGTTCATATCTATTCACGAAATTTCCATCGTCGACAACTACATAAATAATTTCGAAACATTATTTTGCTTGACAACAAAGCTTTCGTTACTAGCAATAGCAAGATTACAGCCATAAAACTACCTCCCAGTGCAAAATAATCCTTTTCATTTGTATCTTTTTATCACACGCGAAACCAAATGAAATAAACTTTGACCAAGTACTTTGGAAGGAAACGATAATATTTTCCCCGTTCGTGAGGCCGTAAAAAGGACACTCACTCTTCGAGTAGTCCTCGTTCGAAGGCGTAACGCGGCGATTTCATGGCAAATTACAGCAATTTCAAGCGACCCTACATCGCGCGGGCTAAATTTTAATCCAATTTAATTTTGTCGTACCGCAGGATAACGCTAACGGTTTAGCGCAATTTTCAAAACAGATGTAGTTTACAAGTTTACACGTAAATTTTATGGCTTGGTAGAGTCAGGAGCTGTGCCCCGTGACAAGATAATAGAACGACGGATATTTACGCGCAGTGGCTATTGGAGTAAGTGAAGAATAGAAAGCGAAAATGCACGTACGAAAGACTGTTTCGTTTTGGTTTCATCACTGACTCACTTCGTGGCTGAAAATGAGTCACTGCTTCATTTATACATCGTGTATACATACGTGAACGGGGTTGGCTAACTGATAGTAAGTCCCAACGAAAAGAAAAGCGAAGATTTGTCGGGCGAATGAACAAGATTGCGTGTGACTTTGAGAATTGGTCAGAAGATTCTGCGTCTCGATGCAGCGGAGGCAACAATTACCGGAGGCAACAATTAATGTTTCAGATTAAAGAAGAGAAACGTGTGAGTTGTAGCAGCTCCTCCAATCATGGCGTGTTACGTTGGTGGCAATCTAAGGCAACGAGTTACATTATACATATGTACGTAGATAGATTTGTGAGAAAGCGGCTGATCATGAGACACTCCGGGACAAAAGAACCCATTTTGTTTTGATTCTTTTAACGAAAGGGGTTTTTCGACGACGCGGATTGAGATTTACAAATTTGTATATATTTGATTTTTATTGAAATCAATCCAATTAAAAGTGAAATTACAATTGATACAGTTTAACGAAAAGTGTAGAGAGATCATCTAGAGAGAATTTGTCGTTTTATTAGAAAAAGAAATGATATGCCAAATTAAAGAAAAAAAGTCATTCTACTCACGCGACTTCATGAAATTATTATATTACTGCTCGCAAAATTGAAGTTGGTGTAGAAAACGTGAAATCGATCTTGGAGCCACTCGTTATAGTAAACAACGTTTAATAGACAATTTGTCCATTATTGTCGCGTCAGCAATACGTTTGACTGGAATGCTGTACTGTTTCCATTTCTTTCCATTATTTTACTTTAAATTCTTCTTTACGTTTTTTAATCAGCCATAAAAACATTTGCAATCATTTTTCAATCGAAACGTTCATTATAATAAATAGTCACCAACATCCATTTAATTTTTCCACAATCTACGGAAGCGACACTGACGACGAAATTCCAGCAAGAAAGAGAACCAGACGATCGTAATAATCGGTCAGCAACACGGATCCACCATCAGACAAAATCAAACGGGAAGAAACATTCACACATCCTCTCGTGAATCCAGAGACAGAATGATCCACCGCTTCTCACAGTATCTCCACGATCACAGGAATTTCTCAAATACTCTCCCGTCGGTTCCCTCCGACAACAGCATTTCCATTCTGCCAGCCGACAAACGTTCCATCTCCCTTGGCTTCGTCGATCTCAATCGTTTCAGAGAGTGGGTTACCATTTTCATCCCCAAAAGGAACGTTCCTTTTTAAGGATGAACCATGATGAACCATGAAGCAGAAGATCGTCTGAAAGGAATCGAAAGAGTTTCAAGGGATTGTGAAATTTTCATACAAGATTTTGCTCTCAAGATGGATTGTCGTGATTTGGTAACACCAGCCTGCAGATATTTGTCCAAATTAAAACCTTTACGAGTACAATAGAAGAAATCAAATTTAAAGTCAAACTTTATAGTTTACTTCCGTACTGTACATGTGCAACATGTATATTATTATTTTTGCAACTTAAAAATCTACGGTCTACATATTAGAGTTAATCTATACGTATCTTCAAGGTTTTACGATTATTTAACTGATAGATTGACAGAATAAGTAACAGGTACTTATACAGAAAGAATTTAACTCACTATGTGCAAAATTTGTTAATCGTACGATTATTATCAATCTTTGTTCTCGTTTTGACGTTATGCTCTTTTGGAGTCCTGGCTAACTCAACGTTAACGCCATGCTGTAGAGTTTGCATGGGAAAAAGTGAACGATAGTTGATCGACAAGTTGTTAAATAAAAAAATCATATAAAAAATAACACTACTATAAATTTCATAAATTAAAAATTTTCATACCGAAAATCCACTAAATTCAACATCAACTATACAAACGAAATACGTAATTTCCATTAGACCCGAAAAGGAACACGAATCTCGGTACAAGATTTTGCTCTCAAGGTGAACACCGTCCTCTTCGTCCTTTAATCGATGGGTTTTTGCCAACAAATTCTCTGCGAAGACTCGTGAGACGATCGACCGCAACGGTGGCTTTATCGCAACGGTTTCGTCGTATTTTATTATTGCCGATTGTTCTCTCGGCCCTCGATGAACCATGTATATATGTGCACAGTGTTTGCTTTTTTCGGACTTTCTTTCTTCCATCTTCGGTTTTTTCCTTGGCTTTCATTGTCTCCGTTGTTTTCGTCTCGTTCGTTTTTCGAGTGGCACAAGCTGCTTCGCAAGGAAAGTACATACTTGGGTGAAGCGTGCCGCCGTGCCGCATTCTGCTTGATCTCACACGGTTTCGCAGTACTTGATATTAACGATTCATTCTTTTTCTTTTTTTCTTCATATCTTTTCCCTTTCGGATTTTTTTCTTATACCGAGATTTAAGAATACATCGAAGTAATTATTAAAGGAAGCATTGCTTATGTTTATAAATAAGAAACACGACAGATAATTGTGAGAATTTTAGGAACATAATTTGAATGAATTTCTTCTGTATTGTAGTTATTCTAAAAAAAAAAAAAAAAGAAAAAGAAAAAATAAATAAAAAGAAAATTCAATTTATTTCTCTCAATAGTTCATTTTCTTAATCCATCTGTTTCACCGATACATGGACAATGAAGACAAAACGAAGAATGACCAAGAGAAAAAAGGAACTATCCTCTTATTTGCAAAAAAAAGGAGTGAGCGAGTGAACGAGCGAGAGAGAGAGAGAGGAGGAGGGTTCGCGGTAGCGCGAAACATCTGGCAGCAATCAAGAAGTTGTATCTTGAAAACGTTGGATCGTGAAAGAGATCAAAAGTACGATGCCGAAGAGAAAAAATAAAGAAGCGTCTCTGAATTGGGTAGTTGCAAACAATTATACAATGATACTCAAATGATAGATAAAAATGCAAAATTAGTTTATTTAAAAATGAACATGGATAGATATTTATTCAACTAGCGACATGAGATTGAATAACAAGCGACAGGAATTAAACTGAATTAAAAAATAAAAGTAAAGCGAAAAACTTCTAGATTTCGAATTTTTAAATAGTGATTGGATGAAATTTTAATATTAATATTTGTTTCCGTTTAAGAGGAAAATATACGATTAAATATTTGTTTCTGCCTAATTGAAAATATGATGTAGCAATAATTATATAGCGATATTTTAATAGTAAACCTAACCCAAACCAAATTAACCACAACAATATTTCTCTCTCTCTATTCTAAAACATAACTAATCGGAGATAAAAAATTTTCAAGGGACAGTAAAAAGTTACCACGTTGAGAATTTCGGGTACAGTATTTATATAAAGATTCAAGTTTTTGTTTATTAATAGTGTGGCTGACAATGAGTAGAAACTTCGTCCAGTCCTCCTTTTACGACCGGAGGTGGATACGTGAGATTCATGTGTAATTCTACCGAATGCTTCGACACGTCGACTATGGCGCTAAAACGATATGGTTGAACCAAGAATTATTCGTGTCACGTACCGGTGACGTCTATCTGCGAGTTTGATGTGTGCCGAAAGACAAGAATCAATCCTACTGTTGTCGACGGGCTCGTTGATTAGTCGAAAATTAAATACGATTTAAGCTTCCATCGACTCGTCTTTCGATATTCTCCTTTAATTTCTATATTAATTGCTTAAATTGCAAAATTAAAGCTTTTTTTGTAATTCAGGATTAAAAAAATTTATTATCCTTCTTTCCCTCACTTATAATCTCGATTTAATTTGTTTTTAATTTAATTTAATTTAATTTCCGAAGTGCGTGAGCAATACAATCCTTTTAATAAACAATATATTCAAAAATACATTTCATTTTCTCAATAACATAACTCGATGACTCTTTTAACTCCATGATATATATATATATATATATATATATATATATAATTGCTTCTCCTTTCTTCAACAGCACTTCGACAAAAAAACCAATCTTCATTTCATTAGAATGTCCCTATAACGGTGGGCTCTTTAGATTGCTAATCCAAAGCTACAATTCACTCGATATGATATGCAACATACGCATCGAAGTTCATTTCATTTCATTTCCCCGCAAGTTCTATGCGTGATAATGATCGTGGCGTGATCATCAAATCAGACGAAAAATCGCCAAAGTTTGGCGATGAGACATTTACGGTATTTCTTATCGTTCGGAATGTCAGGAATTGCAAATCAGCTCAATATGCATCATTTAAAGCATTGACATATATACATACATGTATTTTGTGAATAATATATGTATGCGTGAATAATAAATGGAACAGAGTCGTACAGTGTCGCAGAGAAGAAGTTGAAGGTAGAAGTCATTTCATCTGATGATCTATCGATCGTAGATATTATCCTACTGCTGAGGATTGTTGCAGAATGCTAGGTTTTCGCAAAGGGAATAATTCACTTTGATGCATCGAGCAAGAACGAATCGAGGAACTAGCTGGCGAATACACGCGGCGAATGCACGTGAATACACATACGCTTCTGTTTGACAGGTATAACCATTCAATAATGTCGTGCAAGAGAGGGTAATTCCCTTTAAAGTTTGAGTACAAGTGAACCTTGAGAATAATAAGAATAACCTTCAATTAACTACTGAAAATGAACAGTTTTAGGGAAGTAGGAAAATCCGAAATAATCAAAAAATACATCTAGATATATGGATGAAGGAAACAGTAAGTGATTGACACAAACGATCGGTTATTTATTATACATATGTGTGTACAGTTCACATATTACGAGACGGAGACTCGGACGGAGAAAGCGAGGAAAAGAAAAAAGCACAGCGGCATTCACAACGGAATGTGCACTCGCATTCTGGAGTAAGTAGATAATTTCGGCATAATACCAGAGACCAGAGGGATGAGAACGTTGAGACGACGTCTCGCTATGCGAAAATTACGCGAGTATGGGAACGATAATCGTCGCTAATACGTCTCTGACATAGGAGAACAGCTCTTTATTTATGGGAGTCCGTGTTTTTCATGACCTGACAGCGCCGATTTCTCTACGAGGAATCCCAATTCGAGGAATGGATTGTCTGACAGCTGCATTTAGTCATCTTGGATACGGTATTACTCCGTTGGAACGATTGTGTTGTCAGATAAAAGTCTATCATAGAAAATCAAATTTAGGGAGAAAATCTTCACGTGTAGCTACATAATTATAGGTGTCCTTAATATCGCGCAACGACACGTTAAAAACATATACCGTATGTAGTCACTGTGTACAGTGTATAAAGACGAACAAAATAAATAAATCTATAATCTCTCTTTTGAGTATTAAATCATTTTGAATGATATCTAAACTAGTGGTAACAAACTACATGTCAATGAAATAAAATGATACTTGAGACACACACACACGCGCGCGCACTCTCTCACTCTCTCTCTCTCTCTCTCTCTCTCTCTCTCTAAGCAGTTATTACACCCAATTAGAAGCTAAATAGAATAAACTAAACTAGAACAAACTGTTCTCGATCTAATTGTACACAAAAGTGCTAGGCAAACTCGGCAAATCCGCCGGTCGAAAAGTTCCAGGCTTTCTCATTTTTTCTATCTTTCAATCATCCCGACTGGCACACCGCAGCCGTGCGTGATGTGCATCCGTAGATGTGCGTGTAGAATGGACCCGGCCAAGTGCAACATACGTAAAGATAAGGGCGGGAATACATCATAGAGGCCGCGTTCCGGGGGAAAAGGTGGGACTGACCCTCTTCCAAGCGTAGAGATCTTTGCGCTTATAACTAGATTCATATCCGGGCCATAGTCCCATTGCACGTACAAGAATGGAGCGTTCGAACGTACGAAATAATCGAGTGATAAACACTCAACAGAGATTTGTTAGATAAACGAACAAAATTATAAAAGCGATATGTTGAGTGAAATTTGTTTGAGAAATTTGTATTGTATAAAGTAGTAGTGCTTATATGTATAAATTTATAAACTCGTATAAATTAATACAAAGTGTGTGGATAGAGGTTTTTTTTTTTTTTAAGAACCACATATGTACATTGTACATATGTGGCATTTAGAAGAAGATGGAGATATCTTTTCAAAATATTTAGGAAAAAGAAGTCCCACAATCGAGGAATTTCTTATTTGAAACAAGAGCGAGCCTGTCAAAACTGTCAAAATTGAAAAGTTCTTCTAAATACCGACGTTCCTCGAGATATGACCTTGCCCACATTATCGCATTCTTATTCAATTTACTACAGATGCCTTTAATCTGAAAAGAAACTCAACATTAAAGATAGAAATTCCTGGTAAGTAAATTTTTCAAAATCAGAAAATTCACAAAACGATTTTACAAGTATTTTTTTAAAATTATTTTCCAAGATTCTAATCTTTCTAGTCTTTTTTCATATACTTCTATCGTTGCTGTGTAACCTATTGTATTTAGAAGACATGGCGATGGAAACAGAACGAAACCAGAATTTGTTCATTTTCAAATCTAGAAATAGAAGAATCTGGCATGGTCTTTTAAGACCAAATGCACGCCTGTTGTTCTTCATGAGATTCCCTCGTCTATTCGTACTTCTACTACAGCTTTGTACCGTATATAGAACTGATATGTGCATTTATTAATTAGATTGCAGATGTTTATTCGTTATTATTTCATTAGTTCAGTTTTTGAAAATATGGGTATAATGCAAATTTGGTAGATTTACTCACCAATATAGGTCCTCCGTCTCTTAAGGAGGCTGAAACCGTGGCACCAAACCACTGAAGAGTTTTATTATCGATCTGACTCAAACCACCCGGTACATTTGGATTCCTGACGTGGTTATTTCCTGCAATCAAAAACGGTTTTTCATCAATCATTGACACGTTGGCGCAATTTATTATTCCACTCCACATGATTAATGCGTCGATAATATGAAATATTGTGTTTACTCATTTTTATTGCATCTCCCAATAAAGTTGTTATATAACTTTATTATCTACCAAAAGAAAACTTTGAAGAAATTATTATTAATAGTAAAAAATATTGTGATGTCTATTTGTTGCAACTTAAATTCTATAGTTCCTAGCAATGGGACAAATTATTTTTCTGGAAGTTATGCGTCTATCTGCTGAACAAATGTTGCAGTTTTTAATGTATAAAATTGTCTCCTCGCTTTAATGATATACTTTGTTAAAATCTTTTCACTTGAGTTTGTAGAGTCTCGGCAAAAGAGATATTTTTTCTAATTTTTTCAATTTTTTAACTCATAAAGATGAAGAGAAGAGATCTTTTTAGGGACAATAAGAAACATCATCTTTTATTTCTTGCGATGATAGACTAGATATTTTGCCTGCTTGTGGATATCAAAAAAGTTTGGAAGAAACATCAATTCACACCACGTCATAGCAAATATACACGAAGAACATTTTGTTTTTGGAAACAAGTTTATTTGCTTTCTCTGCACGTGTTTTCAATTGTCCAGTCATCGTTATCTGTATATATTATTGTGAAGTATTATTGTCAACTTAGAAGCAGGATATTGTAAAAACATCTACTGTACTAATTTTGTGTTAATGTATCTTGTTCTCTCCCATTCTCTCTTCTCTATTCCTTCTTATTCGATATTCTCTATATTATTAACTATTGTTTATTATCAAGATTAAATTCCTTTATCATTAAGATTGAAAATGGCTTGTTGGCATGTATAAGTCAATGAGATATAAAGTAGATATTAATTAATTATGCTTTGAGGATAAAAATACAAGTAACGTGTAAGTTAGGGAAATAGTATCCCGATTCACGTGCTAAAGAAAAATTAAACAATTTCCAAGAAATAAATGTTTCCGATGCACTACATGGACTAGGAATATTCCTTGAAAAAAAAAAAAAAAAAAGAAAACAAGGTATGAACAGGTGTCACGGCAAAGAATTCTCAGCAAAGATACCTTGCATTTTTCTTTCTCAATTTTACGAATGGAATGAACCCGTTAGCCGTATCGGTGAGTGGTGACCCTTAAACGGAAGTTGTCCTTCGCTTCCTATTCCTTAACTCGCGATCGCTGCCGAAGGCGCGTAAATATGGCAATACTAGCGAGCCAAGAGAAATTGTTTGAATCAGTCACTTGGCAATATCTTCGATAGCTGTTAATTTATTTACAATCGACAACTTACGAACATTTTGTTTCGAAAATACTCAAAAAATATTATCCACCAAAAAGTAGATTGATACTAACTTTAGTTTAGTTTAAATATTATTTATTAGGATAGAGCAATTTTTTATTATTAGAACACCGTCAAATTTCTGTTCGTCATCTTCTTTGACTTCACTTATAACGCACTCGATCGAATCGTTCAAATCGCCCCATTAAACTACATTTGTCAAACATTCGTTCGTTCGTTCGATTAATTTTTAATTAAAACAAAAGATCGATCGAATTCGTAATGAAGACAGTTATAGAATGAATTATCGACAACGAACGATATCGTGATTTTCACAACCCAATTGTTTCGCCGCGTTCATCAAGTATAGTTAACAGTTAATGAGAAATTGGCGATATGATTCTGAGAGGCGAAGCAGAGAGAGGCGAGAGGCAACGCGACGACCTTCCTTGAAAATGTTTGGCTGGCATCCCGTAAGAAGCGCCGAACCTACGTGCACGGGCGTGCACGGGCGTGCACGGGCGTACACGACCTTACGGTTTTCTGTATTAGGTAGAGTCGGCTTCTTGCGTGGATGGTGGTTCCCGGTATCCAGAGTCAGCCCGTCACACCACTCCACAGGGTGTACACCTCGAGGAGTTCCTCCGCGACGAGATGTAGACTCGAGCATCTGAAGAAGTGACTGACCTCCGCACGAGAGACCCGCACGAGATACGAGTCGCTTCCTCGTACGAATACGGAATAGCAGATACTATTACGTACATAGTTGCCAGAGATCGAGAGGTCCGATCACGCCAACTTCGAATAGTTCGAATGATAGATGTAGCAACTATTGATATCATCTAGCAGTAATACGTAGTTGAATTGAAAAAGATCGAAAGATGAGACGTGATCGATACGTAAAGTGAGAACAGTGAAACTGAATTAAGCTTGGAATTTCAATCGACGAATGAGATAAAACGATAAGATGCATTCAATTTAATAGTTTAATAGGGAAAATGTTGGGTAGAATACGTAGTTATTTGTAGTCTAGTAGTGGTAGTTCCATTTGTGAAGAAAAGATAATATTAAAAAAAAGGGATGGAATTCTCTCGGGTTTCCTCTCTCATCATTTTCAATGATCAATCAATTTTGTCCTGTTAGATTACTTTCCAAGTTTAGTATAATATCTTATAATAAAACAGTTTTCAAAAATGCAAAAGATATTTAGATAGAACAGAAATAGAAATTTATAGAACATAGAAATTGTAATGGAATCGGAAGATTGAAGATTTAAAAGTAAATTAACATAACTAATATCGAAGTTCTTCTAGACGGATAAAATAGGAGAAAATGAAATTACATGACATGTATTTGTATGGCAGCTTTTCTACATTTTTTTCTCCTTCCGCAATTTGCAGTTATAATACAGTTCGTACAACCACGTACGATCACTCGTATAACTACGCAGAAACGTGTACACGCAGAAACATCTCTGATATTTACTTGTTAGATTGAAGAATGTGTTTTACCATTGTAAAGCAATCCTTCCTATTTCCTTTAAGCAACAAGCTAATCACGTTAGATACAATCTAACCGAGTCGTGATTCCTGAGAAAAAAAGCAAAGGCGTTCGAAATTGATACGGTTAGGAGTAATAAACTAGTTGAAGCAATAGAAGGGTCAACGACAGGGTGGGTGGAAAACCGCCAAGAATAGAACGCTTCTCTACAACCAGTCAGGTTCCTCGGGAGGTCTGCAGACCTCTCGGGTGGAAAG
Source organism: Tetragonisca angustula (assembly GCA_036937485.2). NCBI lineage: Eukaryota > Metazoa > Arthropoda > Insecta > Hymenoptera > Apidae > Tetragonisca > Tetragonisca angustula. Next base: position 329,941 of record JAWNGG020000231.1, on the reverse strand, counting down.
CCAGAATGTGGGTCAGCGACTGTGAACAACTAGTGGAACACGAGATACGAGCCCTCGTTAGCAACACTGTGCCCGTTGAGATTACCTTTCAATGCCTCACGGCAAGTACGAGAGTGCAAGTGGAAGAAAGAACCGGAAAACAGATATCGGATTGAGCTACGAAAAGAACTGAAAGAGTTAATCCGACCGTGCTTCCGGTACATGATATTTACCCGTGATAAACTGTCATCAATTCGTTCAAGATCTCAACCAAGTTTGAGCATATTATTCTTCAAGCTATATTAATCTGAAAATTCGTCAATCAATCATACCCGAGCAAGTATCGAAGGTACTTTAAAATATCATTTTCGTTCAATTACTGCTGATGCGATTGAAATCGTAAATAGTAGCTGTACGTGAATATCGAAAATACTTTAACCGTAACGTTAATCGTACGTTATTAATATTATTTCCACGAGAATCGAAACGAAAGATCTTACGTGTTATCGTTGCGTTAAATTGCTTGTGTCACGCTAAACAATGTCAATATGATAATGTCATACGTGATTAGATCATGTGATGATCTAATCACGTATGACATTATTTGTGAAGTTGAACAATATAATAAATTTATATAGTTCGTTTATTATTCAAGCACACTGTCATTCTTATACAAATATGCAAAATATGTTCTTATTTAACGTATTCCTATAAAAATTCCATACTCAAACTGGATATAAAAGTTACGCTGTAAAGGTGAAGAAACTATGCCCTAAACTAAGAAAAAGTATCTTACCTTTGTTGTCAAAGTGGATCAATGTACACCGGTCATCGGCAGCAATGTCGCATTTGTAAACGGCGCCGCCTCTGTAAACGCCGGTTTGAGGAGTTTCAGCCTCCGGTGCACCCACGATTGCCCTGTAAAAGGAAACGCGTCGAATTAGCTGTGAAATTCTTAAACTCTCTCGGTCACGAGAGAGCGAGAACGAAATTTGGATGACGATAATAAAATGCAGCTGGAGTTGCGTCATTGGTACGATGATTAACGTTAGCGATATTCATTATCGCATCGTTAAGGAAAGACGATGACGCGAATGTATTTCCGAGATCGAAATCAATGGTCACAAGCTATCTTGAACAGTGGCGCAAGAAGTCAGTAACTGATCTCATCAATAGACGAGTCATTAAACCAGGTAACACACTTGCTACCGCAATGAAATACATTGGTGTTTCACATTACAGTTTCATCGTACTGAGAATGTCGAAGTTGCTTCTAATAATAATATGTGTAGCAATGTTAAATAATAATTAAATTGTAATTAAATTTTTTATTTTTTAGTAACTATTACATAAAAACGACGACGACAACAACAACAACAACAACAATACATTGCGTCCTATTAATTTCTTTTTAATTTAACTCTATTTGAATGTTCAATTTTACTTCATTAAAAATATTAAAAACACAATTTCCAGTGTTTCGTGGTACAAATTGCGCTTTATCATCAGATTGTTTCGTCTCGACATAGGCGTGTACGGACAATATGAAGATTGCTAGCAAAGGTAATAGATCGTGTAATTAGCGTGAAAGGGTGTGTCGGATCGGGGATTCTATCTTAAAATTACCTTGACTTCATACTATTAAACAATGTATTCAGACGGGTGAAAGAAATCATATGTTATTCTTATATTTTTCAAATAATTGATACTGTTAATAGCAATTTTACTCTTACATTCTAAGTTACTTTGGACTTTCCGAAATATAAATCTCATTTTTAAATTCTGGCAGCAACTATAATTAAATTTCATTGGCATAAAAATTAATTTACGAAATATTAGTTTTCAAGGGAAACAGGACATCAAGTATAAGTTAGTTTCTTATTTGACAAAATATGACGTGTAGTTTATCAAGTCGAAGATAGAAGTCAGTACGAATATGAAATAAAATTTGTGTTTTAAATTGAGGAGAATTAGATTGAGAAGATTAAGGTTTTAATTCGTAAACCATAAAATATTCCAGATGAAAAAGAAATGACTTTCGAAAGTACATACATATGTGTATAGTTGTAGATATTGCCGCAGTTTAATAAATGATACATGGCATTCTATCGTCGAACAATAGCTGAAACTGACAGAGGAAATGTCCATTTCATTACATTTCACTTTAAGAAAAAATAAATTATTATTTTTCACAATATTACATACGATGAAAAAAACATTTTTCTAAATTCACAAAAATCTAAACAATTTTGTCGTTAAAAATTGATTGCAAGTTGCATCTACAGAAGAAAAAAGTGTTTTGAAGGAATTGTGAGGCTCTTTTGTCGACCATTATCGTCTGCATTCGAGACGTAAAAATGGCAACGTTTACAAGACAACCTTGGCATACTCTAGCTCTTAGACTTCAGTCAGAGCGTAGGTAAAAGTCACGCATACGTGTAAAAACGCGTTAACAACGGTTAAAAGAGAAGCGACAATTATGCGAGCAGTGCAAATGATTCGCAACTGTCGTTTCAATAAACAAAAGAAAAGTCTCTATTTTTTGCAATCGCAAGTCACCAATGAAACATACACTAGAATGGGACTGTAGGGGGCGAACTGATCCCACAGGAATCGCAAAGTATCGCTCCTTTTTCTCCCAATTCAACATTGACTTAATTCTATGATAACTATTTATCGTTAATTTTTCTCAGGAATCGCGTAACAGTCGCGTTACCAACTTGCCACAAACACGTGTGCCTATCTCGCGTAGTGAGTTATTATGACAGTGGGTGGCAAAGATGGTTTGTGGCAAGATTCACGTTAAATGAGGGCAAGCGAACTGACATCGAAGAAAAACATGTTGATTTGTATTTATACGATATCGATCTAATTTAGATAATAATTATTCTGATATTTGACATTTACTGGTTTTCCTACGGTTGACGATAAAAATGACAAGTTAAAAACCCAAGATCATTATTTCAGATCGCTTGATGCAAATTCCATATCTAAATACAGCTTGCTACTTTCTAAAAATGTATCGTGTGTACAGAGGATGCAGCAAAATGTATCGTACATGTGAACAACAATACTTACAACTGACAAAATTGCAAGGAACCTGTTACGCAGTTCAGTGATATTGCTTTTTTAGAATCAATGTAACTTACAATTAGAACATTTCGATATCATTCGCACAGGTCAACATATAAATTGAAACGATGGTACAATGTCTCGATAAAATTTCAAGGAAGATTACAAGTTCATTTTTCGTGATATTTGAAAGTCATGTATCGGGCTAATGAAAGCCTGCAGCTCTACCGACAAACATGCAGATGCAATGATTTAGCGTCTGCCAAATTAACTCGTGAAACGATTCGTGAGTTTTTACGTCGTTCGTGAATTTTGACAGAATTTTGTAATCGCGTGTTTCCTTTCATTTTAATAAAATTTAATTTTTTCGTTTCAGTTTACTTTGTAATTATTTCGTTTTCACCACACAAGTAAAAAATAATGTAATATGTACATCGCTTGTCAAAAATATTACCAAATCTGATACTTAAATCCATCACTTTCTTAATCTTTCGAGTCACAAAAATAACGAGATTCTATTTAAGTGTAACTTTACAGTGTGTATAAATTTGTGGCAGGCACATGGATTTGCTGTGTTTTCAGCGATTAAAGCAGGAGATCAGATGGAACGGGCAGATCGCTATTGCCATGAATGGAGCCCCGTCCGATTTTGCCAAATACGGCAATTACAAATGCGTGTCTGTTGTGCCGCGTTATAAGTCAATATATGTACGTACGTACGTACGTACGTATGTATGTATGTATGTATGTACGACGGTTTCGCGTATCGCGACGCCAAAGGAACGCCGATATTCGTCCAGTTCCTCTAATTCATGCGCGGCCGCGATTTTTCCACGATCGTGGTACACGCCGCCATTTTTACGCGGTAGTCGATGTCTGTTCGCGCAAAAGGCCGCAGCTTACCTCGACGATACTTCTTCGTCCAGACTAGATAGCAACGATGGATTTATTTATTAGCCCATTCAACCGATCCTCTATGTTCATTGCGTACGATGCGTAAAAAAATACCTCTCTTGTACATAAATAGTACGTTTGGTGCTGATTCATACGACTAAGATGGATAGACTTTCTCGTAGTTTAGTAATGATTGCAAAGTGAATGTAAACGATAGCTTGCTAACATTCTTCATGTCATTTTCTTTTCATTTAAGGAAATGTTGAGTTTAGATTTCAATAGATAGGTTAACATATACGAGTCTCTTAAAAGCCAAACTGATCAATTTCACTTTCCACCGCTCTTTCTATTTTTTAATTTCATTTTGAATTTTTAAGAAACATACATATTTCATTTTGAATTTTTAAGAAACATACATATGGAAAAAGATGATATAAATAATGGTCAATTCGAAGGTCAATTCTAAACAACAGCGTTTAAATTCTTTCGTACTTTTCAATTTATGGAATTGATCAATGTAGCAAAAAAATTGCAACTATATTACTTTATTACTTACTTATTATTCGAATAATAAAGATTCTACTCTTTCGTTTCGAATCGTGGATACACATGCATGAAACAATACAAGTTTCGAGTCTCCACAAGAAATAACGATGCGGATTTAAGATTGTAGATCTTCGAACACGATGTGGATAATCGATTCTTGCATCGTTTACTTTTCCACTAATCTTTAATTTCACAATATAGCTCTTTAATTGAACTAAACTTGATCGCAATATAACAAAAATTTATTTTTATAAGAAAATGTTGTGAATCTTTTCAGTAAGTCAAACCGAAAATTTTATATCTTCTCATGACAAAATACAATTTGAATCAGTCTATCCTTTGGATGTTAAAATGTTAGATATCTTCACTTTGTTCTGAATTTTATGCTATATACTATACTACATCGTACAAAAAGAAACACTTAATTCGTCAATTCTTTTCCGTCAGTCAAATAAATACAAATCCATGTATTGTGTACGCAGATAAAGACTGACGATCGTAATGCAACCTTAGTATTTCAAGCCGGAAATCACGTAAAACTTTGAAGTCTGTACAAAGGCAAGTGCCTTCTATACGTTCGTGAAAAGTGACTGGTGTATCACGGAAAATTTTGCCACGTTTTCTTTCATGATAAATTTCATTTGCAATTTGTTATTTGCTATCATTTTTCCAAAAGTACGATTGCGAATATACTCTATTCTATCTTAATATTCCTTGACGTAGCATGAGCATTTTCTCTTTTCTTTTTTTCTTTCTTTTGTTTTCAAATTTTATCGGCATATCCAATGTGGATTTCGAATAAAGAAAAACTAAAATTACATTGTAATATTGCAAAAAATATCGTACAAAAGTTTAGATACATATATCCAGATTGGAATAAATTATAAGAGATTATCTACTAAAATTCTCTGTGTCCAAGAATCGTCTTGTCTGTTCAATAGATTTCCAAGCAAGTAAGTACTTTCTTAATAGCATTTATCAAAATGGCATTTATCAAAAAATAAGAAACGATTGAAAGAAATGGAAAATCCTCGATTAAGAGTATCGAGTTCAGCGAACTCGAGATGTTCCTGTAGAACGTGCATATGGTAATGAGCTTATGCGTGCTAGGGAATTTAAAACCAGGTAGAATAAGCTTTTCGTACGATATGCACATGCAACTCAGCTATATTATCCTCGAGCATAACAAAATTCCATTGAAACAGCTGTGTCGAATTGTTGCGAAATTTCTTCCCCAGGCTAGTTATGCATATCTCGATGAGGTTCTAACGAACCCGGATAAAGTAATATAATCGTATAATGAAACACGACAGATTCGATTAATGATCGAATTAATTATAATGTCATCTGTGTTACTAAACATTCTAAAAATTAATCTCATTAATTACGAGCTTTGATTTAAATCATATGAATAGAACTGGCATTAATACGAACTAATATAAACTAATACTTTAATACTTAAATTATTAGTATTAAAATTATGCTTTTATGATGATAACTAAGAAAAAAAAAAATCTCTATTTTCGTTTCATCTTCACAAGTCCAATAGTAATGCAATAGTTTAATATGCTTCGTGAAACAATAACAGAGAGCAACAACGAGAGGGTACATGGCAACTTGAGAGATTTTACACGATTCCATGTCCAATTTCAAATATTCACGAATTATTCCAAAGTTTCGTTGTGCAACCGGAATTTAAGGATACGCAACTCGCGCGTCTCGTCACACGATCAGTCGATGACGTAAGTCGAACGGAGGCGTATCGACGTCCAGGCGTCGAGTCTCCGCTACTTTATAAGGAGGCTTTCACTGGGTACGAAATCGCACGTACTCGAATGTGCCAGGTCACTCGATGTATGATCATCGATTTATGGAACAGCTGACACACAGGCATGGGCTCTTCCCTGTCTCTCCTACAGAGTGTCTTGCAAGAAAAATGAAATCTGATTATTTGAGAAATTATTTCGAGTAGAATGTGATGTCGCTTTTCAATATTAACAGTGAAATAAATAAGAAATTTTATTTCTATCGCATTAAATAGAATTTGGTAGAAAATGTTAAAAATTTCTGCATTGTTCTACTATTAGTTATACTATATTATACAGTTACTACTACTACTATAGTTACTATTATACTATATTCATTTATATTACGTAATCTACGTAAATTACGATTTAATGGAATAAAACTTGAAGCCAATACGAAGTAAAATACGTATTCACCTCTTAAATGAACATGCACCGCATTCTAATTAACTGACGACAATCTAATTAATTTACTTCTAACTAACTTCTCGATAGTATCGACAGGAGCTATCTGCATTAAAAATTAAACCAGAATTTTAATATTCTCTTAGGTGCTTTATATAACAAGGAAGACGATTTTAAACGTGACAGTCAAAATCTCTTAACCTTCAACTTCTCCAGATACAATTATTATTCAAACTTTTCCAAATAAAATGATTTCAATATAAATGAAATTATTTTCATCATATTGCTCCAAACTCCGTTGGAATTTTCTAATCACCATATAATCCGAAAATTCAATTTCTATAAACATTATTTCGAACATAAAACAGATATCATTAATTCTCACGAAATTGAGTGTGCTTCAGCACACGGATATTTTACGGAGAGAAAGACACGTGGTTCTTCTTTCCAGAACCGCAGTCTTCTACTCTATCTTGGTCACGAACAATTATAGATTGAATATTCCAATTGAATATTCCTTGAACGTAATTCGTAACTGGCGATATAGAACATACATATATGTATGTTCATACGTATGAACATACATATATGTACGTGTGTGTGTGCGTGGTATAAGTATTCGAGATGAAGCATATGACTGTCTTTGAATGAATTCAAGGCTATAACAACCGTATCGATTAGCGATCAACGTTAACTATATATGTCTTGCATAAATTTACAATTCGTTCATTCTGCTCATACAGCGATTAAAAACAACGACTAGCCCTCTAGGCTTGTAAAATTTTCTATCGTTGGATCATCGTAGACACAACTCGAGATTTATTGCGAGCAAAAATTATGAAACATCTAGTTCTTACAATAAAAAGAATTACCTGAGAAGACTTATCAAAATCAACTTTGGAATATTTTTACGAAGAAATATTAAAATTTACGAAAAAGAATATAATAAAAATGGGATTTTGCAAAAATTTTCGTGTATAATTACACGTTTCGTGTATAATTTATTTAAAATATTTTTCAAAACAGTGAAATAATATTATTTTTTCATTATTTACCTCTTGGAAATTTTAGGATTTTAAAATATTCCTTTGAATATTTCTATACTCCAATTTCCATTGATATTGGTAAGTCTGGGATCAAAAATTTCGTAACAAACGTTGAAAACACTGACATTCGTTTCTATCGAACCTGCACGTGTTTAAACGACTTTTCTACCATTCGATACGAATGGACAAGAATGGTCAGAGGACGACCATGTGGCCACCAGATTCGGCAATAATGAACGTGAAATTTCGATGTTTCTTTGTCTTCGAAATTTTACGAATTCATATATTTCTCTGGTATTATCCTTATCGGATAACTGTATGTTTACTTGATTACGTCAGCCTCGCTGCTAATAAAATATATATGTACATATATATGTATATGTGGTAGACGCTTGGAATTTCTTCGAACGAAACTTTGCCTCGAAATTGAAGAGATTCTTTCTTCCACAAGTTCTGCAAATTTCCTACCACTTTATGGAATATATATTGTACGTTATTTGTACGTTATTTATACTATTTGATAAATAATATTTTCTCCTTTTGTACTTTAGTATTTTTAACACTTGAGTCTTCTCCATAATTCCAATTTTTATCATTATTATTTTTCTCCTTCGTTTCTCGGTAGATTTACCGATTTTAATTAGTAATTTTAGTAATCAATCGTTTATTTAATAAATAATCGTTAAATAAATCGCGCAAGAGATAGAGCAGCAAAAAAATAGAGAACGTCGACAAGTATTGCAGCCGCAATGCAAACAAAATGAAAGAAAAAGTAAGAACGAAACAGAAGAATTCCATTATCGCGCAATAAATAAATAACTAATAATACGCATGATCGAGTATAAACAGTCAGATTCGTGGTTTGTACTCAACGAGAGTCAACAACAGGAAAGGAATTTTGTCTGGACGAGCAGATTAATTGGCTGATCTTAATTGCATTAACGAAAGAACAAATTAATTCAGCATCGTTTCATCTGAACGTCTACGTTGCAACGACCCACTTCCATGTGCGATATACATACATGCGATGCATGAACAATGCATACGTACGTACGTATGTATGTATATAAAACATCTTTTGTAGTCTTATTTGTTCAGCTTATCATACAATTCGACCAATTAAACGAAAGATCCATGCGTAGTTTTATTACTGATTTCGAAGAAACGATAGTGAATTACTGCCCCGAGAAAGTGTACGACGTTCTTCTCGTACATACGCCAATCGGGAAATGAAACCGTTGGAAATAAAATCGATCTAGGCTATTCTATATTATGCCTATTATTAACATATGCAGCTAAAGCTGATTGAAGCACTTACATTAAACTTTTCTACTTGTAAGTTTTGTAACTTTTCTCTTTCACCTGTTTTCCTGGTCTTCGTATTTTCGTCAAATTCAAATTCCAATGTCTGTTTCAATCAAAGTGCATGTATGTTGCTTAAGAAAATCATAGAAATTTTCAAATTCAGCTGTGCAAACATGGAAGGCACGATATCGATATACGTGAGCAAATAATAATGAGAATTGAAGAGAGAAACTATAAATCGTCGTACGTATACCCATAAAATAGTTTTCTGGGATCTAGCCGAAACGAAGTTATTTTCACTGACGGTATTGGGCTGAATTTTGAGAAAACACGTGTCGAACCATTCTGTCGAATAGCAATGCAATTTTGCCTGGACGATGTATAGATGAACATCTCGTTGCCATATGGTGGACAGAACACAACTGGCAGGATTCGTGGGAAAAAAAACAGAATGGACAGAAGATACACAACTGAACTAACATGTTGCAGATTTCCAATGACAATCTGTAATCTTAAACAAGCTCGTAGAAATCCAAAAAAGTCCAAGTCTTTACAAAGAATAAAATATCTAATGTAAATCTTTTAAATGAATTCAACCAATCTCAACACTTTCTTTTATAACTCATTTCAAAATCAAGTAAGTATTATAAGATAAGGGAATAATGAATTGATAAAACAATAAAGTATTCAACAAAATCAAACATATTAAATTTAATTTGACTAATACCTTGTAGTGAAACTTTTCCTTCATATTCATTTCATATTCAATATTATATTATACCAACTACTTTTTTATTCCTTATTTCACACTCTACGCACGCAATTATTTAACCTTTTGTTTTGAATTGCCTTGTTTTAATTATTGATATTTTTTATTCTTCGCGTAAACACCATCGATTCCAATGCATGAGACAGAACATTAGAACATTAGAACTATCCATACAATGATTTCACTATTTTAGCTTTTGAACGGCAGTATGCCATACACCGCGACAGAAATAGTACTGGACACACCTATGTACCTACACAGTGATTCCATGTATCATGTTTATAGTATGTATCACGTACGACTTGGATATTCTCGTGTCACACATTCACAATGCTGTAATGGTAATTTCAACTGTATCGTGAATCACTATCGGTAGCACTATACGTGATACTGACACGCCATACTCACTGTCAATTTATATTATTGCCAACGATCCCCGTGTTGCCCTTGTGATATACAACTTGATGTAATAACAGCAGACAAACACCCTCTGGCATCTATTTACATATGCATATACGCCATCGATATAGGCTCATCTTTTCACGATTTGCATTCGACATTCAGCGATCCGATCGTAATAGACTCGTGATAAACTCAAGTTTTTAAGAACATCACGGAGAGAATGAGAAACACAATATTGTTCACATGTAATTCACACTTGAATTAAAAAATGTTACGTATAAAAATTGGGTCTGAGAGTTTTGGATATTCATCGAGAGGAAAACAAAATTTTTTAATAAAGTTTAAAGTCCTAAAGTCAACTCCTTTAATGTTGTACCAAATTCTACTCTCTCTTTGCTGTAATGTGAGACAATGTTTATATTCAAAAATTCTGAATATGCAGGTTTCGTGATATCATTATAATTAAGATTTCACAGAAAATCTATCTTACTATATTTCCTGGATGAATTTTAAAATCAATCAAACCGTGTATTTACTTTCGTACGTCACCAATTACACATCTAACTAATCTAACAAACTTGATCGATTAGGTAGTTGTGGAGAATCATAAAAAAAAGTTGTAATAAATAGTAGAGGAGTTTAAATAACAGCTGGGCTAATAAAGTGGTCGGAAATGTGTTTCTAAGTCACTTAACGAATCGTTTCAATCGCACTCTCACGTTGCCAATGCTTAATGACTTTCACGTATAAGTTGTTACGTCATTCACGTTCACGCTACACACGTGACGTAAAAATCGTATAAACATACTACTGACGATCATCTGTTAAGTCAGGTTCAACAGTGTTTTGAAAAATAATTATGGAACATCAACCGACGACGATTAATCAACCATGCTTCTTAATATCATTCAATTTCAGCTTCTCTAATCTTCTTTAATCTTCTTATCACTTAAACATACCAATTTGCACTTATCAATATCTTGCACTTTTTGAATTTCCCACAAATGCTTTCCCAGAAACATGCGTAAAATAAACTTGTAATAAAATAATAATTTCTCATCTGAACGCTTTCGTATTTGGGTAAAGGAAAACACGTCAAATCATTAAAAATTTCATATTCTACTTTATACGGGACTGCATACAGTGCACAACGAGAAAAAACCCAGAGGCAAAGCAATAACTCGTTTCTTTTTTTCTTTATTTTCAACAGCCTCACCACCTGGCCTTATAGTCACGTACAAAACGTGTCGTTCACGTATGTGTAAGAGTATTTGCACACGTGTTTGCATCCATCCAGGTAAAGGTAATAGGCTCGAGACTGTCGACTCTCCTCCTGGATAATGACATGGCCAGAACTTCGGGCACGTGCCTCACGCGATCCTCATTATCTCCATTCCTCTCGTAGTTCTCTCTCTCTCTCTCTCTCTCTCTCTCTCTCTCTCTCTCTCTCTCTCTAGTTTTTTCTTTTCTTTTTTAAGGGAAGTTTTTACACCTTTCTTTCTTTGTATTTTGTCGATTCACCGCGGCGGTTATGGCAGTTTGAGGATATCGAGTCGTATGTTGAGTACAAACGATTGCTGTTTCATTAGAAGATGATGTCGATGTATGATGATGAGTATTTGTAACGTGTATGCATATTTGAAAGTAATTAGAATATTGATTTTTTGGATTGAAGAAATTCAATATGATTCAAGAAATGTCTCTTTTGTAGAATATAATATCTATGTACATATGTCTCTTAGTGTTGTATAGTATAATCATAATCTACGTACAATATACAGCAGTTACTTATTTCTCAGTATAAGCCTCTTTTTTACTAAATTCTATATTTTATTTTCATAGTATCGAAGTTTTTGTAGATATATAAAATAAAATAATACTAAACGAAACGAAAAATATACCTATTTAAATAATTACTCGACATACAAATACTATAATAAATACAGTCATACATACCTACTTTATCCCCAAAAATATCCTTTGCTCATTTACATCATGTAAAATAGTCTTGTAATATAATCTGATTGAGCATTTCTATCTATCATATCTCGCCAATTTCACGATATCGATATAAAACGAAATAAAAATAGCATGCAATTTCTTTGCCATCTAACCTAATTTAAAATCAAATGGCAACAAAATACAGTGATGAAAGAAAAAACGAAGGAAACGAAGGAAGAAGGGAAAAAAAGAATGATTGCTAAAAGTGAAAATCCATCAACGCCAATTGGACAGGAATCGATAATCGACCGAAAGGTGTGCCGAATATGCAGACTCTGTAGAAGTGTCTTGGCACTAGATTTCAAGACCGAAGGAATAAAAAAACTTATCTTAAAAGGATCCTCATACTCACCTAACTCGGACTGAAAGATCACGATGGTCACGATTATTCGCGCCTATGATCATTCGTTTAAATCTTCGTTTAAATACCGCTTCTGATGAAAAATTTTGAAAAATTAATTTACACAGTAAATTCACACAGTTTTTTCTTTCTTTTTTCATTTCATCCCTGAATTTAACAAAAGTTTCGAAATCAAACAACGAAATGATCATTTTTAACCCGAGATTATTTTGTCGAAATTAATTCCAATAGAATTTTCTTCTTCTTTTTTCTTTTTTTTTCTTTTTTCTTCTAAATTTAAACCGACGGTTTCAAAACTCTTTGTGATATCTCTATGAAATAAATGAAATAATTGATTAAAAAGATCGTAAGGTGAAAGGTTGAACGAACGAAGTAAAATGTTGCATGGTTTACATACCAATTAGCACTTAAGAAGAAAAAACCTATGGCGAGATGCGCCGATCCAACCTGACTTTTGTTTCGTTCCACCGGAAACAGGAAAATTGAATCCTCGTTTCCTCTACCATCGACACGCTTTGTAAGCACCAGTTTCAAACGATCGACACAACAAACCTTTTGCGGGACAAAAGATTTCAGGAAGGATTTAACCATGAGAATTAAAATCTAAAACAATCACACACGATATATAAAACAACAACTACAAAAGATTGATCAAAGTCAATAAATTAATTATTTTTATTCCAACTTAAAAAGTTGAACGTCACTATGAAAGACAAAATTTCGTCTCATTTTTTATTTATTAGCCTTTTTTTCTCCTTTGTTCATTCTATATAATCTTGCTTTATAAATTATTTCTCTGTTTATTCTTCAGTAAATATCTAAATAAAAAACACTCATTCCCGAAGAACTTGTCAAATGATCAAATTCACTGAAAAAAAAAGATACCTATGTCGAGAATTGGCAGTGAAACAAATAGGAAGTAAAAGCACGGAGATACCGTGGAAATTTTCTACTCTGGCAGAATCACGACCGACTAGCACTTTGCAAACTGTGGCAAGGTTTTATCACGTATGTAAAGGCAGGCTGAGATAAGAAACATATGCTTCCCGGAATTCTCAGCAAAAAATCTGGCCGACGCGTAATAGAAATGGAATAACAAAAGGAAAACTATTTTCGCTTTGAAAAAGCGTCCGTCAATATCTCCATAAATTGGATAATTAATTCGATCAACGAAGAACAAGGAGAAGGAAGAAGAAGCGGAATTTTATCAGTCTCTTGCGCCGAAGCTGTGGAAGTATAGAGTTTTATCATCTACTCGAATACGAATGTTTTCTTCGTTTGCGAAATACGTATGCAATTTTTATATTTAGCTCATACCTCACTAGTCTTTAGACGAGTAATCGAATCCGAGAAAGGAACGAGTCATCGAGTCGCTACATATAACGAATGAAGAGCACGTCATGTCTCAAATTGTCTTTTTTCTTCTCTTTTCTATTTTTTTCCCATCTTTTTCATTTCTACTCTTGTTTCTCTTGCTCTCTTTCCGAATTTTTTAATTCCCTTTCCCCCTTTTTCCCCCTTAATTTATTTTTTTCTTTTTATTCTTTATTCTTGTTTCTTCCTTCTTCTTTTGTAGTGAATAAGAAGAATGATCATGAATGAGTGATTATCAGATGAGATGAAAAATCATCGGCGATAAGCTGACAGATAATTTGATTTGAGTATTTCGTGAGATCATTGTACTGAAGATTGTAGATGAATCGGTAGAATCTTACTATACACGAACAATGCGAACAATCTCTTCACCACGTTTAAAATTACAATTACCTTTGAACTGTTACTGTAACTTTCAAGTTTCTAATAACAATAATTCGCTTGTCAAATGCTATTTGAAAATCGTCTTACATTTAACGTATTCGCGGGTTTTATATAGTCACATTAAGGGTAAATACATATGTATTGCATCAAGAAATATTTCAGCTTCAATGAAATAAAATTTAAAAAGCGAAACTGTTGGAACAGTATTAATAAAAAATGTGGACGATAGCGATGAAGAATACTGTAGTTTGATTCAAATATTTCCAAGATTAGGTTTGACATCAAAAAAAGGTTTTGCAAAATCGCAGATTAGACGCGATTTTTATGAAGCGCACACTTGTATATATGTACGTACATACAAATATCTACGTAATACAATTAACAAAGATTGAAAGGCATGTTCATTGAAAAATAGCGAAGCGCTGATGAATTACTAAATCAGTACGTACAGATTAATGACAGAATGTTAATCAAAGTAAAGTAAAGCAATAGCTATCAACCGCCCACGTAACGGAGTAACGATGATTCGATGTCCCGTATCACAGGCAATCTTGTGCTATGAATTCATTCAACGTGTTGAATTGTTCGTTATCACGTTCATTGACGTGTTCGCCAATCAAGAAATGATTGCGGGAAAGCAAGAGGGAAACTGAAGGATTTCGACTTGCCATCTTCCGCGTAATTTGAATTTTGGATACGAAACTAATCTGATATCTGGAAGAACAAACGTAAAATGATAGTGTCGAAGATTAAAACATAATTTTTAAGCGGATATTATATCCGTACTTCCTGCGGCTTTGGATATTCGAAAAACACCGAGTTTCTTGTATTTTTCAATATTAGTTGGCAAGAAGCTTTTATTCAATAAAAATTATTCGTTAATTTATTTCGAGATGATTTTTTAAACTTTATTTTGAACCTACGTATACTTTCCCAAATATTAAAACATTATGTCATTAAAGCAAATTAATACTTTTACGGAAACACAATTAAAGAAACAGAATCTAAGCAGATCTTTTTTTTAGGCAAACATAAACTTTATACATCATTTTCTACACTTTATTCATTTCAGTAAAAACATTCATCTATAGCTCTCATTGACTTACGATTCCTTCAATTCTTATATCTTTCTCGCAAATATATATGTATGTATGTATGTATGTATGTATGTAAATTGTTCTAACGAGTGAAATACCAACGATCAGCTCCCTTTCACAAATTATTCGAGCTTGTCAAATTATTCAACCCATTTCAACTATCGAAACGAGTGATCATGCGATACCCATTCTAAAACTGATCCTGCCTAAAAACATGATTGCGAAGAAAATCGGTGTACTTACTTACAAAAACTCATACATGTGGAAGATTCGATTTCCATGCGATTCGAAAATTCGAACCGGTTTGAATCGATAGCGTCTCTGTCAACTCTCATCGTGTGATAGCTTTGATATCCGTTAAAATCGAATAAATTGCACGGTTTGGACCTTGGTCGACCTTTGGCGTGGATTTTCCCGCAAAGGGCCAACGTAACCGCTACCATTATTCGCGTTTCCTCGTTCTGTCGACATTATTTATATCCGTCGTCGCCAGAGGAGCTGGAGCAGAAACGTTTATTCGTGGCCTGCGTGACTCACGAGAAACACTGTTCTTATTTCAGACGAAAACGAACATCTATACGGTGTATAGGCGATAATATAGAACGTAGATTATAATCTTTCTTTCTCGTGATTTTTTTTTCTTTCATCTTTCTTCCTCTTTTTCTTCTTCTTCTTAAATAAATTGTGTCTACATATGGTAATAAGTATCTACTTCATGTAATCAATCCTCGTTCATATTTTATGTAATCAATTATCCACAGAGATTGGTCTAAAAGTTATTCAATTATTCTAGAAAATCTATCGAATGGGCAACATTTGTTTATTTTATACATGCTGTTGACCAAAATTTGGTTTTAGTTTCCTAATTGTAGTTGGATGCTACTATATTTTTTCTTTTTTTCTTTTTGTTTCTGCAAATTTCAATGCTATCTTTTTCTTACTTTGACAGATTTTTAACTACAAAGTTTTCTAATGTAACAGAATTCTAACAATTTTCCAATGTAACAGAGTTTAAAAAATTTTGTTAGAAACTTAGAAATAAATTCACTTCCTTAAATAAATTTTACCCTACCGAGGATAAGAATGATCGCAAATTTTAGAAATCTTGAAGCACGTGATCTCTATGTGATAACAAAACTGTTTCTCAACTCAATATACTTCACATGCAAATCAAGCTACTGATTCTATTAAAATCAGAATTTTTAAATTGAGTAACTTTTCTTGTTGATCATTTTACGGTAATAATGTAAAAACACGTATAATGCTATTACATTAATACTAAATTAATCACTAACATCTATTCAAGAGAGTAAAGCGTATCGCTTGTTATTACTTTCCTAAATCTTCTTGCATACTCATGAAGTATATTGTAGAAGAGAAGATGGAGAACAGTTACAAGCCTCCGGATGAAACGGGAAAACCAACTCGCCTTGTTCTCGAAAGAGGACATAAAAGGCGAACGATTCTAAGCCTGTCAAGAAGCATCTGTTATCCAGGCTTTACCCTCGAACAAATCAACATCAAGTCATAGGGATAATCAATGAAGCAAATTCACGATGAACGATCGTAATTAACTGTTGTCAGGAGTGTCGCGTTGACGCGTTAACGTTAATGGGGATAAAATATGTGAATAATCGATAGCGAACCAAGTCGTTCATTTTCGTATGACTCATCAATTTCATAATTCATTCATTTTTTTTTTTTACAGGTTTCACAATTTCATTATTTATTTATATCAATAATTAGCATTTAACTACTCTAACTAAAATAAATGATTCATGTGAACGCGTTTATTTGTTATGATAAAAAATTTATATCGAACGGATTCGGAATGAACATATTTGTGATATTTCCGAACTTATATCTTCAAATATGTATGTATATTTTTCGACATAAACAAACTCCTCTACCTCTCGCAATTTCGGAAACAACGTTTTATAAATCACAGGTATTGCCAATATTAATAAATACTCTTCTATAATAACCATTATAACTATATACAGGCTTATTGAAATGTAGACTAATATAACAATTTTTAGACGTGTAGAAATCTTTCGTCTTGAAAATATTCAACTATGTATTACGTAACAGCTCTAATAAATTATAGAGCACAAGAGTTTCTCAGCTTCTGTTGGATCATAGATATGCAAAAATTGAAGTACGATAAAAGGAATCTCACCATCCTCGTCCGTATCTATCCCTGTACACAGAAACAGCGAATCCGAACATGGATCTGGTCTCGTTTCGGTAAACCGCATAATGTTTCGTCTCGATGTTAAACGCGTCCGAACACCAAAGTGGTGAATTGACAATGATCAGACTTATTAGGCCCACGATAAGATTCGCGTACCACATGCTTGCACGTCTTGCCACTTAATCACACGTTCAGTCGTTTTCATGCACGGGGGATGGATTCAGCACAACAAACTGTCATAAACGCGTGTCGCGATAAACAAATCAAGATCTATCCTCGCGATTGTAAGTACGATAACAGTAGTTGATCAGGGTATCGGTGGTGATGACGATCGTATCATCGACAACACGTGATATCATCCACAAAGTTTTTTTAGGCAGAGAAATAGACACTGTATGTAACGAAGATCATGAAGATTACAGACGAAAACGGAGCAACTAGGGAGACAAGAGAATCGGAGATGCCTGCTTGACGGACGGCCGCGAACAGACTGAAGAGTAGAAGTCCGTTCTTTCGGTTACTCTTCGTTCTCTTGACTCACGAGGGCTGCAACTCCCACCCACTGTACTTACGCGGTTCCGAAGTTGCGCTCCACGCCGGCATGCTTGCGTGCCACAACCATTGACTAAGGACAGGATAGACCTGACATACAATTCTTCATCGTAACTCGTATTTGGGGGGGACGGGCTTATCAAGTGACTCCCTTGCTATTTTTGTACGTACGCAAATTTGTCGATGTTCAGTATGCTAATGGTTCGAGTTGATATTAAATTTTCTTTCTAATTTTTCTATAATCAGAAATCAAGTATAGAATTTTAAACTTTAATCTTTTTAATGCGTATTGTGGTGCAATTAATTAGAATAAATCTCCTTTTAATTCAGTAGAATAAAAGTAAATACAAATTCTGATATTGCATTTTTCTAAAAATTTACAGTAATATACACTATAGTTAAAAATATTAAAAACAATCGCGATATCTTTTAATTCACAAATTAAAGCAAACAC
Organism: Tetragonisca angustula; assembly: GCA_036937485.2. Classification (NCBI taxonomy): domain Eukaryota; kingdom Metazoa; phylum Arthropoda; class Insecta; order Hymenoptera; family Apidae; genus Tetragonisca; species Tetragonisca angustula. The sequence goes on along the minus strand of JAWNGG020000231.1, from coordinate 311,301 downwards.
AATCATTATTTTATCGCGATTTTAATGCAAACTAATAATAAATATACTTCCGTAAATCTAATTGTCAATACGAAATACTTCTAATACTGTGTATATAAATTAATTTTTGAAAATATAAAGAAAGATTCAAAAGTACTACTTTAGTTCTCACCAAATGTGAAATTTGCAAAGTCTTTTCGCATGTAAAATTTATACACTCTTAGACAAATAAAATTGTTTCATGATTATAAAACATAAGATAAAATGTATTTCAATTTTACAAATAATTCTAATTCTAATTCTAATTTTTTATCTTGTAATATTATGTAAATCTCATACTCATATTAATTATCAATGCATTATTATTAATATTCAAATACCCACTCGTATTTGTGAAAAATTCTGCGTAATACACTAGTACTATACTAGTCAATCGTATTGATTCGGATCCTTCATCCCATGAGATGAATGAATAATCAGAGGAACAAAAATGTATGCAACTCACCAATAGATGCGATGAATATTGTTATTAATGTGGTTCAAGAAAAGTCATCATCCATCATTAAATAGGAAACGTCGAATATTGTGGAAAAAGTGAAGACTGAAAGAAATTTGTAAAACAAAACATAGAGTATTATAATTTGTACATAAAGATAATGTTAATTATTTTAAATGTTTGAAATAATAAAAAAATGATCTCTATTAAATATAAAATTTTAGTAATAAATAATTATATTTAATTCGAAAACAAAAAGTGAAAACAAACTTGTTGAATTTTCAATCAGATTCTATTTGTAAAATACAAATACAATTGACCCCAGTAAAATGCGAATTATAAAGTTACTTACATTTCTGACTGTTGAAACATCACTAGATCTTTCCTAGAGAATACAAAGAAAAGGAAGGAGTGAAAAACCTTTAACAAAATATCAATTATTATAATTTATTCTCAGGAAAACAGTAACGATTGTTTAAAAAAATTTAAAATAATAAAACATGAAACTCTATGAAATCTTAGAACTTTAATAATAAAAAAGATGAAAGTTATATTAAGCATAAAATATTGTTGAAAAAGTTGTAACACTTAATTATGAAAGTATAAAGTCGGATTTTATTTTCTAATTATTAATAATTACAAATAATTAAAGCGAAATATAAAGAATAAAATTAATTGAAATACAATGTCTGAATTCTTACTTTTATCTGCATAGCTTTAAAGCAACAGATTTGCGTCGTGAATTAATCTGATGAGATGAGGGCTCGAGCAAGCACAAATCAAATTCCGCTGATTTATGGAAAAGCAAAGTATCCAATAAAAATATTTAAATTGTATATATACATTCATATCTATGTTTGCATATATATGCTAATTTAACTTAATGAAATAAAATTGATAAATATACAATAGATATATGTAATTAAAAATGATGCTCCTTTAATATGGAATGCAATTACAACATAATATACCATAAACTTTTAGATTATTTAGAGCAGTTATTATAAACATATAAGTTACTATAATCATGACTATGCTAATTATTAAATATGAATATTCAATATAACCTAATTCTACATTTGTAGCATACCATGTAACTAAATATACAATTAAATATTACATTGATTTGCGAATGTATGCATAATCATATTGATTTGAAAATTTTTAAATTACTAAAAATTTTATCAATATGATCGTGTATCATATAATTATAGATATAAAATTTTATTGTTCCAATTGTTCAAAATGCTTTCGCGAGTCATTGTAAAATACGAAAATTTATAATTCATTTATAACCAAGATGGGATTGAATACAGAATTAGATACAACTGGCTTACATAATATTAATGTTCTGGATAGTAGACATATTCCGCAATTCAAAAATAAATATAAAAACTACTGATTGTATAATCTTTACCTGAAAACTTTGGAAAATATTTCTTCTTGGCTTCTCGCTAAAATCAGATGTTATTATACACAATTATACTTCAATACTATCGATCGATCAGAAAAAATATCGATTATGTTTGGAAATCGCACATTATCGTGGTTATTGGCGCTGTAATCTTTTCCTAAGCGCGCGCATTTCGAAGATATATTATCTTACTCGAAACAAGAAATAAGAATCCTTCCTCTAACTTTTATTATTTAATATTTAATATTTCACAATTGATTTAACAAAGCGTCTGCAATTTTATTCTTCTTAACTATGCCGTGTCTTAATTCTAAATTTCACTGATTTATGTAATTTAGTGATGCATAAAGAAATGATTCTTCATATCTAAATAAATAGAAAATTTCAAGTATATAAAATAGTAATTTTAGCAAATATCATACTGTCAAAAAATTAAAATAAGTCATTGTGTATATACATTGCTTTAATAAGTTTTATTAATATACATAAATCATATAATGCATTTACATTTGCAGTTTATATCTTATGTAAGTATTGTCTTTTGAAAATACATATATTTCTTCATGAAAAATATTTTGAGCGATTGAACTATGTCTAAGCTAAATATATTAAATATAAAAATACTGAAAAAAATTAAATATTAATAAAAATTTCTATATCTTCACACATCGGCAATACAAATTTTAATAATACTGAATATCAGACTGGACATCATATCTTTCTGCTTTGTAATCGTTTCTTGATGTGTTGCAAAGTTTAAATCAAATTCTAATTACACGTATCTCAAATTAACAAAAATAAATATTGATTAGATTAATGAAAATTAAAATAAAACAATTGCTTTTCTTGCATTTCTAAAATAGAGATTTTGATGAATTATCTTATTCCTATTTTTACTCTATTTAACAAAAGTAAGATTAGTTTGTTTGTCTCATTACAATATTTATTTTTTTAAAATGAAATAAACATCGTACTTGAAAAAAAAAATATTACGAATTTTAAAAGAAAATTTTAGATTTATAGTGGACTTTCTTGTCCAAACAAATACATATATGTTTGTTAAATAATAGTATATTAGGCAAACCTAATAGAGTTTTAAACATACAGCGGCATAAGACGGCATTAGTATATGATGATCTCAAAATAAAGTACCAATCCCAGTATTAAATATTCTGTGTTTCAAGTGAGAAAGTTTACAAAAAGTATCAAAATAGTTTTAAACGCACCAATGATGAAATTCTACAACAATAATGAAGTGCCATCATTTGGACTTGGTACATGAAAGTCTAAATCTAGAGAAGTTACTCAGGTTGTTAAAGATGCAACTGACATAGGATACAGATATATTGATTGCGCCTATGTTTATGGCAATGAAAAAGCAGTGGGTGCTGTCCTTAAAGCAAAAATTTATGAAGGTGTTATGAAAAAAGGCATGATCTTTCCATCACCAGTAAATTATGGAATACTTTCCACAGACTAGATTTAGTTGAACCTGCTATTAAGATCTCGAATATTTCGATCTTTATTTAATTCATTGCCCAATGGCATACAAGGAAGGAGGTAGTTTTTTCCCACATATTGCCGATATTACTCCTGCTCTTGGTAATGCAGACTATGTAGATACATGGAAAGCTATGAAAGCTTTGGTATCCAAAGGACTTGTTAAAAATATTGGTGTTAGCAACTTCAATTCTGAATAAATAGAAAGATTGCTTAAAAACTGCATTATTAAACTAGTTACAAACCAAATTGAATGCCATTCATATCTTTCTCAAAAGAAAGCTTCCTGAATTTTGTATCCAAAAAGGCACTCTTATTACTGCTTATAATTCTCCTGGATCACCTGACAGACCATGGGCTAAACCAGATGATCCAAAATCGTTAGAGGATCAAAAATTGGGTGAACTTGCAAAGAAGTACAATAAGACACTTGCTCAAGTACTTATTAGATACCAGCTGGACTGTGGTCACACGATAGTTATTTCTAAATCAGTTACAAAGTCCAGAATTGCTCAAAACAGTGAAGTCTTTGATTTTAAACTTTCCCTAGAAGATATTGCTTACATTGACACTTTTGACTGCAATGGCAGAATCTGTCCAATGCTTGGCACGGAGGCCAGCTCTTACTACCCTTTCCATATTCCATTATAAGCAATTGAATTAAGATAAGAATCACAAACTGCTTTCATTGTAATGTCTACAATATCTTTTTTCTGTATATTTTCTACATGAAATTCGTATTAGGCAAACCTAATAGACTTTTAAGCATATAAACTCTTAAAATGAAAATAATCATTTTTTTCATTTCTGATTTTTATGAACTGCATTTAAATTTTTCCAAATTATTTTATTCGTCGGTCTTTTCTATTGCTGATATTGCTTGTATCAGTTTTTTTTACAAAAAGCGCAAATGTTGCAATAATTGTAACAGAAGTTAGTTACTACAGAAACTATAATTAAAGTAGCAACTTTACAATTTACAACTTTAGATAGTGATATCATATAATATTTCGTGAAAATCTATAAAGGATCATTTCTTTTCATATTGTTTCATGTTTTCTTTTTATCATTTATCACATTTTGTCGTTGATTTTTGAAATTATGTTTTCACAATCTGTTTTGAATGTATGCATATTTGTATTTGTAACATAGTTAATATCATATTGTTTTAAATCACATTCTTACATTTATTAAGAATGTTTTATTTCTGATTTATTGAAATTTTTATCATATCGTCTTCTAACAATTCTACTCGACCATGAAAGCAACTTCTGATTATATTCATGTTCACTTATGCAAGTGACATTATTTACAAGAATATTTAGTTTCGCATTTAATACATCTTCAAATAGAATTTTTTCCCTTGATTTCTTTTTAAGCATAAAATCAAGTATACAGTAACCTGTTGCATGTACATAATTGCAACGTTTTATTTTTCTATCCAATGTCTCTCTATTTGTCGACCATTTATGCTTAAGGTTTGAGGATTGACCTGGTAAACATTTTGAGTGTTCTGCAACTTCTGATGATTTGATATTTGTATCATTGCCAGGTTTATCGTCCTTAATATCAATTCCTTTTTCTTGTTGTTGTGCATTAATTTCAAACTGTTGCTTTTTATGACAAAGTGTAATATTTCCCGTTCCATCATCGACTTGGTAGTAATAAAATTTAGCATCTTCAGAAACAGATAACACAAATCCTACTATTTCTATTTTTCTTATTATGATATTAGGCATATTGAGAGCATGAAATTGGACACGATTATTCTCAATATAAGGTACAAATCTACTCAATTCCGTTATCAGAAAAGGTTCAAAAATTTGTATTCTATCTTTATAATGTTGCAAATGGACCCATTCTTTGTCTTCAGATAAATAATGTGGAAAATCATAATCTCCTTTGTACGAAACAAAGTCTTCATCAATTTCATCTGGTAAATCCGTCCAGGCAGTTAAATCCATCCAAGTAGCGTCTTCTGACATTTTTATAATTGAACTTTAACAAAACTTTGAAGAATTTCTCTTAACACTAAATAATTCGTTCTATTTCGTTTTAATGAAGATCCAGAACACATGCACGTCGTGAGATATGTATTTGGCGGGAAGATCTCACGCAGACAAGACGCCACATAGTTGTGAAATGGTGGAACTAATTGTTCCACATTTAAATTAAACAACATAAAAAACTGCTACAACTATATTGTATTTCAAAACAGATTTTTTCAATTATGTTTACTTTTAACTTTCACTCTAATTTTGAAATTAGTTTACGAAAAATTAAGTGTCATACCACCGAGTGCCTCAATTCAAAGAACAGAATTTGTAAATTTTTGCTCAAGCATACCGCAGACTTATTATTATTATTATTATTGTTATTCTATATATGTAGAAAGAAAAGGAGACGCCAATTAAAACATTTGACGACCAACACCTCTTAAATGGGTTTGTTGATAAATAAAAATTTAATGGTAGAATTAATCTACTACCGATGAAATCAAAAAATCATATTAATCGAAATAAGCCAAATTTTTGAACAAAAAAAAATTGTCTCTGTACATCACTTTGACTTTTCACATAATTAATTAATTTAATACAATAAATGTACTCTACTTACCTACTTTCTTACATGCTGGCGCTAAATGTCGTCAATATGCACGTATGATTAATGAATTTATAAAAAATATTTGCTCGTTTCTGTTCAAATGAAACATAAAATGAAAATTGAAAGTTTAATTAGGGGAACACTATAAATGTTCCCATATAATATTTATTTATTACCTTTCATTTTAAATGAAAATTTGGCTGCTTTGTGGACACTGAAATAACTAACGCCACGTTGACTACAACTGGTTCAATTAATCACCATTTGACGCAACAAAATTAAATTTATCGGTATATAGATGGAATATATAAGTGGTACAAGAAGCAAATTAAATTATAAACTACCAGAAACCTTTACTGATTAACATTGTTCTCACCATTCAAGTAATTAATTAATTATATTGAATTAGAGCAGATTTTGGACATGGTGGCGTCATCTGTCGGTAATCCATCGGCACTAATTAATATTAAAAATAATTTCCGTACATTTTACGATTTTAAAAGGAAATGGAGAAAGGGCTGGAAACTTAAAAAGGTGCGATGAAAGAAGCTTTATACTTTAATTTTTTCAATTAGGGAAACTTTTCATTAGAGAATGTTTATTTAACAGTAATTGGTACTAGTAAATAACCGACAGATGGCGCTACGATGTCCAAAACGACGCGTAACTGAGAAAGAAACCAATGAAGAGGAATAATTTGTGAATTTTCGTGATTGAATCATTAGTTTTAGTTTAGATTTTTCCTTCCTTCTATATTCCATTTGCCTTACAAAACTAAGTAACAGAAATTTTCAAATTTTGATCAATGCAACGAAACATTTTCACATAGTATTTAATTTCTCGTAAACTAGGTTAGTCATTGGAATGAAATATATATTTTGTTATAGCAGTGATGGGTATCATCTTTGAAATATAAATCGAACGCATGTTATGGGCGTGTAAAACTAAAATTAATTATATTTGTTTATATGAAGATAGTGAGTTAATTTTTCCATTCTGTTTCCATTCTGGCGCCACTGTTTGTGCACCCGAAGAGTGAAAAATTTTCATTTGTGAAAAGAATTTTAAGGTATTAGTTTGCCGCCTTCCCATTTCATTTTGAATTGATCTGAATTTCAAATGTAGTTTAATAGGAATTGTATTTTATGTAAAAGAATATACCTGTTTGTTGAGTAGATCATTCAAATGTGATCATTTCTTTTCGTGCTATTTTCAACTTCAATGGAATATAAAAAACCACAACACGGGGTTTTAGACAAACACTGTAATTATAAAAGTTCATATTATATTACTCGATTTAATTATCCTTTCTGTTTGTAATTGGAGGTTTGGTCTATTCTTTATCACTGAAACATTAGCATTGTGTTAAAATGGTGGAGTTGGATGATTTATCGCACCACTGACAGTCTGTGATCGGACATCGTCATTATTATAACGTACACTAAATTTTACGTTTGTACGATGTTAATGTGCATTTTCTACGCGCGCATATCATCTTTGATGCTTTCAGTTATAAACTCACAAACGAGTTTAATTCAAATTCGGGTCGTAGTTTGCGAAAAATTAAATATCTATTTTGCAAATGTTCGGAAATCTTCATGCAGACATTTTATGGGTTAAACGGAACGGGAAAAGGAAGCTGAAGATCTAGAACCGATGCCGTAATTCCAAAAAGTCGTAAATTAATATTGTAAATTAATTTTTTTTACAAATTGCTACAGTACCGATCTTGAACGTGACAGAGCCATCTGTCGGTAAGAACCACCCAGAGTTATCGGCTTCTTTAGTACCCATATTCATTGGCAGATGGCGCCACCTTGTTCAAAATCTTTGCTCCAATTCAATATAATTAATTAATTAGTGGACATAGTGGGAATAATGTTTGACGGAGAAGTTTACTACAAGTTTATACTTTAATTTGCTTCTTGCATTGTTACATACGTTGCTTGTAGGCGGATAAATTTAATTTTTTAATTACATTAAGAAGTAATGTTTCACCACAACGTAGCGCTAGTATTTGAATCGATGAATCGATCTAGTATTCATTCGCAAAAGATTACAATTATAAAGATTTATCTGTCAACATTTTCCATTGTGCCTTTGAAATTGGATCTTCAGCATCCTTTTTGTAGTTTATTGGAATGTGTGACTAAAAATTTACAAATTCTATTCAATAGATCGAAGCATTTGATGGAACGTATATTTTTGCAGTTGTCACATTAGTGTTTATGATTACTGTGCTTTTGGAATATGAGGTTAGTTGATTTTTAAAAAACAAAATCATATTTTGAAGATCGGGAGACATTGAGAATATAATAGTTTAATTATAAAATCGTCTAATTTGTTCCAATTGATTTCATACTTGGTTTGCGATGTATTGTAAGAAATCCTTTTCTCTGTATCTTATTTTCAGTCATATAAGAAGATCTAATCTTAACGTACTTACTGGGAATGACAGCGGCAAGCAAGTTAGGTGGTTCCTGAAACATTCCTAGAACGTGAAAATCATTCACATCATGTTAAATCTAGTCTATCTTTCAATGGTTTTTTTTATTGCAGAAGGCGCAACAATAACACAACAAAGGCGCAAGATTTACATGAGAATTTAATAGATGTAAACAGAAGCTAAAGAAGTTAGAAATTGACGAAAGTATGCAATTCAAAATCGTTTTACGTCATTTTTACGTTAAAGGGATCGTTAAACACAATAGAACTGTATTTGTATTTGAATTTTCCAGCCAGGAGCTGTTAACGTTCGATTTTCTTCATAATCGAGTAATGGGCTCCCCGCATTATTCGAGAAAGTAAGTAAATTAATATAATATCATAATGATAAAGATATAATGATACTTCATGATATATTGCAACCAGAATAAAATTTATTTTTGACATGATATATATGTATTTTAAATAGAGTCGTTACAATTGGTAATAATATTAAATAATTAGGTTTAATTATAAAATATGTTACTTACGTCATTAATTTGAATGTTATGTTATTGATTTTACTTTCTTCGTTTTTGAAGTATGTGTATTTATATAAAATAACTCGAGTAGAGAATGGAAGAATTTATTTGTCATACATACACACATATATATACATGTACATTATATATTTCACAATTTCACTTTTTTCAATTATATATTTCACAATTTCTGCTTAACGTTTTACATATCACGTCAGAAACGATGAAAATTAGAGTATTGAAGTATTGAAGTACTCGCTGTTTAGAAAGGTGTAGTTGTTAATATGAAAATAGGTATTGAAGAGAATTTCTAACATTTTGAAATATCTCTGGATTAGTTTCACACGATTAGATTGGCCTGTTGTTTCTAAATTTTACGATATTTACAGACGGTTTCTATAGATGTACTACCTAAAAAAAAAGAAATAGCGCTATTATTTCGATGAATTTTGGTAGAAAATATGTACATAATAGATGTACATATGTGTGCAGTACTAAAAAAAGAAAAAGAAAGAAGTAATTGATATTAATTTTTTAATAATGTATCGTGGAATGTAAAATTGTCGAAACTGAGACAAACGTGTAAAAATTACCTCGTGGAGAAGGAGAACAGTTCAAATTGTAGTCGATGTTGAACAGCAGTAATGCAAAATTTCTGTCAAGTTCTCAGATTTGGAATGTATAAACAGGAAAAGCAACAATTTCATTAAAGTCCTCTTTGATTGGTAGGTTTATTACTAAAGTACTAAGAATTTTTGGAAAAATTCGTAATCATAATTGCTGTGCGATATGTAAAACCTAACAAAACAATATCAAATCGTGTTATACTTTAAAAAGTCGTTTTAGTCTCTTTAAAAATGTAGTTGAAAACATACCATTCAGTCTAAGACATGTACCCTGTTAGTGTTAACATTAAATGAATTTTTACAAAATGATGATCAACCTTACTGAAACGAAAGTAAAATATGAAATTAGAATGAACATGGTGTAGTTTAGTAGGTTTTTTATTTAAAATTGATTGAAAAATAATCAGAATATCTAGGTAATGAGGTAATTCACTTATTTTTGAAGAACCGCACTTATAACATTTATAGCACTTACTTGACTAATTTGACAAACTAACTAAATGAACAATTGACAATGATTTCAATGTTTTAAATGTAAAGTAAAATCTATTTATTAAAATTATTTCGATATTTTCAACGTCTGATTGGATCAAGTTGGAAAATTTCAAGATGTTTAATCTCCAAGAGAAATTATCATATTACAAATTGTTAATTTCCAAGGTTAAGTTTGCGAAAGTGAGGGGTTTTAATCTCTTGGATTAATTCAATTCATTATCGACGAATAGGTCGATCCAATGAAAGTAATACCAATCGGGAAACAATTGCGACTCTGACATTTTACAATGTATTGCCCTGATTCTTGATTCATTATATTGTACCTTCAATGCCGTCGGATCAGGCGTGTGCGGTGATGAAGCGCGCTAATGAGGGCTCGGATTTCTTCGTTGGATTCAGCCGATTGACGTCTTGATACTCGATTATTCGGTGTACCACTGATCGAGCCAGAACTTTGCTTAGACGATTGCGTTGGAAATGACGAGCGACGAATAAGAGGTGGTGGTCTCGCACCTACGATTCGATTTAGTGCCATTTATGTTAAACGATACGTTTATGTAGATTGATGGAGCTGATCTAATTATAGGGCTACCTAATAGGCGTAAAGCAGATCGATGCATTTCGAACGATCTCGCACTCTTCATTGGGTACCTCGGTAAGAACCTCCTCTGAACGGAAAAGTCGATTGTAGATGTTTTTCTTGAGCTGATACTACCTGCCTTAGACGAGTTCTTATGCGTTTTTTTTAAAAACACACACACACACACGCACGCACGCACGCGCACATGTATATGTATATATACAATATGTAACATTACCGTGTTAGATGTACATATACGTTATATACATGTTTGTATACTCATATCATATTATTTTTCATGTACATACGTATAATACATATTTACATATATTGCAAGTATATATGTATATATGTATATGTATATTTTTTCACATAGATATATGTATGCATATATATTTATTTCTTTTTACTTGTACATGTATTTGTGTATACTATATAATTTTACATTTCTTTTTTTTTTTTTTTGTTATATAACATAGAATGAGAAAATGCATTTCGGTGCGTGTGAAATCAATCAGTGTAACGTTTCGTTGTATCCTCTTTTACAAAAATACGGTTCTACTTATCAGCATAATATAACGTTACATGTCTATACTGTGATTAACCAGTATCATGCTAACCAGCTATGATATACATATGCTTGCGGTAGTGTTTAATCTGTGACATCTTAAAGATCTATTTAATGGCATTTCTACTTCTAAAAATTCTCTCTATTCTATAGGTAACATTTCATAACGTTCTTTAAATACCTTAGTCGATCAAAATTCTCTGTGCACTATGTGAATTTACACAGATTACAGTGTGGCACAACCAAGAAATTTAAGTTTGCACATTATTATTATTATTATTATTTTCACCGATTCTTTATATTTTACTATATAGCTTTCAAGGAACATCGAACGTTCATTTCGAACGTTTCGTTAAACGAACATCTCTATCCCTGCCCCTTAAATGTACCTGTAACGTATCTACACTGATTGGCTTTGCAACGACGAAAAGTATAATCACTAGAAATTGTACGTCACGAAATTAAAGAAATCACGAAATTGGATGTATAGGTATATAAGATCATTATTTGATAAGATAAAAGATTGGAAGATAAACTAATGCGGTTTCCGCTGTAATACCTTGTCTTTAGCGAAACGTATTCGCAATACTTCAACGAGAGCAGCGATTGCTGAAATGAGAAGCATCGTTACAAGAATGTGTCCGGCGACCAGGACTGATTTCGTTCGACGATCCTTTCCACTTTCTTCAACTTTTTTCGTCAAATTCTCACTGACGATCTCCTTCAAAGCGTTAGACGTTTCGTTGTCCTCTCGGTTAACAGATTCGTTTCTATCCTCTCGGTCATTCTTCTGCTTGGAATCGTTAGTTGTACAGGCTCGCGTGTAAGTACAATTTCCATCGTAATCACTTTGAAAAACTGACTTTAATCTACTTTCGTACTCGAATTTTGGGCACCGTTTCAACTTTCGATGATCCACCGGGATTATTAGCGTCTTGATTGTCATACTCTCTGCTGCGAGTATCGTATTATTTTCATCGAGTGTTTTATTTCGACTTTCATGGTAATTGGTATTCAAAAGCAATCGCAATGGCAAGGAAAGCAACACTCCAAAGATAGTTAGTATCACGAGGATGCTAACGTTGATGCCCATGGAAAGCCTTTTCTCTGACATGTCGATGGCAGTTTGCAACTGAAACGCGTTCACAGTTCGTTTCTCGTACGTTTTTGCATCTTGCATGATCGCAGCACGTTGCGCCCGGAGGCCAAGGTTTTCGCGTTCATCGCGTGGAATCGTTTCGTTTGTTTGACATGACGCGACGCGACGCGACGCGACGCGACGCGACACGACACGCGTTCTTTTCACCGCGTTCTTTTTTCTCTAGTTCACATGTTCGACACTCGTTCGTGGCAAGGGTATAAGAACTTTGCAACCGTTATTGGGCGAACAAACGAATAATGGAATCGACCGCGATGTATACCTGCCTCTATCTTGTTTAGACGCAACTGTTGCGCATTCTGTTGTGACTGCAGTGCCAAGTGAACCTGGATATCGGCTGATATTGATTTCCAGGTAGAGGCGGTCACGTACGCGCAAGTCTCACAGCAGGGCTCGGCTCCGTTCGAGGAACGTACGACTTGGCGGTAATTGGTCGCCGTTTAAACTGAACTCGACATTAAACAGTCAACGCTTACGCCGTCCAACCCTCGTCCGAGATCGTGTTAAAGTATGTAGTAGTCTATCACACGGTCGATTCTGTCTCTTGTATCGTGCCCACCAATCTCTTGTAGCTTATTAATTCAGCGAATTAATTGAATTATAAATATTAAACGTAGTTTAACTACGTACAATAGTACTTTCATTTTTATCGAATCATAATTACGGTTTTCGGTTCATCAATTGGTCCGCCATGTTCAGTTGTTTATCATAAGTATATCTTTTTGATAAGTATATGAAAATCACTGTTTCATTTATTTTCGAATATAGAACAATTGATTTGAAAATTTTATTAGATTTAGATGGATACATACAACGAACGATTGAACCGATGAAGAAAATTTGTTTACCTAGAAAATTCGAAAGAATTATATCTATATAGTATGTTAATTTTTTGAACTTTGCCCGTTGTTTGTAATTTTGAAATTAACGCGCAGGAGGAACGTGCTTCCGGTATCGGTACATCTTCAAATCGGTGAAGTGATAAAACATGGTTGCAAAATTATTCCTCGCGTTAACCATAATTAATTTACCGCTATTGTTAATTAGAGATCTATTTTCAGATGAAATTGATCGCCAAAGTAAACGGCGCATTAAGTTTCTAGGTAGATAGTCATCCATCGTTAAGTTGAACACAGCTCGATTTCGACGATGAGATTGAACGGCAGTCACTCTTTAGAGTTACTTATCGTTTATTGAAATTTTGGCCAAACTTTCAAGCAGATAGAACATGAATTTGTATTTGAAAAACCAATACTATTTCGTCATACGGAATTTTAAAGATTGAAGATTCAAAATTGAACCAACAATATTAGAGGTGGTATTCATGGAAGTATAGCGTACGATTGTGATTCTTCTCTATTAGAGATGTAAGGAAATGTCAAAAGTATTAATTGGCGATAATGTTTAGTGTAGATTTATTTGGAACTAGTAATTTCGTGTGAAAGGTACATGTGTATGTAGGTACCACGTACCTAGTACAAGCACGAACCGTGTTATACTAGGAATAGGAATATCTTGGTGGTGGTTTCTGGCCCGTAAGAAAAAGAAAAAAAAAAAAACGAAAAATCTGCATAAAATATAAGGCAAGAAGGGAAGGTGCAGGCAGCGCGCGGTGATAGCAGAATGGAAAGCTGAAGGCCGAAGGCGGCACAAGAGTCGATTCATCGCACGATACATAGGCGGGCGGTTCGGTTTCGTGTGGAGGGGAAGGAAAGAAGTGGTAGCGAGCGGCGCGACTGTAAGGGTGCAAGGGAACGCGCTTTGAAGTGGGCAGGTTCTCTCTAGCGCGTGCATACATAAATAATATTAGACAATATCGAATTAAAATTCGCATCTTTCTGGCGAGCAACAATGGACAGTGGCACGATCAACAAAGGAAGTACCCGCCGCAACCAACGGCGGACGGTACGGCGACGACGCGACGGTGCAGCGCGGCGATGGCGACGGTGGAGGTGGTGATGGTGATGGTGATGGTGATGGTGATGGTGATGGTGATGGTGGTGGTGGTGGTGGTGGTGGTGGTGACGGTGGTGAGTGGTGGTGATATTGCGGTGTGCTCATGGTTGGCAATGCTGGTGGTGGTAGCATGGTGGCGGCGGCGGCGGCGGCATTTATAAAAGTAATAAAACAGTGGAACAACAACTCGATGGAGTGAGTTGGCAATCAGAGAGAGAGAGAGAGAGACAGAGAGGTAGCGAGGAAGGTGGAAAGGGTGAGCGAGCGAGATATTTCGCGAAGGTGGAAAGAGGAGAACGAAAGAAGATACAGAAAAGAAAAGAAGAAAAGAAAGAGAGGGAGTACAGGAGAACAGCGACCCGACCCGACCGACCGGTAGCCCAGGCAGCTCACGTATATCTTGCTCTACTACACCGTGCGCCGCGTTGCATCTTCGAGGTTCTCATTGATGAATTCCTTCTCCAGCGATAACGAATGGCTCCACCTATCTTTTCATTCTTGTTCTTACATCATCCATCTCTTGTTTCTGTTTTGTATCGTCCGCTCGAATATTTCGTTTGTTTTCGAGACATTGTTGTAATATTATCAAGATTAAATAACGTATGTACGCATCTACCAGTTACGTACTTTCTAAGGCCAAGAAGTCTCGAAGAGAAACGTATCGGAAAGTCATATGATAAATTGAGGGAATGTAAGAGAGATAAAAGTTGATCTAGCACTTTAATTAACTCGATTATTATTAATCCATCATTCGATAAGTTTTACGCATCCGATGAAACTGAACCCGCGTGCGTCCCCCCTTGACGATTCGTATCGTTTCAACATTTGTTTCACGAACGTTCGTTGCAAACGTTCGTTTGATCTTAATGTTAGTTGCGTTCGTAAGGTATTCACGGTTCCGATACGGCAACCAGTTCTCTAAACGAAAGAAGCGTTTAATGAGATTAGCCTACGGGCAAACATCGAAAAATGATGTTGATGCAGGATACAGGCGTTGTATCGTTGGTGAACGAAACGCAGGTGCATTCAACCGATTATCGGGAGGCGAGTCGGCGCGTGAAAGATGAGAGCTGAACGTTCCCTTCTCGAAGGTTGAGAGCCAGGGTATGTAGAGCAGATGCTCTGTCCATGGTAGTGGTAGCAGGGTGCGTGATTTTTCACCGCCGACAGCTCCTCCTTCGAGAACCGCGCATTCCACCTCCTTCCTTCTGCTTCTTCGACCCTTCTCGCTTCTTCGCCAGTCGTCGGTCTCCTTCATCCTTCACTCTTCGTTTCGCAACCGTTGCTGCCGTTGCTGCCGTTGCTGCCACTGAGCCACCGCGCCGCCGTTGCCGTTCATCGTCTTTCTCTCTTTCACTTTCTCCCTCCTCACCCCTCCCCCCTCCTTTTCGTACTCTAGCATGAACAGTTTCCTTCTTCTTCTTCTTCTTCTTCTTCTTCTTCTTCTTCTTCTTTCCCTCGGTGGTGAATATTCGCAACGTAGGCCGCGGACACGTCGTCAGTTGCACGATCTTAGATTTGACGCTGATCTCGCGTTCAGAGCGCACCGAAACACAGGGATGCGTTCTGGTGCAGCGGGACCCAAGACGGGGGCGCCTGCGCCCGCTCACACGTGAGCATGTATGCACGCGATACACAAACGACTCGTGATCATTCTCAGAAATGATTTTCAACGATCGGCCAACGGAGAATGCGAAAAGTTGTTTGTGTCACGTCGACATTAACCTAACCCCTCTCCGCGCCGTATCTCTGTATTGCATTGTTGTCTTCATTGATTCCTTGCGTATTATGCGTAGAATGCGCTGCGTCGTTCATCAGATTGTTCATTAACGGTAACTGGTTCGTGACTGGTGTGGAATATTTGGTCACCTAACGTAGAATTTGAATCACGTCATTTGACATTAACAGATTTTGTTTGTTTCATCTTCTCCGTGTTACTCTTGTTATTTTGTTAAACTTTCATAAAGAGTTCGTAAAGGAAAAGGGAAAGGGAAAGAAAGGAGGGAAGACTTTCGTTCGGCAAAATGTGCGCGTGCTTTGTCGATTAAAAAGAAAAGAAAAAAAAAGAGAAAAGAAAAAAAGAGAAAGAAAAGAGAGGAAAAGAAACGGCGAAAATGGAGATCGCTTGATACAACCCGAATTAACTTCACCACCTTCGTCAATGTCTTTACTTTCCTCTAGCCACCCGGTGGATTACGATTTGCAAGAAGCGGTGGTAGTAGTGGAGATACTATTGGTTAGGTTCGTAATTTACATTTGCCAGTCGGCCACGTACAACATACTCGTAGTCGTTGAGTCAGCGTTGAATAGAATCAACACCGGCCGTTTTACCGACCGAGGTACCGTGCTGAAACGAGTGATTTACGTAAGGTTGTCGTTGTGCATCGCGGCTCGGCTTCGATAGAAAGCGAGATCGACTTGTAAATCGGCGTGTCATTATGCAGATAGCCGGGATGCACGAGCAGTACGACGAGCGAAAAACGCGGTATCGCGCGGTATCGAGTATCGAGACACGCCGGTGTATCGGGGGGTCCCGGGGATTTACAATCGACTGGGAGATCGGAAATCACCGGCCATGCCAGGCATTAGCCGTCAGAAGGTATCGAAGGCGCGAATACGGCTAATTGGCGTAGCACGAGCCGCGTATAGGTAGCTTAGGGGAGTCGTCAGATAGCTGCGAAATTCCCAGGAAAGGCGTTTATAAAGCGCGCGCACGCTCGCCGCGGAGTCGAAGAGCCGCGAGGGTTTGAACAGAGTCGTGTCTCGCTCGAAAGAAGATGCCGGCCGAGAGAAGGGTAGGCATCGCAATTACGCAAATTGCGGCTCTGTTCTCGCCTGCTCCGGGCTTACTGCTCGCGGAAGGGCATTCTGACGACCGGCGCAGGCTGGTCAAGGTTGAAGAATGGCGTTACATGGAATGCTCGTGATTCACGTTCGCGTCTATGCACGTCAACTGCGATGCATAACTTGCTCTACGATTACTTGTTCGCAAAGACTAGAGCACGCTCGTAGCGAGAATTCGTATAACAACTCAGAGATCATTTGGCATCCTTTAGGTTGCTTTTGAATCTTTTCTTGGACAATATCGACCAGTGCTCGTGCTTGATTAGCCAAATCTGCGACTTCGCACGAGCATCGATACGAGGAATCGGAACTTGACAAGTTCCTCACCCTGCCCTGACTCTATTGTTTTAACTCTCGGGGATATGTCAATCAATGGGTAAAAAATTAAGCAGCCTGCATACATACAGATCTCGCCAATCAGGCCAAACGCCACGGAGCAATCTAGTTGAATTATTATGTTCCGAATCCTCTCAGAGATCTCAGCGAGTGTTGACGATATTAGAGACGAATGATTTGTTAGTGTCAAATTGGTTCTTTTGAAATGGTTCGTTCTAGTTTGTCGAATCGTCGAAACTACGCCTCGGAACTGTTTACTACTCCGGAAATATTTACTCCGGAATGAGAGAAATCGACCGAAAACCTCCGTTTGCGATGAAACATTCTGTTTTTACCAAGGAAACTGGTTGAGTGGCGAACAATCCGTTTCGATGGGGCAAGTAACGGAGCGCGTGTCTACCTGGTCTTATTAGCGCTGATCAACCTCGTGATAAATTTATGTGCCAAGCAAGATATATGTATATGCCGCGAGGCATCGTCGCATAGAAAAAAGGACGCCGTGTCGTTCGTTGCACACGCGCGGATCCCCTTGGTTTGTAATTCGATTGCGCGGCCGTGTGGCAGTGGCGGCTGTTTTTGCTCAAATAACGCGTCGCGTCGCGTCGCGTCGTATGTAGACGGCGCAGACGGCGCTGATAGTGCGTCCAACAAAGAAAACGACAGAAAATCTATCAGGTTTTCAATGGAAAAGCTGGATATACCGCGGCTGGAATTTCTAATGCCAAGGCGCACGCCAGTTATGTCTGGCACGACGATTGGCGAGAAATCGTTTCACCACTTTGTTACATTGTTTTTCCTATCACTACGAACTACGAATTTGTCCTATCACTGTCGTTGCTTGTCTCTTCATCCTTTCCCCTATTCTTTTTGATTGATTGTTCTGTACAAATTAGCAAATAGAACAAATCTATTAAATTTATTTATTTATTCTTATTGTGTTCCAAGTAGTTTTAGCCAATACAGTACAGCCAGTACAGCTAGTACAGCCAGTACAGCTAGTACAGCCAGTACAGCCAATTGTTTTACCTACATACGTTTGTACATACGTTATATACGCATTCTCTTCTAATATCGCGATTGGTAGAATTTTCATCTCAATTTTTCCTTTTCCATCGAGCCGTTCGGTTTCGTTTAGAAGAAACAAACACTTTGGAAGATGTCGGGATTATCGCGACTATTAAGAGATACGGAGAGACAAGTATCAAAGGGGAGAAGAAAAGAGGAGGAAAGAAAAGGATAAAATTTATAATCTGGATTGATATAAACGATTAGGCACAGAGGAAGGGCGCCTGCGTTAAAGGGCGTCACGAGCCGGGATCGCGTAAAGAAGAGAGTGATGCAAGCGTGAAGCCGCTCACCAGGGCCGTATTAACGGCGATGCCATAACGTGGGCATTTATTTCTCTATCTATCGGCAGCGGCGGTATCCGTTGGAAGCCACGGCCACGGTAGAAAACGATGGAAATTTATACGGAGCCGATAATTAGCGAGCCGAATCGACTGCTGGGAGGAGTAGTTCAGTGGCTGTGGTAATCGCCGTAATTTATGCCCGTTCCTCGGGATATAAGCTCGTTGAGATAGGCCAGGAGCGTAAAAAGCCGTACAGCGAAAATGTCGCCCAATTAACGGCGAATTGGAGCGGTCGAGGTCGCGCGCGTACACACCGTGCCATTCTGCTTCCATGTGTGGACACGCGTGTACACGTGTGTCGTCTGTTGTACGTGTGCGGCGTGCGTTTATACAGAGTGACTCGGCGAGATCGCATTTCCGTAAAAGAACCAGAGATGAATCGTCGTTTGTCAAAGTGTGCTCGCTTCTTTCGCTTCTTTCTCCCTAGCTTCATTGACCTAGTCTTTCTGCTTAAACTTCTTTCATCGTACGATTGTATTGTAATTAGTTGATGGATTGATTTGCGAGTATTCTATACGTGTTCAATTTTGATTGCTGACCTGGAGAGTATTGTGATTTCTGAAGAGACAATCGATGTTGTATAAGATGCTTTGTAGTAAAGTTCTTTTCATCAAGAAAATATATTTTACATATTGCATGTATGACACGTACCTATGTGCATTCAGTTTTTCGGCTTTATGATTTCATTTTCATCTCTAAAGGTTATGATATTCTCTCTGACTTTGCCTCAGCGTGAATAGAACAACTGCGTTTCTTCCTGCAATAAAAATGAAACACTCTTTTGGAAAATTCAACTATCACTCATGTACCGGTATTGTTATATATTGTCCTCTGTCCTTTAACTTGCGCTATTCCCATTTCCCATATTGCGAATTTGCACTATACTAATTTTGTTACAATGCATTTTGCGTTAAGTAGAGCGTAAAACCTCTATTGATTTTTCACGGTGTGAAAGTTAAAGTTCTGCTAATTTTGGAATCCGATAGATTCATAATGCATAAATTCAAAGAGGATCAAAGCCGCCATTTCAACTTTGATATTTACCGACACGCAAACCTAATATAATGCCCCATCTTTTAAATTTCCAATTTTGAAATGACAAAGTTATCGTTGAATGTTTCGCTATCAAAGAGATAATCAACAAATATAATATCCAAACTGCTATTCTCATTTCAATTACTTTTCAATTACTCTTGATCGCAACGTCTGTATTAATTTAAATCGACGGTTTTAGACTACCAAACTCGGAACGTCTATTTTTCATTAAATAAAATACTTAAAAATGACACGTTGGCGTCTTGAAAGTTGAATTGAATTGAATTTGACATATTAAGTGACAAATTCATTGAAAATGAAATTTTTGATTCATCGAAATTATCCGATTTGCATATTAAAGTATAGAGCCGGACAGACAAGGATATGAAAGGAGTGTTATAGTTTTCATCGATCGTATTTAATTTGATTCAATGTTTTGTTCGTTAGCTACGTTTATCTATATCTGTACGTGCATACTATGTACATACATATCCTATGTAAATACACGCGTGTGACAACATGCTTTGGAATCGCGTTTAGATCAGTTCTATCTTTTGCGATATTTTCTCCTTTTAGTTTAAAAAAAAAAAAAAAAAAATCCCCTTTTAGTTAAAAGTAAAAAGTAAAACGGCACCTGAAAAAGAGTTATTGTCAGGTCAGGAGATTGCGGTAAATTAATCTTTTCAGCCAACTCATCTTTTCAGGTAAAACGGGTTAAAATCGGGCACCTTGTATATAATGCATACAGATATTCTTCAAGATTCTTACGTGCGTGCGGTCAGGTACATATGTACGTAAGTGGAGGAGCGTATGCTTAACGAGTCACTGCGCTGGCGCAAAAGCCGCCGCTTTGCCATTAGCGAGAGCATGCTGCTCGAGTGAAACCCACCAAGCTTAAATAGCGCGAGCGTTTAACCGAACCGGGAGGCTCAGCCTCGCGTTACCGCGCCTCCCTTTTGAACTTGCAGCCACTTTTACGATTTTATTATTGGCTCTTAGGCTCGCGATATTTATGCGACGCGACGTCGCGCGATATTTTTCACGGCGAAACGCGTCGACTTTAATGGTATCCCACCCTCCTCCTGTGCGCGCGATCCACGACCCTCTTAGGATCGAAGCATCGCGCGATGCACTAATAACGCTTCGACCGGGCGGAACTTAATTAAGAGGCCGCGGACAACGTTCAGCCGTTCAGCCGTTCAACCGGCTTCGAATACGTATTGCAAATTTCCAATTCCATCGGGATTCCCGGCCATGCGTTCGTACGATAATTTACCTGTCTGTCCGTTCCTGTTGATTACGCCGCGCGCTACTTCGCAAGCGGAAAAGAACTCATTTTTCCATGTGCTAAAGTAAACAGACGCGTATGCGGATATGTCTACGCGTATGTGTCTCGTTACATTTTCACCTGAGGATAGTCTGAGGATAGTCGGAGGACCGAAATCGAGAATAACTTCCTGAGAAAACATCGTTATAAGAAATTTCTTTTCCTTTGCTTCTTTTACGAAGGATTATTTTCAGCAAGGAAACTACACGATATATTTTAGGTTTTAATATATTATATCTATTTTGTATCTTATTCATCCTTGATACTTACTCCAATTACTTGGTCGCAACTATCTGTAAAAGTTATTCTTTAATCACTTGTAGCAAAGGAGTTATGTAAATTACACGTCGTTATATCGGCCGTTGCCATTGAGCTTTTTACTCAGGCTTTACATGGATATACGTGTTTACATGTAATTGCGTACACTTTCAATAATAACGCTTGCTGGAGATACCAAGTGTTATCAGAAATGTATTCATTGCTCGGATGACAAAACTGTACGAACGCTCGATAATCTTCCACGTCTATCTGATGTTAATGACCCTAATAAAATTACCGAGGCAAGCAAAAAGGCATTGCCATTGAGATAAATCGATATATGTATCTACGCATATTCGTTGATATTTATTTATGCATCTCAATCGGAAAGTTTCAAACACGTACTGACGACGTAGGACGACCTTCTTCTCTCGTTTTGGTTTATGAATGTCCTTCAACCAACCATCTTCTATTAGAAAATTGTAGAAGATTTTCAGTCTTTTATCGTTGATGGAATTTTTATAGTGATTTCCATTGAGAGAGATTTCCCTACAATCCTTTCTCCAACTAAGATCTACATTCTTTTCATTGAAATTTTACTTTCAGTCGCCTTTCATTCTCTTTTCCTTTCGAACAAATGTCTCTTATAGCCTCAGCTTTCCTTCATTGAAAACGACGAAGAAAAATCACTCGGGCGCAGACACGTGCCAATTGAATTCGTAATTCAATTTCTCCTGTGTGTCACGTTCTTTCTACAAGATGATTGAAGAAACATCTTATTGTTAGCGAACACTTTGACGTACGTACATGTGTAACTGTTGTATGAATACATATTTTGATATTCGTAAAGATGTTTTGATCGCGAATATATTGTTTGTAGTATCTGCGAGCGGCGTCCGTATATGCGAAAGAATGACCGCACATTCTATTTCTTCTTTCCGTACTGTTCGATGCAAGTATGTGCATTCGACTTTCTGTTCCGGCTAGGCTCGAAAGCGACTGCAGAAAGGACCGTTAGAGGTCGATAACGATATTCATGCAGTTTAAAGAGGGTTCGGCCGATCGTGTCCATTCTACGAGGCGCGAACGACAGTCTTTCCTCGCGATCGGCCATCTGCAATGGACAACGCCTCGCACGTGGCCCAACAGCGAGGACAAGTAGCACTAAATTACTTGTGATTTTCGAATTCTTCGTTCGGTGACTGTTCGATACAGCAGGATATGCTTGTCTCGAAGCGCTTGATGAACTCGGAACATGCTTGTTCAGGTTCATAACTTTTAGTACGCGATCAAGTTCGTAAGTATCAGTGATCAAATCAAATAAATTGCTTGATATTTCTGTTTAGTGGGCATTGTTTATCCTTGCGTTCGTTGCTGTTTAGATTTCTTTATTCGTCTTAATCGCGTTAAACCGAAGATATCTATTACCTTTCGTGCATGTGCGAGATGTGTGATTTTCTGTAATTAATTTTGCGTCGTGTAGATACATATTACACTTGAGAATAGCCATGAAATATATAGGAAGTATGTACATATATATGATGGCAATCGGAGTTAATTGGCAACTCAAATCTCGATTAACGGCCAACAATTTGGAGTCGCGCGTCTACTTGGGCGATGCCGTATGGTATTTTAAATATTTGGTGATTTATGTCTGTATTCCTTATGCCAGTCTGTTTCACTCGGTGATGGAGGTAAAAAGAAAAAGAATAAAAGATGGAAAGAAAGGGAGAACGTTTGGTCGATCGTGATCAAAGCTACTGATGATGCCATGTGCTCTACTTGCGATGAAGATTTCTGACAAGTCACGTCGATGATTAATCGATTCTGGTCGGCACTTTTGTAACGTGCGACCACGTACGACGGGAAAAGTACGAATGAAAAATATCTGAATCGAGTAATTTATTACCGCTGTTATGAATAATTCTTGGAGGTTACGGCCTCGCGAACTAAATTTCATAGGATTGCTTTGCCTAGTCTTATAGTCTGGATAGGTGTATGATTTTCGCCAAGCTCATTGTTAATAATAATTTTGTTTGTTTCTCCTTTTCGTGTGATTTATTTCTGATTTTGTGCTGGAACTTTGTCGTTCGGCTAGAACGCGCCGAACACGCTAACGTATAATTGCACGCAAATATGTGAAATAACTGTACGGATGAAAAAATTGGAAAATAGAGAGATCGAGCTACGTGATTATTTATTTGAATTATTAATTATATGTGCTGATAAAATTGTTTTATTTTTCAATTGACGTTGAGAGACGAGTGGAGCGTTTGTAATAAAATTGTTTTATTTTTCAATTGACGTTGAGAGATGAGTGGAGCGTTTGTAATAAAATTGTTGCGTTTATTGTATTGTATTGTTTGTTTAATCCTTGATTAATTATCGTACAGTTTAAGAGAAAAGAGATGGAAGAATGAAGACGGTGCAAATTCGGATATTAGGTTATTAGGTATTATTTTACCGAGAGAAATGATCCACTTGCCAATTACTTTGAAGATTGTGGCGTTTGTGAAATTATTGCACCTTCTTGATGAATTACCGCGGTCGTTTGAACGATCAATTTAATTCGTGTAAGAGCGTTGTCCATGTTCGAAGATATAATATTGCAGAATTTCTGTGTTAGTCTATACATAGTAGAATTGCGTTGCGTATTAGCTATTGGGAAATAGTATCGAACAGTATCGAATCGTACAGTATCTTTATCTGTGTAGATCCGATAAATCAGTTACTCGTATCGCCGTGTTGATAATTTACGGTATGTTTCTTTCGCGCTTGTTCACTTTCATTGCTCGTGCTGCAAATCGTCTACATTTTACACCATTTCTATGTTATCAGTGACGATGTCATAAATGTTTTACGACTTTAATGAGTATCGTGGAACAGTGTAGATATATTTTATGTCATGTTATGTCTTTGCACGAATGCGTACGCTTTACCTTTCGATCTTTATTTTAAAATTATTATAGATAATGTATTGTATTCTTTCCTTTCTCTCTTTCCAAAAACAATTAATTGTTCCTTTGAAACCACTAATAAAAATCGTTCTACTTTGTTTTACCTTTTATAATCTTCACTCTATGTGTTATTTAGAAGTATTGGAAAAAAGTTTT
Source organism: Tetragonisca angustula (assembly GCA_036937485.2). Lineage (NCBI taxonomy): Eukaryota > Metazoa > Arthropoda > Insecta > Hymenoptera > Apidae > Tetragonisca > Tetragonisca angustula. Next base: position 286,636 of record JAWNGG020000231.1, on the reverse strand, counting down.
ATTTCACTTTTACTCCATTGTCGTTAATCAGATCGTAAAACGAGATTTTAATGCTGATTTTATGACAATATTAAATCCGCCAGCTCGATCTTTTGCGTGGAATTAATCGTGAGAATAAGAATAAGTTTTTTGATGGGAAAATTCAATGCGGAAAACTCAAAATTCCATGATAGAACAATTTAGAACAAAACAAAAAAGGAACGATTGTATAGCAAAAAATGAAATGAAGCATGATCAGGGTGAAAATTATGATGAGAAAGATCTGATTGGATTACAGATTGGAATTCAACGTGGAAAGATGGTGTATAAGATTATTGTTTCGCGCAGCAGCGTTCTAACAATAAAATTTTCAACAACGATGGACGATCAGCGACGGAAGAGGAAATTGGCGAGATAAAGATGGGCAGAGTCACGAATCACTATGACTATATTGACATTGGTTCAAACAATCGGACTCGTGCCAAAATAATTTCGCCTCGGTTCGGTCAGGTTCGTGCAATTCCGGGGTTCCACAATCTTCCTCCGGTGGAAGACCCTTGGCGTGGTTTGGCGCATAAGCGTCATATCACCGGCTCCCACGTTCTATAATTAAAAGTGTAGAGACCCGACCAAATAAACCGCTCACCGACACGACGTTCCACGCTTTGCACATTGAAACAACAAGTCTACTACAGGCTGACGTGTGCGTGCCTCTGCTCCAGTGTTGTTCGAAACCGAATTTCATCAAGTTCTCGCTTAATCGAGTCGCGTAATTGCCGCATTGCAATTGAACACATTGAAACAATCGTGTGCTCGGACGGAATGAAATCGAGCGTCGGCTGCTCGGAAGAGTTCGTCAAGTTTCGTATGAGCGGCACATCGTGTGCTCGTTTGACCTGTAGCCGTACATCGAACACGCTCGACGCGGCATGCGGCAGTCCGCGCGACAGAATCGCTTTGTTTACACCGCGACTGCGACGCAACAACCGCTCGATAAATCTACGCGCCACGTTTCTACCTACCGAGCAATCGATCGACTCGACGATCGATTCGACGCCTCTTCAACTTGTTCAGCTATCATCCAACGTCCGTCAAGATCAAGTTGGATACTTTTTTTAAGTAGAAAACGTCGCGTATTCAATCACGTAAGCCATCACCGTCAGATCAGTAACCGTTTCTTCTTTCTTTTTTCTTCTTTTCGTGCTCGATATCTAGAATCGTGCTACCGAACTGGTTCACGGCGGAGATATGATGGTTTACGCATCGAAAAGACGAAGGCTGGCACTGGTCTCGAGTCGTTGATTAGGTTCGAGATGGATAATTGAATCAGATACACCAGTGAAAACGCATGAAGGACATTTGCGAGAATAAAAAAAGAGTAGATTAAGAAAGAGTCAGCAGATGCACGGCAAATGCAAGGTCTCGATCTTTTACTACTTATTTACTACTTAAATATACCATTTGATATTCGCATTTACGATACGAGATTGTTGTTACAATCAACCCGGCAAGATGGGCAACATGATCGAACACTTGGAACACTTGTAAAGAATTTTTAAAGAATATTGGCAATTGGCGAAAGAGCATCCGAGATCCAAACAAAGTCGAAACACAGCGTTCGTGAAAAGAAAAGTGAATGTGGTCGCAGCGATTCGCAGCGATACTTGCAACATGCCTCGGCCAATTATATTAAGCTTCAAAGAATTCGAGCTCGAGCAGTTAACGCGGTGCAGTGATATTACTCCGAAAGTGGAAATGTGGCACGTGCGGACGACGACTGAAGGAAACGTTGAATGTATTCGCGGCATGTATCCAGTTGCGCCGTTCGATTATGTCGGTGTCGGTATAGCTTGATTCTCATGCCTAGAAGAAAGGTTGGTGCGTAACCTACGCCGGCGGGCACATTGGATAATGTACAATACAACATGTTACCGTGCGAATAAATGAAGAGGTCTGGTCCGTCGCTTTGTTTACGAACGTATCAGCGACGACAACAGAAAGACGAATGATCGGCGAGACAATCGTGTATCAAGAGGACGTCGGTCGCGTTATCCGGCTTGGAAACGGCGTGTCGCGTGACGGAGGCTCACAGTTGGTTTTCACGCGTGCAACCGCATGATCGTCGTCAGACGTGCGTCGACGAGCCTCGTCGTCGCTTCCCAGCTTGATCTTTCGACGGGAAATACGGGCCTGCGAGTCGTGTGTGCGTCGTGTGTGCGTCGTGTGTGCGTCGTGTGTGCGTCGTGTGTGCGTCGTGTGTGCGTCGCGTGTGCGTCGCGTGTGCGTCGTGGCCGCTCATGTGCTCCAACTTCGTCATCGTCGAGCTCGTGCTCGTGAATCGCCTCGATTCTTTTCGTTCCATCGTCGTCAAAGTTACCGCGTGTGTTCATTTCCAGGTGATTGAGAAAATGGGACAGTAACACGTTCGGAAGATCAGCGAGAAGAACCGGCAACGATAGCAGCCTCGCATCGAACCGGTAAGCCTTCTCTTTAAAACAATATTTTTATCTTTTTCTCTCGATTTGTTTGTTGTTGACACGCGCAATTTCTCGTAAGAGAAATTGTTCCATTAATTTTGCGTTTTCTGGAGTTATCGTCGACCTAGCTTGATTGTTTTGGAGCGTGAAAGGTACGCAACGGCCTTCGACCGTTCGTTGGATATCTGTGTCAGGTCGGCGGAAATTCTTATTTACGTTGGAATGTTGTACTTTCCCGAGCAGCGAGTGTTTTCGATTTTTTTTCTTTTGTTACTTCTTTTGTTTGTTGAGCGTCGCGTTTATTCGATGGGAACCTCGGATTTTCCACGATGATCTCCCATTCCGCGTTTAGAAACACCAGCCTCGAATTAGACCAATTGACCATTGCTAGCAGTGGAATTGATCGATCCTGTCGTGAAAACGTATGTAACTACGTTCGTGGTTGCGTTCGAGTTGGCAGAATATCTGTACGTGGTTATTTTATGTAACGTGTGCTGTAAGGTTATAGCGAGATAGAGTTGGTTAGCAACGGAAGTGCAGGCTGCTGATAGCGGAACTCGAGGTGAATACGGAGTCGCAAAGTTTGAGTACATTCCACTGAAAAAATTCTTTCTTGTACATTTTTTTATCCATGCATATATTATTTTAAACTGAAACAGTAATTGAAATGCTAATTATTTACGATTGGGTCATTCGCGTGTGTAAACGATTAAAATTTATTGGGTGCAAAGTCCTTCTCTTTCTTCGAAAGAAGATTGAAAACAATGGTTTTTGCACTATTATAATTACAAGTTGAAGTTTGCATTTTATCGCAACGTTTGCGAATGCAAGATGTTTCCATAAATAATAAAACATTTCGAAATTGCGACGATTCCATCACATTATAGTTGTTAACGAATTGAAGAGAGAGAGAGAGAGAGAGAGAGAGAGAGGAAATGCTAGTATCGTTGGTGGTTGATGGTTGATGGTTGGTGGTTGGTAGTTGGCGAATGTCGATGGTTGGAAAATAAGGTTAGCTGGTGAAACACGGGCGTATAGAGAGGCGTAGAATCTAGACCGATGCTCCATCGTCGAAGCACGGTGTATCGCGGCGGAGCGTGAGAGATAAGATAGCACGGGCCAGTTATCGACTCGCTTACACTTGGTTCACCTGCGTCCTAGGTGGTGTTATCTTGGCCTTTTATCGGTGACCTCTGCTTCGTGTACGCGCGACTCACGGCTGATATCGCGCAACACACGAAACGTCCGGAACCCTGCGTATGCACGACGAGATACCGTCGCTATAATGTCTACATCGGAATGGCGAACACATTCGTGGCGACCCAACTATGTACCTTTGCGTTTGCTCGTTCCAATTTCCAGGATTGGCTCTCTATCCTTGTCCGTCCTTCTTTTCGCCAGCTTCTTGGCTCTCGGTCTTATTCGCATTCTCCGCCATGCAGATCTTACCTTTCCCCTCGACGCGTCGCGACGATGTTCCTCTTGGCTTACCACCCTGTGTCTCTTCTCGTCTCGTCTCGTCTCGTCTCGTCTCGTCTCGTCTTGTCTTTCCCTCTCTTCGTTTTACGAAGATGCGATCTTGCCTACAGACGACCACGCCTTCACGGTGTACAGAGAGCAGAGCGTGCGTCGATCTCGTTTCGAGGAGACCCGGCGTCTGTCCTTCCTTCTTATTTCACCAAAGAGACGAGGCGAAGTAAAACTCAAACTGAAAGGAGAGGAGAAGAGAGAAAGGTGAGGGAAAGAAGGAGAGAAAGGGAAGCAAGATTCAGAAGAAGACGCAGGAGAAGCGTATCGAACACGCCTCGGTTATTAGCCGGAGAAGCCGCGTGGCGTGGCGTGAGTTTGACGATGTCGATGATGATCGTAGTGTTTCATTACTCTCTACGTGGAGATATCTGTTCGCGTATACGGCCTCGACGCTTTTGCAAGGTAAATCTTGTTTCTGGTACGTCCGCGTGTCGTTCTCTTCTATTTGGTGGACAGACTTCCGTCACCGTGGACGTTCCTCGTCGTGGTTCGATGCGTTGCAAAAAGTCGATTGCGCTCGGCTGGAACGTCATAACCACGCGCATGGACTTATATATGTCTGACGACGATTTCTCATTCCCCTTCGTGCACTGTGCGACACGTCCTATGTAAGTACGTCGCGTTGCGACGCGACGCGACGCAACGCGGTTCTTCTTACAACCAAATAAATTCTCCTCGTACCAATCGACCAGCTCTTTTACTTTATATTGTACTCGTATACGATCGGAAAGGAGAGAGAGAGAGAGAGAGAGAGAGAGAGAGAGAGATGAATGTCGAACGTTATATACTCGATAACGTAATATTTTGATTTCATGTTGTGGCAATAGGTCGGCGACAGGTGTACGTTCCTCTCAGAGGGATTTCATATATTGAATGAGAGCCTGCGTAGCTGGCGTGACAGGCTTCGATGGATTTTATGGTAACATTGATAATTTACGATCACGTTGGAAAAGCCGCGGGTCCGTGAGGCAGAACCTCTTTCGTCTTTGCTGCCCTGAGCCAGGAAAGCTTTATCGGCCGTCGCGTCGCTTATCCCGGTGCGTCATTACCTTGATAACAGTGTGCGTGCGTTCTTTTGAAAAAGAAGGTTTATCGGACCTGTTCCAGGAAATACGACGACCAACACGTGATACTGGCGGGAAATCGAATCGTATCTCGATCGTGGCAGCAACGCGGCGCTAAGCCTGTTTTTTGCTGTCTTCTTTTTCTTTTTCTACGGTTGTTTCTTTTATTTTACACGATTTTCTTTTATGTCGGACAAGTCGAGCTGGTATCGCATGCTGGTCATCGACGACACACGGTCATCGAAATCAAAACTCAAAGAAAAGATCGCGATGTTTGCACTGCACTCGAGTCGAAGGTGCGGAGTCGATTGCAACGATTCTTCGCCAGAGAGATGAAGGTGTGGTGGACGGACTTTTGCTCCTGCATAAAGCAGTCTGTCATCGAAGCGTCGCAGATGAAGTTTCGAGGAGCAAGGGGTAATGATTCTAACAATAGAATTCGCGTTAATCGAAGCATCAATAGAGAATTTGGATGCCTGAGAAATTTTGTTTGCGTCTTAAATCTCTTTGACAATTTGTGCCTTGTGGATTTCCTTGTGGAAATCGAAACGCGATTTTAAATTGAAGATCGTTTCTTTTGTGCTCCGTTTCACTCGTGAATTACCACCAGACCTGATGAACTGTTCCGAAGCAATCAATATACTTCTTTTGAGAGCAAGACTTCTCAAACAAACTGTTGCAAATGAAACCAAAGAAATTCGATCTCGATGAATTTACGAGAACCTCTTGCATCAGTCAAAATAACTGATCGTTACATCGAAACCTATAAATTAAAAAAAATCAATGAATGAATGCCCCTTGGAGCTTTGTATTCGTGCCAAGGCACCATTATGCGAGACTTGATAGAAACGCTTAACATTCTCCCCAAATTACCAACAATATTAAGATATACGGGCGATCAAGTCTCTCATTATCCGTCATACGATAGTGTCTAATATCATGGTACGAGGTTCGTTTGAGCTCTCTTCTTTTTGACTTTCCTTTTCGACATGTCAAACATTTTTAGTATACTATGCTACCGACAGTGGATGCGCACAAGATTTCGTAGGATCTCACTACGCGGTGTTTCTTCGGCGAGTTCAATAAAATGAAAAATAAGAATCATGATGTGTCGTACGTATATGTATGGTGAACGACAGAGCAGAGGAATAAGTGGAAGATCGTGCAACCTGTTGCTTCGTTGTTCGGACGAGAGAAGCGAACGCTGGAACGAGAGTCGGTCAAATTTGGTTGCGAATCGGTATAAGGCGGTATTTCCTTTTTCTCTTCGTGCACTTTCTCTCGGTGATGAACGTTCTCGTTCTTTGGTTCTTTTTCTTTATTTATCTCTACTTCCTTTTCTTCTTCTCCTTGTTTCTATTTTTCTTCGTTTTCCTTTTTTTCATTCATCGTCATCATCATCATCATCATCATCTTCATCATCATTTTCTTCTTCTTTTTCTTCTTCTTCGTCCTTCGTTCTTCCTGTTGGCTTGATGCGATTCTCCTTCTCTGGTCATTTCTCCACCTTCTTCTTTTCTTGGACGTTGCACCCTCGGGACACGATCCTGATCTGACGCGATTTGCATAATTCCAGTATCTCCGCCCAGCCGTTCAGCTGCTCAATTATTAGCTGGAATTTAAGACGTGTTTAAGAAAATAGCTCGACCCGGCTGCTTTTTGCTTCTGCCAATTCGAGTGGCTTCTTTGCTCGTCCCTTTGACTCCTCCTCGTCCGTCGTGGTCGAAAGTGGTAATACCTCCGTGGTCGAAAGTTTGTTCGTGATTCGAAAAGCGAATCCGTTTATTTCTTTCCTACATTATATTCACTCGTTCGAGAGTGGAAATAAGCTTCGATAAGCTTTCGAATGCATTGGGCAGTATCTATTTGAAAGATTTTTTCAAAGTTTTTAATAGCCTTTAATAATGCATTGTAATGCATCTTATGAATATATAAAAGGAAATGGACTTCTCTGTCAGAGTTCGAGACTCTACTTGAAGTTTGCAACAAATAATAAATAACAGACTTTCAAATAGTAAGCATCTTTATACTCCAATTGTCGTACGATTCATTGCATACCAGTGGAAGAGAAGAAAACCGGTGCAAAAGTTTAACATTCTCTCGAGTTTTACGAAGTTCTGATCAGATTAGCATGATTAGCCAGAAAGATATTCGCATGAGTCGTTGTTAAAACAGTATTTGTCGTCAACGGCCGAGTACCAGCGGCCGATATTTATACATCGTTATCAGAGTTTTATCAACAGTGCGATATGGTTACGAGGTTTGTACCTATGGATGTCCATTGTGGTTTTCGCGCTCCATGTCTCGAGATTTGTTGGTTGTTCTCGACCAAAACGTTTATGCTCCGTTGCTCCACTGCAAACAATTGATTCAATTATAAATAATACATATAGCAGACTGAACAAGTGTCTGTATTGTTACTATGTATGAACAGTTTCAGAAAATTTCCTGAATGTACATATAAATATAATTGGTATTCAATCTTTCAGGAATAAAACGAAATAAATATCGATAAAGTTAATATCGATCAATTTAACTCGCACTTGCACTGCGTAGTGCAAATGATAACAGAATCGTTACATTGATAAATGATAGCATGTTTTACCACTGTTTTTTTCTAATGATTTCAATTCATGTAGGTAATGACGAAATTATTTTCGGTGACATTTCTCTCAACACGATTCTCTATATGATGATGACGTTTCGAGTGATTTTGAAAATGATTTCTTACTGACAATAACAGAGTGAAATTGCGCGAAAATGTAGGTAGATGATTGAATGATTGAGCCGGAAAATATAACTATGCTTGTGCGAATAACGAATAGTGTATATCGTCTATAGTGTAGTGCCCCTGGGTGTCCCTTTCCTTCCAGCACGAATGTGCAACGTCAGTCTCGTATGTTTACCAATTTCGTTGATTAAAACGCAGCTTCGTCGATGATATCCTCCATTAATCTTGGATCGGGTCGAGCGCATCGTGGATCGCATTCCTCGATATACGCGATGTGTGTCTCCGGCGAGCGAGAAGAATCGAAGAGATGCAACGTGTTAGGGCACATTCCCACTGGTCAGTCAGCCACGAAGTACACCTTGATAATATCATGAGCCATCCTTCCATCATTATAATTCACTTTACTGCCGCCCACCTGTACCCATCTTTTAAAACGCATCGTTGTGCATCGTCGTCCTATTGCTTTAGTTGTCTTCGCAATACAATCTTATTACTGAACTGCAGATTATTCCATCGATAATTTCTTCGTGATGTATGGCAATGTGATTCACCTTCGACGATGTTTAATTTCTTCCTCGTTCTTTCTTCTTTGCATACTTTGCATATGTTTTGTCAATAACACGTACGCGTAACACGACGTGATCTCTTTAACTGGCACCATGCTGTTTATACCTGTGTTGATTATACTTTCGCGTACGTGTGTGTAGAAATTCTCGAAAGATTAAGGATAGAAGGGTAAGTCGAGTTTGTAAAATTTTTATTACTCTTTATCATCTTGGAAATTTGGCTTTTTTATCAGCTTGGAAATTTTCGCTTTCGCACACTGATATTACGCTTATTGTCTTTCCGAAATTGACGAATCAATCGCCCCTATTAAGAGGAAAATGACGGAGGAACTTGAAGAAATATTAGGAAAAAGTTCCATAACGAAATTAGGCGAAAATTGCTCGTTTGGCAGAGAAAGTGTCGGAAGCAATCAACGGATGGAGGATTCATGGGATAGTGAAATGTCAGGAGACTGGTGGAAACGCACCCTTATGTCGGTGGCAGGGCAAGGCGCATCGTATCGCATCTGCGTGCTCTCTTTGAAGACGTTGGGCGTTTACCCCGACCTGGCGAGCCCGGTGCAACTGGTTCAAATGCACATTACCGAGCGCAGAGGTGCGCTACTGCTAGCCTCCTCTGTTTTTTCTCTCTCTGTCTCTTTCTTGCTTTCTATCTGTTTCTCTCCTCCCCCTCTTTCTCTCTTTCTCTCGCGCGATTTAATGGATCCTGCAATTCGAGACCACATTCTGGCAAGTTAGTCGCAGGCTGACAGGGCGTGGCGAACGACACTTGTGTCTCACTGAACAGATCGACGATCTGTAATTGACTCGCGCTGATCTGAGCCGTAAATCCATTATTCATTAGTCTTTTACTTTTCATTGACAGAGTTGTTGAATTTTTATTGACATAGTTGCCGTTTGTTAGTTAGCTTAATTAAAGACTGATGATGATCGAGAAAATCATTGTTTGAAATCTGCGGGTGTAAAGGGATAATTAGATACTGTTGCTATTAATAGATGGTTTACAAGGTATTTTGAGAAATTTTAGCGCAGTTAATTCCTAATTGAGGAACGGGAGAAATGTGTATGTTAATACGTACGCTTCCAATTGGTAGATATTAATTGGATACCTGTGTATGTATGTGCTGCAATGCTGTTTGTGAATTGCTTTACAGCAATTGGTTGTTCGAGAATTATTGGTTATTGGAACTTGTACGTTGTAAGATGACATTTGAAATACAGACAAGTGTGGCATGTCCCTGTCTGTACGTACCATAATATCGGTGAAACGTATCGGTTTTAAACGTATCTTTTCTAAAGTTCTTGTTTGCCAAAAGAAGGTTTTTCCGAAGGTTTTTTTTTTTTTTTTTTTTACTTTGTCCAGACGTATCACCCTGTGAGTGAATTTTTTCCAATAAGAAACATTTATCCCACGTATCGATTAGATTTTTTTAACGAAGCTCCATCACAAATACTAGAAGAATAGATATTAAAAGAATTGATCAGATCTCTTTCCCTCACCTGGGACGTAATTACACGTTTACGTACGTGGCAATCGAAGTTGCAACGTAGATTTTCGAACAAAGGGCTTTGTCTCTGGTTGGCATAAATTTCCCCCCTTAACGTACCTACTAGACCGACACAGACCGCGCAATCAACATATGGTACATTTCTGATTGCACAGCCGCTATAATTTCTTAGTTTACCCTCTCACGCTAATGGATGCGAAAGGATAATGCCGGGGCAGTGCCGCTTCTGTAGATTATCGCATAACAGAAGCAAGAAAGGGACGGATGACCATTAATGGTACAGTACCTACCTTCGATAGGATGCTTTTGTTTGTTATCGATACAATTGTACGGCATTGCCGCGGCAAAACAACTACGATCTGTAATGGATACCTTATATAACACATGTGCCAATCATGTTGATGATGACGATACGAGCGTACTGCGATTGCGTACTACCGATTTTGGAGCGAACGTGCACGATCTTTTAAACACGATAAAAACTCCGTTTCGATACTGCGACGACATTGTCCCGACGACGATGAACTTTTTAAAGATGAAACGAATTACTCTCGACGAAGAATATCGTTTAGATTTTGAGATGATAAATCGTAGACAGGATGTGCGTACGTGTGATTCAACACGCTTGTTCCGACGAATCAATGAAAACTCAGTCGTTTCATTGGATCGAAACGCCATTTCATTTCACCAAAATGGTCGAGGGTATCGAGGGTAATAGTGCGCGAGCAACGTCGTTGGTTGGTTTTTCTGGTCGGCGAAGACCAGAAAAATGTTGGCCGCAATTAACGGCTCTGTAAAATTTACATACGTCAGCGATTGGCGAGGATAAATGGACGGAGAAGTCATCGTACGCCACGGAATCAGGCAAAAATGCGGGCAAGCAATCATGTAAATTTCTTTCTGACAGAAAGAACATTGAATATCGAACGGATCGTTTGTGGAAGAAACGATTTCGTAATTCTCATTCGAAAATTGATCTCGCGATCTACCTTCCGATCTACTACTCGTTAAAAATTATCGTTAGCTTCTGCGTATCATTTGTTTTATCGTAATTATGATTATTACTTTTTTTGGATCTGCTCTTTGTCGATCGAGCATACATAGTACATGAAAATTGGAGAATTGAAAATTTGTTCGTTATCTCGACAACAACAACAACAGCAGCAGCAGCAGCAGCAGCAGCAGCAGCAGCAGCAGCAGCAGCAGCAGCAGCAGCAGCAGCAGCAGCAGCAACAGCAACAGCAACAACGACATGTAGATCATTTTCGATTCCAAACGATCGATTCCATTGATCATCACTCCATTAACAAGTTGCTCAAATGAATTCCCAGATAATGGTAATTAAAGCTGGAACCGACGAGTCTGTTGCGAGGAAGCGAACCGAACGGTCGCGTCGCAACCGAAAGCGAATCAATCACACGAGCTGCATGAATCGACTTCTTTTTTCTCGTCGGTGCCCGGACTTTCTTCGGCCGACTCCAAGAGAACGGTCGGACGAATGCAAACGAGGATTCGTTTCATCTTGGCTCGCCAATTGGATTCACCGATTCCTTTTCGCTAATGAAGGAATTGTCGGTTCGACTTTGTAATTAACCTGCCATGGGCGCGACAACCATGTCAATGAAACTCTCGTTACGGATATACACATGTATAGATACATATGTATCTATATGTGCATGTGTCAGCGCGTGTGCACGCACACACACCTACACAGTTGGAGAGAGATTGTTCGTGGTTGGTGCATCCTTCTCGTTCGCCAGGTGTCCGTCTCCTTCTCATTCTTATTCTGCCGTTTATTCCTTCCTCGTCTCGTACCCTTGGTCGTGGATTGTAGCTCTCGGCACAGCCACGTCGCAGAAAGTAATTACAATAATGAATGTTTATTTTCGCAATCAGCTGAACCGCGGTAGGTAGACTTTTACCGAGGTTCCGCAAGTGAACCTCTTGACTCTCTTTCTCAACCCCTGCGGCCCAAGGTGGTCCCTCACTCTTGGTTGGAGGCATCGACGTGACCACAAACTCAAGACGCCGATCGGTCTCTGACCGATTCACCAGTCTTTATTTCCTCCGGATATTCGAGACTTGTAATTAATGGTCAAGTAATCGCCAAGCTTTCGGAAGGAGAAACGATAAAATCTTTCAGATTGACTGTCGCATCTGAACGAATGTTTCTAGTGTGTTTCTTCTAAAAGTAATTTTCCTTCGGCCTTCTTTCGACAAAACGGAACGGACACGAAAGATTTTCAAAATATAAAAAGCTTTCGATATTTGATAATTTCGATCATTGCGTGAGAGCAAAAGATACAAATGTTCGACATCGTACAGAATCGAGAGCAACGAGTTCATTATTAAAGTTTTTACTCGCATATGTAAATTGATTACGGAATCCTTGGATTAGCAAGCGTTTTATTGGACTATTATTATCATCTGGTATAAATACAGCGGAGAGCAGTACAAATTGAATATGTGCTCACGTGATTCATAGTCTGGAACGTTGCGATAACGTATCACAACTTGCTCGTCGCTGTTGGTCATTAATAACTTATTGCATTCGGTAAAATAAGCGTCGATAAATCACGTTTCTGGTCAATTTTAAAAAATGAAAATGATACGTTAGAGAAGGAAAAGGATAATATTCATTCACTGTTTAATTTATGAATTACTCAATTCAGATTAACTATTCAGATTGATCGTTACTTGTTAAAAATTTTCCTGATCGTGGACAAATCGTTTTTATCTTTTATTACACTACTTCGCGAAGAGTTTTAGCAAACAATTTTACATAATTGCTCTCGACGATAATAATATGAAATTAATGTTGTAATATTTTCTCATCAGCTTTTAAATTTCCTCATATTTCTCTTTTTACATCGCGACTTTGGTCGTATTGAAGTTGTAAGAAACTATCCGTATTTCCATGTGTAATTACAACTGCAACTTGGATTTGCACGTTTGCATAAAAGATTAACCCATTTCTTTTTTTATCGCAAATCACGAGCGATTACGTCATGCGAATATGCCATGATACGGATTTAGTTTATCCTAGATCATTGAAAAAACATTGTCAAAGAGAAATGCCGAAGAGCGCAATGGCACTGTTATAAATTTTAACAAACATTTTAAAATAACAACGAAACTGTTATAGATTCAAATGGGACTGGGACTTTGCGGCGACATGAAATCTAAACAGCGCGATCGCGCTGCCTGCGACTCAAACGGTTATGATACGATGCCGGTTTTTCTTTTTTTTTTTTTTTTTTTTACGACTCAGAGTTCCTACGTTTTTTTTCTTCTTTCCTTCTTTTATCTCAACAAGAGATCAATCGAGATAGGATGCGAATTGAAAACTAAAGTCTTGGAATCGTTTGAAGGGACGTCTGATTTCCAAAATAAAATGATTCCTCCGATAGTTTCTCTAATAGACACAAAGTTGTGCATGCTTTTCTGAATCGATGAATTTCAGCAAAAAAATCGAAAGACTTCTATAACTGATATACGTATAACTGATGTACATACGTACACATGCTTCTGGGAATGCATCAAAATTTCATTTATTCTTCGATCGATGCGAAAATCTGCGTCACCGAAGAGACAGATCAATTAAGTTTTCAAAGGCTCGTAAATTTTGTTAGCCGCTGTTTTTCGTTATTTTCGATTCAGCCTCAATCACTCGACGCACAATACGCACAAATATGTGATTCGTCACATATAAGCATCGAATGCTGCTGGAAAACGGGAGAATCCATGGAAAGATCCTTGCATAAAGCATAATGAAGATCGACGGTCTGTGCAATTCAAAAGAATGGCATTGACGGCTCGGTGAACCGAGTACTTTTAAACGGTTGTTTAGCAGAGCGACATGACACGAACGACGAAAAGGAAAAGAAGAGCTCCAAAGGTGGAGTATCTGGGACGGGAGGCAAGGAAAAAGAGCGACCCGTCCGGATCGTACGGATAAACCGTCTGGCGTGCACAGTGCCGTGAATTAATTATCACCCGTGGGTCCCGTGTTCGTACTTTTAATCGGCCTGCCGGGGCCCCGACCTTTCGGCCTAACTCGTACCTCGTTTCCACCTATAAAATGTTGCTGGTGCGGCAGTATTTCACGCCTGCCCACGCGCGCCCTTTACGCCACGGGGAGAAGCCGGGGACAGTGGCCTCTCTCCCTCCCTCCCACCCCCCCTCTCTCTCTCTCTTTCTCTCTCTCGACTCTCTTTTTCTCTGGCTCTCGTGCTCTCTTGGTGTTGCAGGTGCACAGTCAAGGGTTCATCTTTGCGCCGAATGTTGGCAATATTGTACGCGGTTATGCGCGGTTTTAACGCGCCAACGTGTTTGTCCGCGGTTCGTGTCGCGTTCGCGTATGCGTGTCAGCGTCGTTGCTCGTTCAGTCTGAACGAGCCTGCTCGTCGAGAGATAATCGACGATGTTTCCGAGGAAAGATGTTTGTACCGGGTGGCTGTGAGGCGCTTTGCGTTTTGCTAATCGTTCACCAAAGGGATAATGTCCAGTTTAACCGCGTATACTCGCGTGAAAGTTGAGAAGACAAAACGTTTCAGATTATTTAATTGGTACTGTTGACTAAGCATCACTTACTTGTACTTGCTTGCGATTAAGAATCATGGATTACGACTGGACAAGTATATTTGGACGCTAGCGATTGAATTGAGTAACAGACAGATAGGTTGAAAGACATTTGTTAAAATTATCATTGAAAAATGACATTTGTTTACGAATGGAACAAAATTCTTGAATAATGGTAATTCAATTTGAAACATGCGTTATTCTCACGTATGGCTAAGGCTCAAGGAACTCTCGCAATTTTGCATGTTTTAAGCGTTGGTTACTTGCAATAGCAAATAGCAATAGCGCAACATCTGCTCTTCGTGCCAGAATTCCACTGATTAATTTGTTTTCGTGCTTCCTGTGTTCTTTACCACCACGCAGGATGCACTGTACGAGCGTGCATGTTACACGATATCAGTGATATGCAAGTTCGCGCATGAGTATTTATTTGAACGACTGGCAATCATTAATTTCCCTGTGTTGGTTCCCTGTGTTGTCTGTTAGGTTTGCGCACGGATTTCAGAGTGATCATATTATAGAAAATCGCGTCGATATTTCATGTCATCACTTGGGCTTTGCTAAAAATATCGTTGATAAATGAAAGTCATTTGTCATTTGAAATCGATCCCTTAACTGATGAGCCGTTCTTGGTCGCGAAGTTTGCTACTCGTAAATATACGATGACGGTTAATTAGATACCGTGAATACGTGTTGATTATCGTCTACCAGTTAATCGTTTTATTTTACAAAGTATCCATTGATGAATGGGGGAGATCCTTTGCGTATTTTACGTGGTTAGGTTTTGGACGTCACGTCGAAAGATGCTTGGATTTGTTCTTCAACAAGGAAACAAAAATTCTTATACGTGCACGTGCGTTTATACGTAACAGATGAAATCTCTGAAAATAAATACACTCCAATTAACGACAAGGTAACAGATTTTTAACTCGAAAGACTAAACATTACTTCAAAGATGAAAAATGATGTTTGCTAACGAATAATTTATTACGATTGAAAATAAATATATATCGTACTACTGAAATTGGGCTTTCGAAACTGTATCGAACAACAAAAGTTTAACAACGAAAGAACTGGAGAAGAAAAGAATAACATTATCCTTGATCGCTTGGACATGAAGAAAATTAGAGAAACTCAAATGCGATTACGTGTAATCTGCAGATCTATTTGAAATCGAATGTGCTAACAAATTGGTAGGGAATTCCTTTTATAGTTAATGATGCTAAAAGCTCTCTCTCTCTCCCCCCCCTCTCTCTCTCTCTCTCTTTCTCTCACCTCTTCTCCTTTTCACGTTTGTTTACTCCAGTAGATCGATAAGATCGAGAATCATTTTCCTTTCTATCGATATTGTATTGTTGCAAGCGGATGGACATGGATCTTTTTTTAGAAAATCGACATCTTTTATACGAGATATTTAAGTTGAGAATATATTGAGAGTTTCTCAAATTTTTGAAAATTACTCAATAGTATTCGCACATTTGTAGAATACGTCGACAAGACGGACATTCTGTATATTTTCTTACGTAATAAACGTAACAATGCATGTAACAGTCTTTTCTAGCGATTTCACGGCAAATTTTCCGGATAAAAGTTTACATCTTTGCAAGTGGTGAAATTCTCGATTTTCCATCGTATCGCCGTCCACGATCTCTCCTCATTGCCCATTGGCATTCCCCCATTGATCGAAATTCGATCGAAAGTGTGTCTCGAACCGAAAGTGACACCTCGAACGTCACGGGAGAAAAATCGGCTGGTAGAGGCTCTCCTCTAGCACGCACGTACTTTCGACGCTAGACACCGCGGAGAATGCAGCTGTACCAGTCTGCGCGTGGTTTGATACGTATAACATGTACCGATGTCGTTGCTCGTATTAACCGTACAATCGTTGCATCGATCATATCGAGAAATTTTTCATTTACAATGTTCTTGCGTATGGAGAGCAAAGCTGTTTCGTTTGTAAATCCGATGGTTCTTTCTTCACGAGCGATTATTTACGCTAGTGGTGATTTACGCTGGCGTCGGTGATCACACTTTGTACTCCGCCATTAGTTTTTACATCTTGATAAGATTACGGTCACGGCAGCTATCTGCTCAAACGAGTATTCTGAGTGTTCTTGATACAAGTACTTGCTATGCAATTTCTTCGATACCAACGGCTGGATTTCCAATTCCAGAAATTTCTTTCCGACCATTTTATCGATCTTGACGTTTGTAAATCGATACCACCTACTTTGATTTCCGATCCATGTAAATCCATAAAAAGTTTTATGGAGTCGACCGACATAATTTCGAAAACAGCTCGGTTATCAAGTTGCGGATTTTCGAATTTTTTCTAAAATGATAAAAATCTTTCTGCAATGATAAAAATCAACCATAAAGAAACCAGTTGGTAGAAAGTCGCACGATCGAGTACTTTGAAGTAAAGTTGAATCGCAAAAGAGAAATTTAAAGCAACAGAGCTGTTTCTACTTATTATTCGAGAAAAATCGGCATCGGTATTCGAACAAACGGAAAATTAAGAAAACATTCGCTATTGGAAACAATAAGTTTGGAGCAAAATGTACGTACGTGGCGTGCTAACTCAACTAGAGATCAGGGCACAACAGCACCATATCCACGCTACGCAAATCGTTCGATTTGCACTAGGTAGACACTCGAAATATCGTACGGTACGTTACATAGTTTTGAACTAATCGTGCTCTCGGTAAATCAATGCGTGTCGAAGATAAACGTATGTATGTTGGCATTGTTTCGCGACCACACGTTCGCGTCTCCGCCAGTGCTACTAACCTATCGAGCGTATTATTCTCTCAGTCGGTACACCTGCGGCCATTCGAAACACGTACATGTACATGTACGCGAACACGTACACGTACGAGTACTGTCAGTGGATTCACGCGATACCGATTTCGTGTATGCCGGCAATCGTATAGATCGTGGCAATTAATCTAGCTCGCGGACAAGCCGCTCGAGTTTCACGAGAAGAAATTTACATTGGCCTGCTCGCGTGAACCGCTCCTCTCCGCTCCTCTCCGCTCCTCCCCGCTCCTCCCCGCTCCTCCCCGCTCCTCGTGACCCGATCCGCGCCGCTTTCAATCGTGGAAGAAATCGATAAGCAGATGGGTTATTGTAATTAGCTGGAATGATACGTTGTTGCAGGATTTGTATTAGATTGTACGGGATCGGCAATTAGTCGTGGTATATGGAGGATGCCAAGTTCTCTCACGGCTCGAGAGATTGCACGAGCTACCGTGCTAGTAATTCCTCGTATCGACGCTAAACGAAGAAAATAAATTTGCTTTAATCATTCCTCACCGATATCCGAATATTTCGAGTATAGATTTAGCTTCTGATTTCAGAAATGAAAAGTTTTACTCGAATAAACTTTCTTTGTTGCATCAATATAAATCCGTCCAATAGTCAAGCATATGAAAGCCGAATAATCAAACAGATTGTATCAACGTGCGTTCGAAGGCCAATTGTAAATTGGCAATCGAATCAGTCAGTCAATGATCCAGACCCGTCAGACAATCGGGCACTTTGTTTAATTAATTGAATTACCGTTACGATCAAATAGACTCGCGATACCATCGAATTGACAAAATATCGTCGATTGGCCGTATTAGCTAAACATCTGATGGGCGAGGCCCGTAGCATAATTTGTCCAGTTGATACGTTTGAACGCTACGTTTGGGCGTTAATTCTCTCTCTTTGCGCAACTTCTCTTCCTTCGTGACCTCTGATTTGAAAGCTGTCTCCGCGGCTACATGCACATGTGGTTTTAAGACGGCGATTTAGATCGCCGCTAGATACACGAGTGGGTGGTCACGTTTGCTATCTAATTAATTGAAATGTTCGTTTCGGCCGAGGTCGTTACGCTGTGATTGGACGCAACTCGTAACAGAGAGAGGACGAAGAAGAAACGTTTCTCCCTCCTGATATATTAATTAGGCAGCTATCTGTACGCGAATCCTGTCAGCAATTTGTCTCGGGATGCTCGGCTCGGAAATACTAGTTTCGTTGGCGATTTATTTCGAGAAATGCCCAATAGATCGGTTATTTCAGTATGTACTTCAATACTTGCACTTACACACAGGAGTGCACACACACACAGTTTCGTATCGCATACGTTGATCGGTTGCCGGCGCGTTGCTGGTATTGGCGAGGAGTCGCATCTATACCTGCATACAGATCTTTGAGAAGTCGAGAGTGAATCTTGTTTAATTAATAGAATCATAGAATGGCGAATAGCGCGATAGCTAGATCTTTAAATGTTTAACGTCGGTCGAGTCGCGTGTTACTCGCTCGTAACGCTCGCTCGATGTTGCTTAATTCGAGGTGATATATTGGACGAACGATGCTAATTAGGAACCTCATTCGATCACGCGCAATGATGCGTTTCGTCTTCCTATTTGTTCGTCTGGTTTGTCTTGCTTAACGATTGCATCGGTAATGATCAGAAGCAGCGTTCATTTCGTTTTGTTCGTGTCTAGAAGCATCAAAGATATACAATAATTAACAAGTGTACTGTGCACAATTGTACAACTGTACAACTGTTCTACTACGTACATATCTGTTTTACACGTCAAACTTGCGAATTTTTAATAGTATCGAAGAAAATAAAGTATCCGAGTCATTGGCCGAAAGAAATTTCTTTCTTGAACGCGAATTTAGTAATCAAAGTTTTTATTTTACATCGGCGATTATATGAAAAAATAATCAAGTAGCACGAAAGAGGAGAGGAAATGGTGCGATATATCGGATAAAGAAAAGAAAAGAAAAAGTGGTTGAGCGTCGCATCTTTCCTAGTTCAAAATCAGCGTGGCAGTGGATCGGGCCGTCAGACTTTTGTGTCGTCAGACTTCCGCGTCATGCGAATATCGAACGGCTTATAAGAGAACGTGCATTTTTATCAGTTTTTTTTCAGGCGATGGATCGACTTTATCCAGCCGTACGTGATCCAGATCACGTTCAGATATGGCTGGTAATGAAGGTACGTTTTAGTGACGTTGGCGATATACGTCGCAAACCACCTTGTTAATTAACTAGCCGGAACTCGAGCGCCATCACCGCGTGCTGGTAAAGCAATTATTTATTGGCGTGTATGGCGACCCTTTCTGCGAGCACTTAACTGACCATATGTTTCTAGTCATTGAGCTAGAGTCTCGCGTTGAAACGTCCCGTTCTACAACGCTTTCACTGGAACCCTTTTTCTGGGAATTACGCTCTCGCGTACCGCGGAAACTCATGCGTACAGTCTCTCTTTCCCGGCTCGCGCAATTGTTCTGCGTTTCCTACGTCTCTATCCTTGGAATAATTCTACTTTTTCCTAGTATCCGCGGTAAGCAAAGCAATTTATTACTCTCGAAATATTAATGTCGCGATCAGTTGTATGGTGTGCGCGTTGCAATTAATGTTTTGCGACGCATTCGCATTCGGCACGGCGATTGGGAACGATCAAAAGATTCTCATATATCTATAGAGCTTTTGACCTGTATAGATTCTTTTGTTCGTTCGTTCGTTCGTTCGTTCGTTCGTTTGTTTGTTTGTTTGTTTGTTCACTCCATAACTGTATCTAAGCATTTCTATATAAAATTTTTGTTAGCTTTGAATATATATTACACGGATCATATCGACATGATATTTCATTGTACCTAATATTTATCTCGAAAAAAACATCTTGCTTTTTAATATTTGGTTTCAAACATTTTTACATGTTAAATCAATGCATTTTGTGTCGAACTATTTCTCTTTCCATGAGCTCTGTGTCTTTCAATCCGGCGAGAGTAGCGTCACGTATCTCGCGCCACTTTTGCCTTGGCAAATCGCTATCGATCGCGATCACGATCCCGGTCGTGTAGACACATTACGTTGGAAAATTGCGCTATCCGTTTGACTCCGCCATGGGATCGATGGTTGTTGTGTCGATCTCGTCCCTTCATCTCTTTCTTTCTCTACGTCGTATCGCGTCGCTTCGAATGCTTATATGTTTGTGAGTTTGTGGATTGGTTCGTGAACTCGTGAGTTCACGGATTTGTGGATTGGCTTGTGCCCCAACTAGACTCCATCACTTCGTGTCCCATTTACCTGTTGAAATTTTATCGAATGTCTTTTCCAGAATGAATTCGACTCCCTTTGAAGAACCAACGACGATGCTTTGTTGTCGAAAAAGTCGTTTCATATTTCACTGATAATAGTAGCGCGTACATGTGCGTAATATGCGATTCCGAATTAACGAAAATACGAGCATTATCAGCAAGCTGTTCAATCGTAGACAAGAAGGGTCTCCGATTAGAGACACATCGCGGACATCGTGGATCCAGATTTTTGAGGACACGTCCAAGATAATCGTTGCTTTCTTTGTGTCGTATAAATCGTCGAATAGAAAGCGATTGAACCATGGTTGATTCGCATGGTCGATGACGTCAAAGTCACAGAGACAACGTGGTTATTTTCAGAGGAGCTAGGGATTACGAGTATGGGAGAAGAGAAGAGTCGAGTTCGAGTCAGCTCGCTCTACTCACGCGAGTCACCCACGCCATGCCACCCTCTTTTTCTTGGCGACGATCCAGCGAGTAACGTCGCTGTAGCGCCCGAGATCGCGTTTGATAATATCGTGCGAGAAAATTCTATTTCTCTTTCTCTTTCCCGTCTTTTTATTTTGAATCGATCGACGCATGTAGCGAATTTGAGGTGAAAAGTATTCAAACGGATATTTTGGAATAATTGTTGACACACAGCTAGAAATTTGAAATAAGGTTACAGTACCAATTGAAATATTTGTAGAGAGAGAGAGAGAGAGAGAGAGAGAGAGAGAGAGAGAAGCCAAGTTCCAAATAATGCTTATCTACATCTTTTTGGATGGAAGATGAGCTCTATCCGTGAAAGAAATTTCTGTGACCTGATTATTGCTGACCTGATTCCGGCATATGGAGTGTTTGCCATAATTTTTCGTAACGTCATTATTTACGTCTTGTTAAAGTGGACAAAAAAAGGCGATAGAGATTTCGAGCTGATAGATCGAGCTGGAACCAGGGACGCAAGTGGCAATCGTTGCCAATATCTGTCATGTTACGGCTGTTATCATATTTCACCGGAACGTAGCAGTAATAAATTTTTTCCATGGCCGAGCGATAGCGACCTTTTTTAATCGACCTTTCTTGAGGTTTTCGTCGTGTTCTGAACGGGAGAAGTGGCGTGCGCCACCTCTCGCACTCCTCCACGTACTCCCGATACAAACGCGAAACGATATCGCATACTCTGACGTGGAAGAATTTAGCGAACGACTCGTGAAAGTTGATAGAAATCATTTGTAGTGATCTTTGCGATTTAATGGCCTGTATAACAAAACAGTAGAAAATAAGAGAAAATGATGACGCAGTGGTTGGCACGAGTATCGAGTTTCAATCGCATCGCCATTACATTCACTTTCCCCGGTAATTCGTAATCGTTGGAGCGACCGGCACGAGATGGGCTGTGCGTGCATCGTCCACGGAGGCCAAAATTATTTTCTAACGAGAAATGTGCGTGGCCGGTATTATTTATAGAATAGCGTAGAAACGTTCGGACAAATTGCATAGGTGAGCACGGTAAGCAAGCTGTAGCAAGATGAATTCTTGTTGCGCAGATCTCGTAGATCACGATCCACGAAACGCAAGCTGCTCGAGTTCCCGCAGGTTTCTGTTCCCCCGGCGCTGCGTGGGTGTCGTGCTTGGCAGGGTTCCAGTACTCGTGGGAGGCTGACCAGGCCTTATAGACTGACCTCAGCCTCTGACCTCACCCGAAATAGTCTCTCGTTCCCTGGCTCGTCTCTCCTGCATTTCTATTTCAGAATTTTCCCCTCTTGCGCCACGGGAGACTGAGAAACAGCCGTGGCAGATCACTCGAGAATTTCTGGAGTATACGTATATTTCCTCGTTCGTTACGTCGAAATTCCGTAATCTCTCGTATCATCGAGGAATAGCTTCTCCCTACGAGAGAACTTTCCTGTCTTTGAGAAACGAACGCTTTTGACAAACGATATCTGCTTGCAGATATTAGATGCTTTAGAATTACGATTGTGAGATGTGTGTAGATTCATAGAATTGGGAGTATACGATATAGAATATGATGAATAAATATCAAACTGTTCTCCCAAGATCTCAAGATTGAGATTTCAGTTTCGCAAAGTTTCAGTAGAGATGCGAAAAATCAGTGGACTAAAAATCCTGCACGTTCAACA
The DNA here is from genome assembly GCA_036937485.2 of Tetragonisca angustula. Classification (NCBI taxonomy): domain Eukaryota; kingdom Metazoa; phylum Arthropoda; class Insecta; order Hymenoptera; family Apidae; genus Tetragonisca; species Tetragonisca angustula. The sequence continues at coordinate 263,979 of JAWNGG020000231.1, read as the reverse complement.
ATTACCGATTCTCCGGATCGAACGTCATCCATTGATTATTCCTGAAAGTGTACGTTTAACCAAGCGTCAATTTACGCGGCGGGCGTTCTTCCTGTTCGAGACGATCTATTTTCTTCGCAATCCGCACTTGAATCTGAGAAACGTGAAACAATGAGTTGCGAACGACTCGCACGAGGCGAACGATCGTCCGACGTGGAAACGACGGCGGGTTTCGAGTAAACGGCGCGACCTGTTCCGTCAAATCTCTCGGCGAAGCTATTTTCAGAGATGTCGTTTTTCTCTTTGGCGTGGACGGTAGCGAGCAGCGGTAAGGAATTATGACGTGGGTCGCATGCTACGGGTTGGTAGGTAGGTAGGTAGGTAGGTAGGTAGTTCCATTAAGATGCAAATTCGCCAATAATTCCGCCACTCGGCCGCTTGTCGCCCTGCTCGCGTACCAGCCCGTAATCGTTCATGCTGGATCGACTCCGATGGATCGAGAGCGAAAGAAAGCGAGAACGAGAGAGAGAGAGAGAGAGAGAGAGAGAGAGAGAGAGTGAGAGAGAAGAGGAGAGAAGAAGAAAAGGAAGAGGCAGAAGCCGTTTTCCAATTCCCCGTGCATCACGGGCGCCTACGACGCTGGGAGTTAATTATTGTCTTGGGAATTTAATTGCTCGCGTATCGTGATACTCTTACTCCTTTTACGGGGGGAGAGGTTCGATGTAGAAAGGAACCGTAAATACATATAACGTTGCTTGCTCGTTTGCTGCGTGTGGCGTGGAAAGTTGCATCGCCACGCTGTTCTCTAGCATGTGGACCGGTATCTGTTACAGGTTGATGTAGGAGATACTTTATTGTTTGGCTATTGGTGCTGAAACGTGTATCGAGTGGTATCTGTTAAAGAGACACACCCCCTGAATTTTGAGCCAGGCAGAGACATAGTTTTTTCGTTTGGTGGAGATGTCAGAGCTAACGAACGAATAAAGAAATTGGTCGAAATTTAATTGTAAGTATAGTGATCTTGTCGAGGTTTCCTCATTTAATTATTACTTTTGATAGCCCGCAAAGAAAATTTTATCATGAAAATTTACTTACTTATAGAAAAAATGGAGTTATTACAAGATCATTACATTAAAATGATGGTTAGATGCGTCAGTGTCGTAGTTGATGTCCAATTTGTTCATAGGTGCTCATAAATATCTACCAACATATAGGTTGATTGATATTTATCAGTAACGTTATAGTTGACAGCCTCCCTATTTCTCCGTTGGATGAAAGGCAGGAATCGATACTTTTCTAAAAAAAAACCTTGCTACAAAGTGTCGTCCACATAGTGAAGAAGGTCGGCTCGAGATATTTTTATTCTTCTACGTTTCTTGTTTATTAGAAATTCGAAAATTGTTTTATTGAAAATAAAGGAGAACAATCGAACAATTTGTTATAAATGAAAGACTGTAAAATTTGTTTTCATTGAGGGAAAAGGAGGAGAAGAAGAGAGAGAGATCCTTCCAATTTTGACGATGATGACAATTTCTCGTTAAATGTCCAGGAATATGGTGTAGAATAAATTATACTTGCAGAGAGAAATTTGTGTCGAGGAATTTTTGTATTTGTAAAATACACAAATATACTTTTCCAACAAGGGAGTACGAGTAGCAATCAATGAACGCAATGATAATTTCAAACTCACGCTTCTCTGAAATTTTATGCGGTCGTGTTGCCAGGCACACCGATCGAGTGCGCGCTTGACGCATAACGTATGCGTGATCAGCGATCGTATTTCATACCTTAATAGTCAAGCATCATTGAGATATTAATGCTGCGCACAGCGTGTACTTACATTCTTTTAAAATCGAACTAGTCGGCTTGACTAGACAATGCTAGCGCGTGTGGACCTAAATATATGCACGTATGTATGTAGAGTGCAGAATAAGAGCCTCGACTTTCGGATCATTCGGGTTGAAGAGAAAATGGCGGCGTAGTTCTGTCTTGCTTTCTGGTGATACTTTTTCTTTTTGAAGGAATCGAAGAATTATTTTTCGCAACAGTGCGAAACGTTTGCGGAACAACGAAATTTCTTTCGTTCACGTCAAAATGCGAAATTTTCACTGTGCAAATGTTCGTCGCTGCTTCAATGTCTCATTCTGAATATTTCACTTGGCGGACTTTGTGCGACCTTTCTATCTGAATCGAATAAATTGCAATTGCGTCATTCTACGCGATGCTTAAACATATTTTCGTGACGTAGGCGGAATAGTAGGTGAGTCTCGTAGGTATGGCTATCGCTTTTCCAATCTCGTAAGCTAATATCACTGATTCTCCAATGGTATGAAAGTACTTTGGCTAGTCGTACTCGCGAGTCCGTGGAGTTCGGGGTTTAACGTATTTCCAGGGATATCTAATTACTGGAACGACTCAAGACTAAGCGACGACAGTTTCGCTTGACGTTTCCTATTTTCAACGCGATTAACACGGGCTACGAGTTTGTTGGTGCTTACATACATGTGTAAACGGAGAGACAGTTTGTTTGAGAGACAACAGATTTGAGTTTTTGAAACTTTTGTCGCGTTTGCCACAAAGTCGAGGCGTGTAAAAAGTCGACGAGATTAGCTGTATATGCGTGTATCAAAGATTGTTCTTGTCGAAAGAAACGCATCATGCATATGCAAACGTACAATGAAAACTGGATCAGTCGCGTAAGAGAGATCCTGTTCTGGGAACGATTCTCGCGAGGTTGATCACCGACGAGGATGAGTTGCCGCTGGTATGAAGAGTCGAGGACCGGCACACTCTGCGATCCGTGGAACGAATGTTAAGTCGCAGATGTTATCGTTTCAGATATTTACTGGCTTGCGAGCCATCAGACTGTTCCAGATTAATGGCGCGATCGGTAATGAACGTGGCAGCGAGGGCCACGGCAATCACGGGCTTCTTGGTACCACAAATCCCGACTTCCTTGTACCCTGGAGCTCTTCTCCGCATCGCGTCGTGTCGCGTCGGTTTATCGTAGCTAGATATGTGTATATGTACGCGTGTGCGTACGTCGCGTCCATATGCATTATCATCGACACGACCTTGTCGTATATGAAACTTACGCGAGCGGGTATTCTTCGTCACGTTTCTTTGATGTTGTTCGATAAAGGGGTCTCACTCCGATAGAAAGCTTTCTGGAATGGCGATATTATTAACGTGAAAGTTTCTGCTTGTTAGTGGTCGCTAGCATAAATATTGATTTGGTTATTAATATTTCTTTATTTATGTAGTTACTCGCATCTGTTTTCTGCCATTTGATGGATCAATTTTTCTTAATGTACGTAGCAACTTTCTGTGAAAAGTTTCATTTCGAAAGAGATGAATTTGACGTCGTTGCTTAATCGCAATGTTTATCTCTTCCTTGAGAATCTATCTAATTTCAGATACGTGAGATTACTTGCGATAGAAAGTATAAGAGCGGTTGATCTTTTTGAATCAAATTCGACAAATGAAATGTAACACCACAACGTATCGTGTCCAGTGCTAGAAATGAAAAGATGGCGCACAAACAGATAGGTCATAACGGGGGATGGGAGGAAATTTTAGCCCTTAGCAGGACGTACACGATCGATCGATCGATTAATAGCCATAACAAGTGGAATATATAATGTCTGAAAAATCCCAATGGAACATGCTTACGTTAGCAAAGCCGTGTAAAAAATGGTATGGCAGGAATGGCGAATCGTGTATCACCGGCTGATGGGAACACCGGCTGCGTCGAATAATACAAAATTCAGCTATACTTATCTGTACACTGGTACGGATGGGTCTGGTGCAACGCGGCGTTTGTTCCAATCTAGGCGGCCTGGGGCAATAAATATGCCTCTCTGGCTGATATAATGCGAGCGTGGGTTGGTACCGCTGGAATCAGTCGTCGCAGCTGCTTGATTTACGCCATATGCCGCGATGCATCACGGGACTATCGTTCTACTTGCATTTCGCCGACCGAAAATAGGTTCGACTCTCGTAACTCGACGCTGTCTGCGACGATGCCTTTCCGTTTCGCTCTTTTCATTCTTCCTCAACCGTCGGAGTGCAACGTGAACGCTCCGCACCGCGTCGTAGACCGTTCCATTTCTTCTTAAATCCTGTTCATCCTAAATCCTCCCTTATCGAGTGTCGTTTGTTTTCGTACACAGTCTTCTTCATCTCTACTGCTTCCTCGAGGGAAGGGTTCTATCTCTGTCGTTTGTTATTGGCCCGCGATTTAGAATAGCCACGCCATCTCTTAAATAATAAAGCATTCGCTGACAAATGACTACGTACATACATATGTGCTGTAAACAAAATGTTCAAATTCAATTACTGTCCTGTTCGCGAGACACAAAATAATAATCGTCTATCTTCGTCCACTCTAATCGAAACCAACGAACCATCATCATGGATCCCTGGAACGTTATTCGATGAACGCATCGACGACGATGTGTCGTGCACACGAACGCGATCCGAAGCATGGACTTGGCGACGAGCCCTGAGTTGATATTCTGTGTCAAAAGGAAAAAACAAGAAAAAAAAAAAAAAAGAAAAGAAATCAAACGCAGCGTATATCTCGCAGCGTGGAAGACGGAATATCGCGTGTCGTTTTATCCCGAGCATTTCAACATTTTATGGACGCAGTCAACGAAGAGTGAGAAAGAGGGTGAGAAAAGGAGTTGGTCTGACGTACGAGGTCGTGGTTGCCGTGCAACAACGTTCACTCTTCTCTTCCTCTGCCGCTCACTTTGTCATCGTCTTCTTCCTCTTCTCCTTCTCCTTCGCCTCCTCCTCCTTCTTTTTGCTCTCTTATTTCTCTGGCCTCTGTCCTACCTCGGTCTTGGGCGATTCGACCTCCATGAACCGGTTTCGATCCGTGGCTACCGGCATCAATGAAAAACTCGACTTGTGATAACGCTATGGGCCTGGCTCTCAAACCGAGACTTTTGCAAACCGAGCCGATCCCTTCTGATTGAAACACCGGGCCGTCCACGTTTGGAGGCTACTGTGATTACTAATTGCAACTGTGGCTTAATTAGAGATTCACGTCGTCGCTTCATCAGCGCTTCTTCTTCTTCTTCTTCTTCTTCTTCTTCTTCTTTTTTCTTTCACTGTTCAAAATCGTTTTCGTTGAAAAACAGAATCTTGACGGTCTAGTCGCTGATTGCATCGACCTTTTCAGATTCGAACAAAGAGATGATTCGTCGTCCGACGGTTGCACTCTCGCTTTCCGTTTCTTTCCGGAAATTGCTTCATTAGACAGCTGCACTTGCGCTACTCTCGTTGACTCGTTTGCTCATTTGTCCGCTCTTCGTCTCTTTCGTGATTTCAACTGCCTCGTTATTGGTTCGTCACTCGTGCTCAGAAAATAATCATCAGCAGAAGAAGCGAGATATCAATTCAATTTTAATTTTGACGTTTGGCAATGCGAGGAGTTTGAATTTGTTGACAAATGGATCCTTGTTTATTGAAATGAAAAAATTTGCGGAACGAGTTTTGATGAAATTTCAATATATTGCAATAAGCAAGCAAACTAAACACGTAGCATTTCCTGTGTTGATTACTGTACGAACAAATCGGCGTGAACGAGCTACCGAAGACGAGCAAAGTTTGGTTCGTTTCTCGCACCGATCGTGAATCACGCGAAAAACACGACCGCGGTATCCGAAACGGGATAAATATCCTCGATTTGGCCGGATCGACGAATAGAAATGCGAATACGATCGTATGGAGATTACAGAAGGCCCTGTGCAATATATATATGTACACGTGTATATGTATCGGGAATTGTAGAGAGAAACAGAGAGAGAGGGAGGAAGAGAGAAGAAAGGCACAGTAGAGATCGGATAATAGGTCTCTATGCGGTGTAGCAGCCAGGGCAAGCCAGCCATGGTCGACAAATGGCCGTGGCCATGCAATAAACAAGCCGCGCAATTAAGAGAGCAGGTTAATTAATGTGGACCAACTAGGAGGAGAAGGGTCCCTGATCCCTTTCGAATCTTTCTTTCTCCTTTCGTTAGCCAGTTTCTCTCCTCTTTATCCGTTCTCTTTTCTTCTCTTCTCCTTCTGTATTTCCAATGGTCTTGCTTCTTGTTTCACGATTCGTCCTTCCCCCTTCTCGTTGCTCTCTCTCTCTCTCTCTCTCTCTCTCTCTCTCTCTTCGGGTTCTTCCTCCCTTCTTGTCGGCGTAACCACCTCCCTTCTTGTCGGCGTGCACGGTAGTTATCGAGAACCGAACCACTACCTTTTTTTGCGGTAGTGGGGCGTATACACAGCAGTCAGGACGTCACGGGATTTTCTTCTACCCTGGCTGATGTGTGGCCAGAAGAAAAAGAAGAAGAAGAAGAAGAAGAAGAAGAAGAAGAAGAAGAAGAAGAAGAAGAAGAAGAAGAAGAAAAGTAGAAGAAGAAGAAGAAGAAGAAAAGTAGAAGAAGAAGAAAAGTAAAAAAGAAGAAAGAGGACTCGTAAGAGGAAGTAAAATAGAGAGAGAGAGAGAGAGAGAGAGAGGGTGGGAAAGGGCGTGGAAGCGACGGCGGGATATTCTGGTTATTCGTGAAATCGGTGAAATCGATTCGACACAAGGACCACGTCACTTGTAAATCCTGCTTTACGGGTTTCTCCTTCCAACATGACTTTGCTCGAGAATGTCGAACGAAGCTTGCGACGTTTGCAAGTCGACTGTCGATGCCTCTGTGAAATTAGAAGAATCGATTTCGATTCGGTGTTATTTCGGCGCAGAAGTGGTGTAGAGCAAGGATAAAGGCAAGAACTTCAGGATCGGTCGAATATCCTTATCTTGTAAATCTCTATATAAAAATAGCTTACACGAGAATGTTTCTTCTTTCATTACAATCGATGATTTTAGCCGAGTGTAGTTCAGTTGTATAATGTACATAACGTAGATGTGTATGTTTCGCGAAAATACTTGTGAAAAGCTAAATATTAATAAATGTTGATATCAAGGATAAAAGTTATTGTCTCGCAACAATGTTGCAAACCGGATCATCGACGAAAAATTCTTATTGATAACAGAGATATGAGATAACAGAGAGCCAGAGCAAATGTTGCTGGAATCATAATCCTATTGGTAAGCGTGAAGGAAATTGCATCTGGAGCTTGTCGATCGTACGTACGTGCTGGTGATTGTATTGGATGTCGATTATGGAGAATGGTATCGCGGATAGACGTACGCGAGTGATCATGATAATTATCAGGCATTTTCCGTGGGCATTCAGCCGTATTCATTGGCATTTTGACGTTAACGCGAGAATTGAAAAACAGAAATCAGATACGCTTGAATCGGTCTGCTTCAGCTTGTCGAGGCAGGTGTCAATGAAATCCTCATGCTTGTAAAGAAACAATAATTCAATTAAATTTTTATTAACGAAGATACATATCAAGTGGACTTAAACGGAAATGTTCATTTGACAAATTTCAGCGAAATTTTTATCGATACAACAACGAAATTTTGACTAACAAAGAAGACTATTATTTTCCTATCAGTTATGAACAAATGCTAATCTAACGATGAAATTATTATTTACGTAACTATTACGGGATAGAGAGATACGATATTTTCGACTTAATATTTTATGAAATATAAAATTTCAGCTTTTCGCAGCTGAATGAGAGACTGATAAATAGAATGTACAACATTATTCAAATTGTAATGAACACTCTGCGATTCTAATCTACGTAGGTGCGATTTAATCGAACTACTATGTGTATAAAAGTCTGTGTGATTAACGTCGACAGATAAAAACTAAAAATTTACTATACCGTATAGTTTTTCTTTGGACAAGAAGCGAAGGTGCGAGGAAACGTAATTGAAAAATCATGGAATTTCGATAGAAATTTTCGCCACGAGGGGGAATAACAGTCAACCGACGTTTCCTCCCGAGACCACATCCTAGATATCACGACGGATAGAGGATCCATCCATTCTCCACCTCAAATGGAGCGCCGAGAGCCAACCGATTTGGATTTTCGCGGAAGAGAACCTCTGGATCCAATGAGGAAATGAGGGAGAGAGCGTGTTGCAGACCGTCGTTCAAGGCCGTGTTAGACCTTCACCTCTTGACACGAGAGCGTACTCGAAGGCTCGGCTGGATGTAGCCTGGAATACCATGAAACTTATGATCCGTACACACTCCGCTACTTAAGACATATTCGACCCTAGCACCAACGCTATTGAATCGCCTACGCGATTTGAATTCACGGAGCTGATTTGATTACGATAATCCCTCCTGGATTGTCTCGAATAGATCAAGTGCTTGTGCGTAGATGTAGAATTTATTTATTGTTCGCGTCGCTTTCAAAGAATCTGCCGTTTCTATAGAACCGTCTTCGAAGAGATCAAATTGTTATCTAATTACAATCGAGCGTCTGCGAATGTCTGTGACAATTGTTTCTAACTGTGATGACGTACAAAGATTCTAACCTGAAAGATCTTAAATCTTGTGGCAAATTAATTTCAAAACGAGACCTGAATGAATTACGCACAACTCTCTGCTACCTTGGCATCTACACAAGCACGAATCGCTGTTGCGTAACTTGGTCAATCAGATAACAATCAACGCTTTCTCTGCGACACAATCGTTGACAGGAATTTCAACTAGACACTGAGAAATAATGCTCACCATTAGTGAACATACGTAGCAAATGTCAGAATGAGAATACGTTGTGTCGTAATTTCCCGGCAATTAATACATCCACGTAGCTAATGCTCCGACTCGAGCATTCAAGGATCGATCTTTCCCACTCATCGATTGCGCGTTGCGCAAGCTTGTCGCGGTATCGATTCTTCCAAGATAAAAGTTTGTCTTTTGTCTTTGTTTTCATTACAAACAGACGAGAAATTTGGAAGAAATTGACCGTGAAATTGACACGATGTAGAAAGAAGAGAGATACGAAGATGTTATTTTTCTGTCAAACTGTATAGAAGCTTGCTCAACTCGACAACAAGTTCATCGGTACTTTCACAAAGCAATTGAAACGTTAAATTGCGGGGCACGGTTCAAAGAACGTTGCCCGCTATCTGCGGATTGGACTTAATTAAGCCCCTACCACCCTATTATTACGACAATCACGATAGCACTTCTTATCTAATAACTTAATCGGACGTTAAAGCACCGTTTGCCTACCGATGCTTCCACGAGAAAGATGAAAAAAAGTTGAGATCAATTATCAAACCGTGAAATTATACCGACGATATATAGGACAAACGATGCTCGTTAATTTGTCACTTCTCAAAGTCCTGATAGAAATTGTTCAACATTTTCAACAATGATTTATCGACGCATCGCAACATACAACTTGTGACATAGTACGATATACAATATGTTGTCAAATCAACGATCAAATTAGTTGAAGAAATTTCTGTGTCGAACGTTGAAACGACTTTGGTCGGTCAGCGTATATTATAATACTATAATGTACTTTGTATTTTGAAAGATAGACACATGTGGACGACATTAGGAGTTCCGATAGAACTCGATAGAAATTCGACAAGTGATCTACGATTGCTAAATTAGCTGCGTCAAGTCTATTTAATATCCATGAAACTGTACTCCAAGTCAGAATACAAATCTGTACGCGTAAATAAGAGACACGTGCAAAGGGGACAAAGGGAAATTGGCGGATGGTTTAAACGCTACCAATAGCGGTAATCGTATGGGACCACCTACCAGCTCGTGATTTCATAATCAATGCTCGTGGCACGAGAATACACGCCACTCGCCACTCGCCACTCGCTACTCGCCATTCGCCACTCGTCACGGCCACAGCCACAGCCACAGCCGCGGCCTGTGTCTGTCATTATCCTGCACGTTCTAGTTTCAATTAGCTCGGCAATGCGCCTCGCGAGCATCCACTTCAAATCGCTGAAATCCAAACGAAATAACTCGAAATGACTGGAACGTAGTTCAAACGAATTTGGTACGGCAAATTCGATCGATCGTTGATCCCTTTCTCAAAGAAATCCTAATACTAAACCATGTAAAATTGATGATTATAGCTTGCACACCGATTTTTCGATTTGCCAATCAAACGCGAGATCAATCAAGCGTCGTTTGTCAAGAATTTTGAAGCGGTCAACCAACACTCACGCTTCGTTCGTTTAAACGTTCCTTGAAGATTTTCTCTCGAGAATTTACAACTCGTGTTGTAATTTTATTTTTTCTCGGGATTCTCTCACTCAGCTTTTCCAGCCTTCTGACTCACAATCAGTCACCTTCGCAGAGTTATTTCACTCTTGTCTCTCGCTCGGTTCACGTTCACACGTTCACGCTCGATGCTAAAGGGCGCACTGAACTCTGCCCTCGCCCGTTAATATCTCCAGTTGCGCCACTTTTTTCCCCCGATTAGTCACAAGCTATTTTCTTCATCGATGCTGAAAGGTTACGCGCACTTGCGAGAACTCGGCAATGCACGGTGATGGTGATGGATGGATCGCTCCGGTACATAATCAGTTGGCATTGCGACGTGAGGAATGCCAAGCTTTCTTCGTGAATGTCAAGAGCCGATTCTTAGAATTCCAGTTTAATGGCACGCGTATGTGCGTGTGAGATTGCGGGAACATCAGAGAAAATCTGATTCGATATTGTTTACCGCGCTGTACACTTGTGCACACTACCTTTGGTCACACTGTTTGATCAAATATATTGGATTAATCCATTCAGGACAAGCGATGAAACAACGTGTAGACGTTGAGCAATATCGTTCTTTAAGAGACTTGAAAAACTCTAAATCCTGAAACTTGGAACACAAGCAAAATCTAAAGAAGGTGCACGAGGGAGGAAGTTGACAAATCAATTTTCTATTTTTTTTTTTACAGAAGAATAGTTTCTAAATTCGAGTCGTCGGTTGACGACGAAAGTTATTCCAACTTGGGTATATTGTGTTCAAGCTGTATCGTACTGGGTAGAATTTTTTCGAATACGTATCAAAGTCGATAAGAATGCAAAGCTAGTCGTTTGCAAATATATCACTCATACATGTACACATTTGTTTATTGTAATATCAAATTATTTGTCAAATGTGAGTCACGATCGCTTTCGAATTTCGAAACAAATCTCGAGACGATGATAAACGATGATAAACGAATCTCTTGTGAATACAATATGTCTTGTCCTTTGAGAAATTTCTCCAGCGCTTTGCATTTCGATTCCATGAAAGAAAAAAAAAAGATTCAATTACCTCGAAAAGTCAGTCTATGAAACTGTTTTCAATTATCCGATAAAGTCGAGCGAGCGTGCCAGAAAATAGAGAAGCGTATACATAAATGGTCAGGCGAAAGGAAAGGAAAGGAAAGGAAAGGAAAGGAAAGGAAAGGAAAGGAAAGGAAAGGAAAAGTAGAGAGAAAACGAAATGGGGATGGCTCTGTTGTACGGGAGAAAAGGCGGAATTCAATTTGTTGCTGGCACGTCGGCCATGACCCGGATTTAACAGGTGCACTTCCTAAAGATTGTTCCGCTCGATAAGTGTCGATGGTTCGCCATTCAGCATTCACAAGTTCGGTTAGCATCTCTTAGCGATATAGAAAGCAGTCGGTGAAAGCGTGGCAAAATTTGATACATCGTTTAAGAGCTCGCCTCGGATCGTGGACGATCAATCGAATGTATTTGTATGTATTTGGGAAATATTTTTCACGTACCTAGACGGGATTTCTGTTAACAAGATGGCATCTTCCAAACGACACGGTCGCTGCTTTTATTCCAGCCAGAGTCCGTTTCGTCGTTATGGTGATTGCCACGTTTGTAATTGAATAAAACAGTTTGATGAACTTATTTCAAATTAATCAACAAATTTTTATATCAATTAAACTCTGTGTTTCCTCTGTATTATTTATGCAATGTGAAAATGGAAACAGGAAGATGCAGTCGTCACTCTTTTGCGAGACGCATTGTCGTCAATTTTTTGTCAATTATTCAAATCCACTGGACCAGTTTCGTGAGAGCAGTCTCTTCGGACAGACCGAATGTGGGCTTGATCGACGCTATTCTTCTCCGTCGCAACGGTAGCACCGCTTTCTCACCCTTTTCCCTACGGGACGTCCGTCGAGTCTTTCCCTAATGCGTGCTTGATGAGAGCTAACCTTGCCAGAGGTCTTCCATTCCGCCACCGTTAAATATTTCCATCTCCGCCTCTCTCCCCCGGATTACTCGGTTTATCGATGCGGACGATTATTTCACCCATCACGTTCGTCATCGTCTCTGCGGGTCATCTGGTCGTTAACTTGGCCTGACAGCATTATAAAGTCCCGCTAAAGTGACGCAATGCGGCAAGCTAATCTCTCCCTGAACGTTTGTGGCCGAGCAGCGTGTTTTAGCGGCGATGTAAGACGGTCTTTCAGAATACTAATCTTCCGATGAAAAATGATCTCTTTTGCCAGATACTTGAAACGATGTGACGGTGGTCTCGCTTGTGGTATATGCTACGCGACGCAAACCTTGTAAGTAACTAACGGTGAATTTTCGTGAATCATTTGTTCACAGTAGACTGGACCCTGTTGGAAGAGTTAACAAATTACAGATCGGTCGATTATCAGATATTTGATTATATGATATTTAACATCGTGAAGTTGGATCGATATTACGGCACAGTTTATCCACGATAAATTCTATTTTTACGTGAATCAAACGTCGTTCTATTAACAGTAACCGAGATTGTCAAATATACATTGAGGAATTTGTCAACGCGACGAAACCCGCAAGTTGAACCTGAAGCTAGTCTTTCCCGAAACAAGAAAACTATCCAATAACGATTTGCCAATTGTTGCAAAAATTGGCGAAATGAGAGACTTGCAACTCGGATTGGATTAGGAGATGAAAGAGTAGAAAGCAGTAGAGATGGATGCTACTAGTGCGTTGCACGCGGAGTAATAGTGAAACGACGAACGCGACGGGACGCGACGAGATGGTCGATCGAGCAGGGAGCTACGTACAGAGGCATGGTGGGACGAAGAACTGACGACATTAGAGGCACATTAGCGTGCGCCACTCGTCGACCAGCTGGTAGCTTACCAGGCCGGCTAATTATATGCCGATTCCAAATGATCAGCTGCGCAATGTCGCATCAAGTCGTCGACGTGCACGGGGGCATATCGTCGATATCGATATATGTACGTATATAACCATAACCGTAAAAGCGGTTTTCGCGGAAAGGTCCCATCGGTTGTTACACGTTGCCCGCTAATATCGTTTCAGATCAATTTCAACGTACAATCTGTCGAACGCCGTCAGTAATGTAAGGCTAATGATACGAGCGTCTTTGTCAAGTATGGAAACTTGGCGTTTGGCTGTCAACTTGAAGGGTAACTTTCTATCGCTGTGTTTTGCATGGAATCTTTCGATGAAAGTATCACGTATCGAATCTTTCTTCCGTGCCTTTCGTACGATAATTTCAATCGAAATGGCTAATTCACAATTTTTCCGTAGAAATGTGTAGAAATTTGTCTGGAATTTTTTGAGAAGAACCGAATTTTCATTCACCACGATTCAAATAAATAATTTGAACTCGATGCGATGCAACTGACATGAAAGGAACTGACATGAAAAGAAATAGGGCGAGAAGGATTGGGTGAAACTTTTGTCTCTTGGTTACAACTTGCAACATTACGGAGAAAATGCCGTGGGTATGGTTCAACTGTCTGTCCGAAGCCAACATGTTCGTAATTCTTTGCACCGCGAAAAGATACGTGCCGCAAGTTTTTCGTTGCCACGGAACACGCGCATCTACGTGGTTTGCAGATGTTACCAGCGGGTGTTCTTCAGGTACTTATTTGAAGAACGAGCGCTCATTTGAGGCCAGGTTGGCTCCCACTGCGACGAAAATTCAAATGTTAAGATATGTTTTTCACGTGCAAAGATCAGAGACCCTACGTTTGTTTGCTTCGTCCTTTTAATTAATCGCGCTCTTTTGTCCCTTTAATGACATTCTTGTCCATCTCCGACAGAGGCTGTCCAAGACGATCCTGTGCTCGTGTCGTCCCTTCCGACAGATTTCGCGAGTAAATTCTACACGTGTCGAGTAAATTCTAAATACGCCAAATATTCTCAAATATTCGAATATTTTACAGCGGAACAACTCCAACGAGATCACGCGTATATAATACTTGGTTAAAAAAGAAATCATTGCGTCGTATCCTCTGTCTGTTCAGCTTGTTCTAACTTTTATCTACTTTCACTATCCGTATTCTTGATCCGATCACTGAAATGGTAGAAATCGTATCGACGAATTATGAAGCAAATAGAAAAGTCTGTTATCAAACGATAGTTTGCGTGTTCTCAGTTACTTGCTACTGCTCAGTTACAGCTTAGTTACTATGGGTCTCATCGAGTTTAGAACGACGATGAACTACAAAGCTTCTTCGACTGGATTCTTCCTGGAAAGCACTTTCGTGTGTGTCTCTATCATTGTCACGAGTGGCTACGCTCGACATAGCTCGGCCGGTGGGGAGAGGGCCACGCTCCCTCTTCGCTATTAACGGCAGGATGTCTCGAGAGGACGAGGAACAACTTGGACAAACCTTTTCCTTCGTCGAGTGCGCCGGTTTCTCGATGGCAAACATGCCACGTCCGTCGACGTGGACTCGAACCTTTTCGCGAAAACTGTCGGCCGTTGTCGTCGCCGTTGCAAACCGCTGATGACACTCTACGCCACTTGAACGGGGCCGCTTGTTGCGCGCCGCTTAGTTTCCTCGAAGAATCTCGACCCTTGTCGTCCTCGTCGTCCTCGTCGTCGACGACCACAAGGACGAGAAGGAAGAGGAGGAGGAGGAGGAGGAGGAGGAGGAGGAGGAGGAGGAGGAAGAGGACTACCGCCACAGTGGACAGCGACCACGATTACGGCCAACACTCTTCGGCAATTACAGCCCGAGTGGCACCGTAAGAAAGACAGGTGGTTATAAGTCAGCACATCAGCCACGTCCTTCTACGTCTTTCTTCCTCTCCCCCTTCCACCCTTCCCCCCCCCCTTTAACGCCTCTGCAGCAAATTTATGACACGATATATGTACGTACGTACCTGTATATTTGTACTGTATCGTACATGTATATACTTATCCCAAACAGGGACCCTGTTCCTTCGGTGCTTTACGAATCTGTTGCAATGTAAATCGAGAATCTGCTTGCCTGACATTTTTATCTCTTCGATAGGGAGGATTTTTCCGCTGGGGAGAATGAGTAGAGGAGTAATCAGGAGTTGGAGAAAATCGAAACTTTTAGTGTGGATTCTATGTAATGTCAGAGTGGGCAATGCCTACACATTTACCTACGTGTTATGATATAGTAGATATTTGAACGATATTGCTTAATTCGAGATTCAAGGATTTATATTGCTGCTACGGTGTCTTTTGCCAATTGCGTTTTCTCATCTTACAAAGTTTCAACATTTTGACGAAAATTTCAAGAGAATTATTATTATTATAGAATGGACGATTTCGTGTATAAAATTCTTTCTTGTGCTCCCATCCGTCAAAGTAAAATGAATATCGAGACGCAAAGATTCGAGGTGAATGACAAAATCTTGTTTCTCATATACATAAATTGCGTCTTACCGACGTGTATCGTCGATCAACGTCGAACAACAGAACCATGTTATCAAACAGAATTTCTTTCTTGCCAAAGCACTCCAATTTCAGCGTCAATTTCGTGGTAAAACGAACCTCGTAACCAACGCCTTTTTCATTATCCGAAAACGGTCATCTCCTACATTTTTTGTATCTTTTTCGACTCTACTCTATCCTCGGGATCTCGTTTAAAAACGTTCGATTAAAAATAAAACCGCGCCGCCTCTGCAGCGAGTGATAATGACGCTGCATTATACCAGGCGAGGCATACACGTGCATACGCGCTATCGTGCTATCGTGCTATCGTTCTATCATGCTATCATGAATCATCTAACATACGATGTCCGCGCGCTCGTTGTACCTACATATACGTACATATAGTTCTCGACAAGCATCGTACATTACCGATCGACAAATTCTCGTTCTGGCCCTCATAAATCGGCGCGTATGCGACGCGCGTACAGATTAACGCCGGCCGGCCCTCCGGAGAAACGGGCAACCGATCCGCGTTTTATCGTAACACGATCGATAAAACTGGATCCATCCGGATAACGCTTTGAGCCATGACACATTGGCCAACCGATAAACGTGGCCCAAAGGGAGGAAACTCGATGCTTGGATCCTCGTCGTCAAGGGCTGCGGATAATCGACTTAACGATGAAGCTTAACGACTTCTTGGTAACGGTCCTCCCGGTTCTCCAACTTGGTCGTCTTCTTTTTCATCGTTATCCTCATCTTTGTCTTCGTCTTCGTCTTCGCCTTCATTGACTAGTCGACGTTGATCGTGATAGTCGCGTTCGTGTATTACGATCTAAACTCCAGTTCTAGATGAAGCCAGTTTTTAGATGCAGAAGAGGGAGAAGAAGAAGTAGAAGAAGAAGAAGAAGAAGAGCAAGAGGGGGAAGAAGCAAAAGAAGAAGCAGAGGAAGAAGAAGGAGGAGGAGGAGGAGGAGGAGGAGGAGGAGGAGGAGGAAAAGAAGAAGGTTCGAGCGAGAGATCGAGAGACGTCCAGACTCTATAATGCACGGGGGACACACCGCCATACGTGTCACGGAGAATCGATCCGATCCGGTTGTAAGCCGACCTAACCATAAGTCCGAAGCGGATCGAGAGCGCTCGTCGAACAAGAGTACTTGGTTTGTTCGTTTCGCAAGCGACATTATCCGATCGTACAGAGTCGATTTTGTTCTCGTTGATGTATGTCGTTCAGCTGTGAAATATCTCAGAAATACGTACATCATTTCTTTTCCCTTCGTTTCCCTTCTTCTTCTTCTTCTTCTTCACTTTGAGTTTCAGTGAATTTTGGATTCAAACGCTTTAGTGCGATTTGTTACTTTGATAAATACGATTTTTACTCCTCGATTATTAAAGAATAAGAATTTTTGAAGAATTTCAAAAGATATTTCGATAATTTCTTTCGTAATTTGAGAAAAAAGTAATAAATTTGTCGTGAAATTTGGCAATCTAGTAAATTATCTAGCTTATAAATATTACATCGTGCAGAGAGTTTGAGAAAAGAATGCTTTAGTGGAATTAAAGACTGAATCTCAATTCTAGCATGCGACATATCTTGTGATTTTATAAATGCATTTTTATGGGTGTAAACGGTTTGGCCAAGATTTAAGATTACGGAAGAAGGATTTACAAGGTGTAGGTTGTCATCCGTTTCTTGTCTTGAGTATGTTTTCACCATATGGTTGTTCCTGATATACACAATTATGTTAGTTATGGATGCATTTTATTCACGAATTTGTTATCTGATCCGATCGCTCAGATTTCGAACGAAACCAATTTTGTTGTTATGCATGTTGATTCTGATCGATTAGTTTTTGAAATATCTCCCATATCAAATATTTGACCGTTTCATAACTTGGTTCCACTTTATCCTCATTACCGCGGTCAATGAGAATCCCATCACTCGTATTCGTAGTTGAATCACCATACGCTCGAGGACAGTGCGTTTTGCGGTGAAGCGTGGGAAATGGTAGAGAGTAGTGCGTTTCCGTCATTCTTCGCCTATCTCTGTCCTCGTCTAATTTCCTTCTTCTGTTTTACCTTCCAGGACTGTGACAACCTGGCGGACGGCTCGGAGCGTGATTTCCCTTGGAGCTGTGGGGGTGGCAGCGGTAGTGGCCGCAGACCCCTCACCTCCATTATCGAGCACCTGCGAACCTCCAAAAGCAGACTTTATAATGGTGAGCGAAAAGTATCGTTAATTTAGAATTATCACAATTCGTCATTTTTCATAAAGAAAATTTTTATACGTTGCCGTAATGGTACGTTTTCCGGCGCGTTTGAATAATTCTTAGTAAAATATATCGTACGAATCAAAGTTTCTTACGTTTCGATGTGCTAACGTGCCATTAAATTTGTATTTGTAGTTTTTGAAACATCTAGATTCCTCCATTCGTTTTCAATGGAAAAAAAAAAGAAAGAAAAGAAAGACACGAAGAACTATATGTATATTGAAGCAATAGCATTCGTCGGGTCAGTATAGAAATTTTCATCGATACTTATGCTTACTTTTTGCTTATTCTCTCCGTCCATTGATTTCCTCGAACTTTCTGTTCTCCTATCTGTTTGGAATTGAAGAGTTCTCTATCTCACCCCGCGTTTCAATTGGACCGGTATGCAACCGCGGACAAGTAGTCGACGAGACCACCATTGGCCAGGAAAGGCAGGCCTAAAGGGATGGGAACATCCGTCTCACCGAAGAAATAACGTCCCGTTTATGTGCATCCTTGCCTCTAATTACCTCGAATGAAGACATCACCGTAGTCTTTCGAGACTTTATTCTCTTCTTTTCTCTCTTTTGCGCTTTCTTCTTCTCTTTCTTTCACTTCTCTTCAGTTTTCTTCCGTTCTCTCTCTCTCTCTCTCTCTCTCTCTCTCGTTTAGATTCTTCTTTGCTTTTTCCTTCTTTCGAGAAATGCCACGCAACCTTGCTATCGGACAAGTCCCAGAACTTGAATACTTTTGTGTTTCGTTGCTTGATATTTCACCGATTATTTATTGTCGTTACACGACGTGGTCATCATTCTTCGAGGTTATAACATAGGCGTGCTCGTTACCTGTAACGATTCATCCGGTACGTCCATCGCGAACGTATATTAGGCGACTTGACGTTATTACTGGTCGGCTATCGCGAAACACCGGTAGTAATTGGATTCGGACGTTGAAGTATTTTGGACCGGTGATTAATTCGTCGGATGTTGAGAAGTTAATTGTGTTTGAACTGTTGCAAACGATTGCGCGAGTTTGAAAGGTAGTAACGTTAATGGGAATCGGAGGGTTGATTTATCGCGCAACTGTTGATTAATTTTTCTCAGAGTTTGTTCATGCGGTTTCTTCGAGCGTTTTATTTTACTTCGAACGAAGTGCAGCCTACGCTTGATTGAATAAAAATCGTCATTTTGAATCATTTTGAATTTCGGTCTATATGTATGTACAGTGTTGTCAATAATTAATTCATTGTATTAACGAAGAAAGGTCGTACCAATTTTGCCACGCTACATTTCGTAAAATGACTGGAATCATTGGCAGAAAAAAAGTTTAGCAGAATGCACGGTACGTTATAACTCGTTCATTTGTTCGATGCACACTAGAGAGAGAGAGAGAGAGAGAGAGAGAGAGAGAGAGAGAGAGAGAGAGAGAGAGAGAGAGAGAGAGAGAAAAGTAGATTGGCCAGTAGTAGGCAAGTAGAAGAATGGAAAAGAAGCTGGGAGGAAAGATGCGGACGTCAATCACGATTACGGGATGAGTTTTCAGCGCGCGTCTCATTAACTCACGCCCTCATTATTACGTTATCAACGTCCCCGGGCTCGCATAATGGCCTCTGAATATATTTATGAGGGTAATCCCCGTAGCCATGCGCGGCCATACGAAAGCTACGCGCCGCTTCGGCTCTTGGTCGGTAACAATAATCCTTATATCCCCCACATAATTGTGCCCGCGGAGGATTTATAGAGCTGGTCCCGGCCACCGATCCTATCTAACGATCTGTCCATTGAGCTTGCCTGCCTAGGAGTGCAACGGGGATGCAGTCTGCTGCCTCGGCAATGGGATTCATTCAAGACCGCGAACGTCTCACCGTATTCCAATCCTTTCTTTCTTTTTTTCTCTCTCTGTTTCTCTTTCTCTTTTTTTTTCTTCTTTTTCCCTTCGCCTCCTTCTCCTTCTCCTTCCCTCTGGTTGGAGCAGAATCGGTCGGGTCATCGGAGATTTTGCTCGGTGTACAGAGCTCGTTTTATAAGGCTTGATTGGTTTGTCGACCTCTCGCGAAACTTGGGCCAGAGTAATTTCGTGGACCGCGGCAATTTGGTTGTCCGTCCGCGGGCTTATCTGATCCGCGACGATTAATCGCGTCCTGAAACTTTCTGGTTCTGTCGTTTTCGATTCTGTTTTCGACTCTGCTGCTTCGTAACTATAATCGGCCAAATTGAGCAGTTCTTTCCAAGATTTTCTCAATCGATCGGTAATTTTCGAATAATTTAACGACTTGTTCTATTCAAGGCTGAGTTTTTGTTTTCTTCTCTCCCCCCCCACCCTCCCTCTTTTTTTTAGCAATTATTCTCTGCCGATAAGAAAGATGAGACGTCGGTTTTGTTTAAAATGATTACTCGTCTATGCGGTGTTGTTTAAAATCGTGTAATTGTAATTAAGTTCGTGAAAAGTTGAACTTTTGTCTGCAATTGCTACAGTTAAAATGAGAAATTTGTCTGGAATTTCGAAATAAAATTCACTCTGTCGACAAAATGTCAAAACTCTTTATCCGATCTAATCCACATGCAGAGCAATCTACTCATCGTAGTAGGTAGTACGATGTCGCAAGATCATTTTGACTACTCGCTCAACAACGTTTCTGAATAATTCCATGCCTCGCTCTTCTTATCTTCTTCACTCGAAGCAGCATCTCGCATGTTTCCAAATAAGGGATTGACGATGATCCCCTGAGGTAGATTCGCTCGTCATTAACGATGATTTCAATTGGAATTACATTGTCAATGTAAGCGGGAGCGTCCACGATTGAAACGAAGGTTCGTCGGTACAACGTTGAAACGATTTTACAAATTCTGATGTCGTTGTCGTGCAGTGCATACTAGCGTGAAAGTTAGACGAAGGATAGGATCGATTCGACTTTAAACGAATGTGACCTTTTTTCGGAAGTTTAGTGTTATATTTGGAATTTGCAGAAAATGACCTCCTTGACCTCGTTCGAAATGTAGCGTGTCGGTAGCGCGTGCAAGCGCGTTGTCCAGATGGCGGTTAGCGTGAAATTCGTAAGCGCGGGATGTCGAACCGCGAGAAGAAATTGAATCTGCGCGGCGTGGCGCGGCACTGAAACGTATTCTCGAGTTCGAAGTGAGGATCTTGTGCCGTGGCCGGCTTCATCTAGGCAGCATCCTGGAAACGGTGATTCGACACGCCGCGGTAGGGGTAGCGCGTTGCGCTCCACGCACGCCAGGATGTGCTGCGCTGTGCTATGCTGTGCAGGCGCATGCACAATTTATAATGCAATTAGAGCCTTGGATGGTAGCGCTCGGATTTATGGCAGCTGGAGAATCCTACCGTCCGGGGCAAGAGAGAGGAACGAGAAAAAGAAACGGAAGAAGGATAAGAAGGAGAAGAAGAGACGAAGGAGAAGAGGAAGAAGAAGAAGAAAATAGAATGAGGTCGAACGCAAGGGTTATATTCCCATGGAATGAGTTATACGCCTCCCGCGGTTCCAATACATTATTTATCGTTCGACTTTTCATCATTTCTGCTTGATGCACTGGGATGGATGGGCCACGAAACTCACCGGTTTCTGTTCCTTCATCTTGATTGTAATTGACTTTATCAGCATCGTTGAATCGTAAAAGATGGAAAGTTGCGAAGAAGTCGCGACATCGACTCTTTCGCGAGTGATATACATCAGTTTTGAAAGTGAGGTGTATTTGTTGCGCTAATCGCCATCACGAAAACGTACATGCAAATTTAATTGATTGTCTCGAAATCTACTACTTAAATTAAAAGGTATTAAAAACTTTTTCAAGAACTCAAATTTCTCTTGGCCAAATTTGTTCTAAGAGCAACGAGAGTTGATTGATCAATTAGACAGGAAATGAAGCAAGATCGAACGTTCGATCGAATTTTGATTAGATCGTAATGTTGCCCATCGTTACAATACGATGTTGCACTTGTAAGATGCAAATTAATATCGCTCGATCGTAATTAGCGTAATTAGTTGCGTTCTTTGACCGGACGTCGAATCAGTGTCGAAGCCGGTAGATATTCAAGCGGTTCCTGAACGGATGAACGCGAGATAAATCCTCTGGAAACGTGTCCTACGTTCAGTTGGCGCGACTATCCGCCTTTGATAGTAAAAATATGTATAAAGTTGTAAATAACGACGGTGGCTTCTGCAACGAGTCCTCATTAGCATCGTAATGTCGACATAAGTTATTGCGTCTAATGATAGAGGCACCTGTAAATATGGCTAAGACAGGGGGTGGGGGGAAAGATACCCGATGCCCGCTGAATGGTGCTGTAGAACCGGAAAATCTGTCATGGAGAAAGAAATATTCAAGAAAATGAAGAGAAAAAGGATGGGAGAAATGATACGCGTTTAACGAGCGGAACATTGATGTTCGGATATTGGATGTATCGAAGAAAAATGGCGCACTTTTTAGAGGCAAAGCTAGGTGAATTTTAATAAAATATTATAATACACGTACAACGTGACAAGTTAATCAATGTAGATCGTGATGGATCGCTTAGAGATGAAAAATGTATACAGCGTTGTTAAAACAATGGTGAGTACTTGGCGCGTAGCTTTACCTTGATGATTGTTTTGTAAGGCTACTATAGCTGAAACGAATCGACAACTGACTAATCTACTGTTCCGTAATTCAGAATCTAACAGAATCATCTATCTAACGGGATCGCAGCAATCCTACAAATACCGGAAAACTCTTGTCATCTGCTGTTTAACCTTGCGTTATAAATGCAATCTCTGCAGCCTCTGGTCGTTAGACGTGACGTAAAACAGCACTAAACTTGCTACGTTCGTTCAAACGTTCGTTGGTGCTTCGTTCGTGCCTTACAAATCACCGCGAAACTGCTCCAGCCTCCTCAACGAACGTGGACGCTCGTTTAAATGACCGTTTGCGGTGTCGAGTTGATTAATGCCGCCACCCACGCGTGGGTTCCACCGCGATCCAATATCCAGAAAGTCGCGGTTTTGTAACGCTAAGTGCAATTAGCCAGGCCAAAGCGAGATTGCACGCGCGATCAAGGTAAAACGTAACTTATCCAAAAGTTTTACTCGCAAGTATTTGACGAACCAGGTGAAAAAGACGTTATTTAATAAAGGCGATGCGTGTGCATCGCGACGAGAGAGAGAGAGAGAGAGAGAGAGAGAGATGACTGCTCGGATGTTTGCGTTATCGACGGGCAAACTGCGGATGATAGCGCAGGGAAAGTGTTGTCTCCGGGAGGAACGCGTGCTTTCGATTCAACGACGCTTTTTTCTTCTTTTCTAGCGGAGAGAGAAGGAGTTTAGAGGTGCGAGTATTAAGACGGAGGGATAGCCCGTAGCGATGGAGTAAACGCAGCAGTAAACGTGTAAAGGAGAGAAGGGAACGAGCCTGGTTCCTTTCTACCCTTGTCCAAGTAGCTTTATCTCGTACCCTTCGTGAGTCTCGGCTGGACCATTAGTCGTTGTCAGTTACGTCCGACCTCTTCTGGATCAAGAACCAGGAACCGAGCGTTCCGCACTCTCCCGTTCGTGCTCGGTTGCGCCGCTCGTAACGTGACCCCTTCAGCACCTTCGAGGAATTAAGATATCGAGTCTCGTCGAGGCGAGGCAACGGAATTATTCTTCTGCTTCGTCTTTCTTTACGGCTCTTCCTTACGCGACGATCAATCTTCGTTCCAGCAGCGTACGAAGCAACGATTCCGATACCAGTTTCTGGCAATTGAGAGATAAGTCGGAAGTTGGGCCTCCTTCCGTGTGGTTTGTTGAGTTTTTCGCTGCAACTCGTTCGGCGTTGACCTGTCGATTGTTCAGTTTTCTCAATCGCGACGCAGGACGCTGATACTAGTCTTAAAGTATCTTTAGCAACTTGGATGAAAAATTTTGTGCCGAAATGGCAACGCGTTGACGCATTTACAAACTTGTGGTGTCAAACTTGTCGCGGTTCGTGGCGCTCGATGTTATATCGAGTCGCTGGAATCGCATGATGAGAAAATGATGGTAGATGGTAGTGAAGCCTGCTTTCCAAGTTCTTTTCAAGTTTCGGTCGATAATCGGGAGAACGGCGCGATGTGATACGAGGAGATGTGAAACTCGAAGCAGCAGAGGATAATCCTTCGGATGGACGTAAGGGTCAAACGTTGGGGAAGAAAAGGCGTCGGCTGATATAGTCTTCCCCGAAGCTATCAAATTCCGCGTGGATAAAGACGTGGGATAAGTACGCCGCGCGTCGCGTCGGACGACTCGTGAATGAGATTATTAATATTTCCCTTTGCCGCGATTCTCTCCACTCGCGGCCTTTCTCTGCATCGTATCGCCTCGAGGCGATCCGAGCGAGATACCCTTGCCGATAATTTATGCGAAATCGTGAAATCAAGTTTTACTACTTCTCGCCCGTATCCACCTCTCTTTCCAGGCCATCTTCCCCGGCCATGCGTATAGATATAATCGAGATATCCGCTTCCAACCGTTTTAATAATACACCTATCTCTCGCTCTTCTCGATGAGAAGACCATCTTTGCTTTTTTCCTGTTCTCGAAAAGCGTCAGAGAGAAATTTCCACAAAACCAAGTTTCATCTTTAACTTTCCATTCGTTCTTCAGGTTTATCTTCGGCTCGCCAACGAGCCAATGTCGTTAGATCTCAATTTTAATTTTCGCGAAAGAGAAAGCTCCGAAAGAATTATTCCAAAATATTTCTATTCGAGAACGACGCCAGTACGAACGCCAGCAACAACCAACTTGTACCATTATAGATGGTAATTGTCTCTGCCTCTTTTAAAATTTTTCAATCAACCAACGAATCAAAATATCGATAGCAGAAACCAACCAGTTGAGAATCTCTGAGCTAGATCTATTGGAAAGCAACGCGACCGATACGTTCTCGTATCTCTGTCCTATGCGTTCCGTGATAATTTCAACATTCCACAAATCATTAAGCAAGGCAGGCACACGCGACCAGTACGCCCACAGTTGGAAACACGTCTGATAACGTTTTCGATCTCCGATCGTTTCCTGGCTGTTTCCATCCAGTTTCCCTTGAAACTTGAAACGTCAACCCCGCGTTCAAATCCGCCCACGTTCCGACGCGTACCGTGGAAAAAGATTCAAAGGAATAGAAATGGAGGAAAAGAGATCCGACCCGGGAAGGGCATTTTTCAAAAGGGCAATTTTCACGGACACGTTTGTCTATCGCAAAGATGTTTTGCGTTTACGCGTGCGCCGCGCGCTTGTGGGCAAAGGTACGTGTCTATTTGGTACTTTGCGACAGTGATGTTCAATTTACGAGTAAATACCTGTGCAAGTTTTATCCCTGCATTAGACGTTGCGTACTCCTTGCACGTCGAACTCGTTTCAATTTTATCTTGCTCGTTCCAACACCCCGAAACAACTCCAACACTCCGAGCAAGTTCCTTTCCCATAGGCAGGTTAAATCTTCGTTTCCCGAATCTAATCATCCTCTCGAGCTCTCGAGAGGAATAAATATTTCTTTTTGGGGGAAAGAGCAGCGTAGGTGGTTGGTACGAGGTTACCGCCAGGAATAAAATACGTATTTTTACGCGTGCTTTTTCTTTCTATACGCGGCGTATCATTACTTTAATGCATCGTTGCTGCTCGCAAGCAGAAACAAGAGAATCGAAATCGTCTTGATCGTCGGTGGTAACGGAGTAGGTTACTAATGGTGGGCTTGCTGGGTCGGTGGGTTGGTAGACTGGGTTGGGCTTCTTAGAGGTCTACCGAGGTCAGCTGTACCAGAGGAATATCGTTGCCCAAGGCACCGATGACATCGACGAACGAATAACCAGTCTCTCGAACCAACTACGCCGAGCCAACAGGAATGCTTCTCTCAATGAAATATTCCCGAACAATGATGCCTATCCCCTTAAATCGAACCCTGTCTCTATCGTTTCTTCTCTCGATTCCTCGTATTTGCCCAACTCGGCCCATTTCGATCTTTATGCCGGACTTTCTTTTTGAAAACTGGGTAAACGTAACGTTTCGTACAGGGGATATTGGTAAAAGTTTCTCCTACGTTTTGTTTCTTTCGTTTCTTCAAGAAAAACTTGTTTCGTAATATTATAGGTAGGTGTTATACGCTGTGATAGTGTACCGTGTTTGTGACCGCGTTGACATTGTTCTACTTTTTGTCAGTGTCCCGGTTCTTTGATCTCGAAGAAAAATATTGTAAAATTTGTCGTAAAACTTGAAAAATTTTCATCGCACTGGCTTTACCAAATTTGCACCCAAACTTGCCACTGTCCGTATTGGAATTTTTTAGGGAGCTGCTGGAACAAATCGAACGCAAGGAAAAGAATCTGGGATTTTGGCCTCGAAATAATTATTCGGTTTGTTCCTCTTTCCAACGATTTCTCCCCCCCCCTCTCTCTCTCTCTCTCTCTCTCTCTCTCGTGATTGTGCGTGTGTTGCGATATATAAAACAGCGTCGTTTCGTGCAGCAGCCACGGCTTGGCATATGTACGTACGTGTGTCTTTGCCTGCTGGAAGGAAGGAGCAGGATAAAAAGAGCGAAGAGACCTCGACCGGCCACGAGAGGGGTGAGGAGGGCAACTGAGAAGAGATGCTGAAGAAGGCACGGGTCATGCAACAACAGGAAGGTTAGTTGCTCGGGGCGGCGACAAGCGAGCGAACACCATCTTGCCACGGCTCTTACATACGTAACCGGCTCTCATAATAATTTCACTCAGCCACGAGGGACCCAGCAGGACGTGGAACGTGCGTTTCCTGGAAGCTTGTCCTCCTCTTCTCCTCTTGGAAGGAAAAGGAACAATTGCTTACAAGTTACGCTGATAGAGGTGCGATCGAGAAAATGCCCGTCAAAATGCTCGAGCATTTTACAGTATACGTGTGTAGGGGGTAGGGGGGTCTCTTTGATCGTATCGCAATCGGAAAACAGATGATTTCTCCAGAAAATATCTGCATATACCACTTGTCGAAAAAAACATCTAACGAGAAAATCAAAGAAACTTCGACTTGACTTTTCGAAAGGCATATATCTAACTGGGAATCTGGTTTCGGCAGATTCTCGATTAGAGACCATTGACGATGGTGGTACGAGTTTAGGCAAGCGGGATCGATCGTACGATCGGCTGATGCAGGCTTCGTCACCGTTAGGTTGCTAATTAGCCGGTTTGGTACGTACACCTGCATGATTTCACGCAGCGTTCGGTTATGTTATCGAACGCCTGATTAACCTTTGTCCAGGTCCGAAGTCTGATCGTCCACGGAATCTTCCGTCAAACCTTTTTTTTATTCTATCGGCCGACATGTTTGACTCGCGATTACGATCGATTCTGAAGTTTTTCGCTGGTAGGAAGATATTTATCTATGGAGTCACCATAGTGCGAGCAATTTGAAATCTCGCGATAGGCGAGCAACTGTTCTCCTTGCAGCTGAATAGCAAGAGATGGACGAAGGTGGTAGAGTGAAAACGAAGAAATTGAAAGTTTTGGAAAGAATGAAAAGTTTGGAATGCCTGGATGAGAAAACTGATTGATTTAAACTTGTTTGTTTCTCATTCTCTGCTTGACATAATTGATTTTGTAAAGCTTTCATAAGCAGGTATATGTGTCTAGCAGGTATATATAAAGGTACACTAAATGCGTTGGAATAATT
Source organism: Tetragonisca angustula (assembly GCA_036937485.2). Taxonomy (NCBI): domain Eukaryota; kingdom Metazoa; phylum Arthropoda; class Insecta; order Hymenoptera; family Apidae; genus Tetragonisca; species Tetragonisca angustula. The sequence continues at coordinate 236,560 of JAWNGG020000231.1, read as the reverse complement.
TGTGGAATAATGAAGTGGCAAATTTTGCGTAATAACGACTCGTTGATACGACGACGGATATTAAATTTTCAATTGTTCCGTTTATTGTGGGATCGACTGTCAACCTATTAACAGTGGTTTGTACGCCTTTTCGTCAGGTCTGACCAGGACAGTATCGTTTCTACTGTCTTTACTGTCTTTTTTGTCGTATTCCATAAATCTACTCGATCAATCTTCTAAATTTCTATCGTTACGTTTAGAACCATTTAGAGAAATCAAGATTGCATCCGCAACACAATTTTGTTACTTTACAACGTGACTCTAAAACGAATGAATCGTACAAATTCTTCTTCTTTAACCTAATCTCTTCTCAGAGTCGTGATTCCCTTCACCGATTTAGCAAGACATGTCAACAACTCGCGTTTCGCGTTTCGTTTCGATCGAAATCACTTGTTCGTCATCTTGGAAATCCGCCGCGGAAATCCGCGGCGTTGGAATCATTACCCGTGACAGAGAAGAATCGTGTCAAGGACGATCCAGTTGGATCCCGATGGATTCGTTTGAATCGTTCGGTTTGACGAGATAGGCGCACTCGGATGATAAATCGATCGTTGCACAACGCGTTCGATCGTTCTTCTCGTACTTGTACCTTAGCTCTTTCTGTTTGTATAGAGCAGCTTTTCTTTCCGTAGATTGTGCAATGCGGCCGAAACACCGGCTGCGAGCGACCGATCGATAATTTATCGTTGGCCGGGTGCGGTGCAATTCCAATTGAAAAGGGAGATCTTAAAAATTAGTCGGGCCCGGTTGGCCGAGAGATTTATTTCGTCCCCTTTCTCTCTCTCTCTCCCTTTTTGTTGGCAGGAAGGTGGAACAGGCCGCGATCGCGGCCGCGGCCTGGCGATTTTGTTTCTCGTCGAAACGCGAACTCGCCACGGAACAATGATATCTTAACTGGGATCTCAATGGGGTTAATTAACACGAGCGGGTACCGACATTCGCGAAGGCAAAGGCAAAGGCAAAGGCAAAGGCGAAGGCGAAGGCGAAGGCGAGACACACACACACACAGAGACACAGGGAAAAGAAAGGAAGAGAGAAAGGAAGAAGGAGAGAAAAAGAGAAGCTATCGTCTCTCGACTCTCGACGATACCGCACGCTCGGCCGTGTGGCGTTAGCCAAATTGATTAATCTCCGCTTCTCAGCGCCGATTAATTATTGACACGCTTTTGTTATCCAGACATCGGCAATTATCCGGTCGGCGGCGAGCCTGCGCCAGCGTTCCAAGGAAACGCGCCAACGCGAGAATTCTGTTCGATGCATTCCCTCTGTCACTGTGTGATAAGAACTTTTAATTGCTTTTAAAACCAAAGCCAATCGTATCTAGCTATCGAGATTAACCACAAGATTAACAGACTTTTGTTACAAAAAGCTTTTTCGTAACAAAAGGATCTCAATTTTTTTTTTTTTTTTTTTTAAGATAATTCTTTATTTTGCCGATTTTCTCAACAATTATCAAAATATTCAAATCGTTCGAACCTATAGATACCTGCTGCATGCTGCAGCAGACGCTGATAAACAATGTTTCAGCATTCTACTTTTTACTCTCGCTCGCAAGCGTAAAAAGATCCGCGCGTGAAATCGATGTGATCGAGTGACGCGCGTAAGCTCGTGTATCGGGAAGTCGGGCGAAGGGATCGCCAGCCAATAAGACAGTAGCGACATCCTTGTTTGGCAACCGAGATATCGAGAGATCGTGAGATGGAGAGTTCGCAATTAGGCTTACCGCGTCAAACGTTTTGGACGATGCGGTGGTCCCTTATCTCCTATCTTGTTCACTTTCTCCTCTCGATCGAACTTTACCGATTTCGGAGCAAGGCGAGATGGAGCAACTGCTCGTTCCTCTTTTCTCAGACCGTTCCGAGTCGTTTTGAAGTCGTTTTGAAGTCGTTTTGAAGTCGTTTCGAGTCGCCAGGAAATGTTTGCAATCGCGCGTAATTGCAAACTATGTTGCAGAAAAGTGAAACCACGTTGCAGAAAATCAATCCTCTTCTCCATCTCAACTATCTTGTATCGGCTGATCCCAGTGTTTGTCGGCCTTGTACTGTACTTGTTAAGTAAAGCTATTTTAAGAAAGAATTTTTCACTCGATAACATATTAGCTCGATGCAACGATAGCTCGCGCCTAAATTTAAATTCACTTTGGCGCGTGTAAGCGATTTGTACGTAAAGCGGTCAATTAGCTAGTGTTCGACGTACAAGCACGTCTTGCTCAGATAATTGAAAGACATTGTGTCGCGGGGACTACGGATTTTCACGAGGATATTGCAGGAACGATTTCTCGTCCCGTCCAAGTTTTATCTTTTTCTTTCCTTTTTCTAATTCTTCTTGCCACGTATATTCAGTAGTTGCATGTAAGGTTGTTGTTTTCCTCTCTAGACTTGGATTGAACGTTAACTTTGAAAAGCTGCTGGATTGAAAACGGTACATCCTCTTGCTCTTGGGAAACTCCTGCAATTTCCTCGGGCAATTTTAGTACAGCTGCGTTTGCTAATAACTTTCTTTTATGTACAGCGAATTTACGAGAGACAGATACATCGTAGGCACTTCACCAAAAAGTAATATCGCGTAATATCGTGATAAGATTTAACGGGAAAACGTGGGTAAAAAATCTTTCTAAAAAATGTCTATTTAGGCGATCGAATTAAACGAATCGGTCTTGATATAGATAATGGATCGACACTCTGAGTTCGGTATTCTAAAAAAATACAACGTGTAAAGGAAGATCGAGAAACGTTTCGCTATGGGAAAGGAAAATCGGCCGCTCTAGCCGAATTACGCGTATTCCGAGATGCTTGGTGCAAGAATCGCCTTGGCGCGTACCAGAGAGAACGGTACACGGCCCCCTCTGCTTTCGCATAATCGCTGGCTGGTGGCGATATCCGGTATAATAGCTCGAGAGAGAAGCTCATCGTCGCGTCGGCTGCAACGACAACGTTTTTGCCGGTTCTTTTGCTCCCCGGTACCCCGCGACTGGTGTGCCGCGGTAGTTAACTTCTTGCCACGCGATCGAGCGACACGGTCCACGTGCCACGTGTTCCATCTAATACCTGAAATGCTTTCCGTTGATCGTGAGCCAGCCAGTCTCCTGGCTGAGTAAGAAACCCTGGATCGTTAGTGAATCTGGCTGCATCGCCAGATTTCGCGATAACGGTCTTTACGGTGTTCACGCGTCGGAGACGCGTGCGTTCGCGGTCTGTGGGGAACGCTCTGCGAAACAGATTTTCTCGCTAGAAAATTTATCTGAAACACGTAATCTCTCAGGAACAGAGCTCGGAGCCTCGAGTTGAACGGGATGCTACATACAATATTCCATGTTTGTGTCAATAATTGTCAGTGGATGGGTATTAAACCAGGATAAACTGTCGGTGGTAGAATACGTTCTATGGACAGAACTTGAAATTTACACGTTGGAGAATTGTTTTCCGAGGCTGGGACATCGTCGTTGAAAGAGAAACGCAGAGTTAATTACCTTGAGTGGAAAGATCGAAATCCAGAGCGCTTCGTTTCCATTGATCGAATGTTGAATAACTGTACTGCATTTAGTGACATAATTATGGAAAAATTGTTGAACATAATAAACGAAACGATAGAGAGGAAACCACAAGAGAAATGCAATTTCGTGTCTGTTGGCAACAGTGATCCGGTTGGTAAAGTGAAAGAATCGAGGTGCATCTGGCCTGCCTTGGTCGTCGCCTCGATGATCGATCAGCTTCGATAAACTGATGTCCTGCTTGTAACGGTCCTAATCTCTTTCTACGAGAAACGACGAAGAGGATGGATCAAGGTGGGAAAGCAGGTTGGAGCATGTGCAATCTCTTGGCTGCTCGTGTCTCGAATGGTCGGATGAGCAATCACGTCGATTCGTGCTACGATATCAGAAAACGAACGATGAAGAGACTACCGAGGCGAGAGAGGAGAATCGAGAAAAGAGGAGCAGGCTGGAAGAAACGCGTTCGGGGGGAAAGAAAATCGGAAAGAACGAGCTTGGATCTCCGAGGTGTGGCCCTTCACCAAAACGAACAACCAAACAGGCAAATAGAAAAGCGCATAGAAACCGAGCAAGCTCCCTATCGGTTAAACGTCCTCTTTGTGTCGTGGAATAATTATTTTGACCTATTTGTCGGTCGAGTGCGACGCGACGTTGATTATACTGATCGACCGGAAGGAGCATTTTTGTTTCCAACTTATAGATGATTGTACAAAATATATTCGAGTGAGTGATGAGAAGTGATCTCGCGTAAGAAATTCTGTTTTCAAGTCAAAGATGAAAAATTATGAAAGAATCTTTGTAAGGAGAAACAAGACTGTAGAAATGTAACAAAGTGATAGAAAAGAAAGATATCAGAGGTGATACCAACTCTGGACGCTCCGATCGGTAATCATTTTTTCCAAGACGATTATCGTCTTTCTTCTCCTTAATCGGAATCATAATCGTTTTATTCGTCAATTTTCAATTGCTTCTCGCGCCTATAACGCGAGAGAAATATACCTATAACAAATATCTGCTCCTTTCTCGACTGTCGAGCCTGTAGCTACTCAATTTCGTCGAGCTTGGTAATCTTCGTTGGCGCGGAATGATCGATAATTGCGATCAGCAATCGCATCAGTAACTTCCACTTATTGAATACCATTGAAAATTTATTTCTTTCAACCGATCGATCGGTTAACGTTGCGCTACGGCTTTCGCTTGACAAACCGATGCGGTTCGGGCCGAAATCGATGGATCCAACAATCGAGCCTCTTTTTCGAACGACGTTTGCTCGAGATAACGGGGCAGCCAGTCGTTAATCAGCAATAATTACCGATGGTAGATACGTCATAGCGTTTGTGCCTCGTTCAGGTTCGCAGCAACTCTTCGTGGCGAGAAAGAAAAATCGAACAGAAGGCCCTTCTCGTTCGAAGCGCTTCGCCAAGATCGAAAATGAGATGATCCCTCGTCTCGATATTTTTCATCCTTCGACTGCCTCGACGGAATCGTGATTGCTTCCGCTCGAACGCCCGCTGAAGTGGATCCAGCTGGTAATTAAACGCGACTGATGCGGTATTCTTTCGCATCGATCTTGTTCCAAGTGAGATACCGGTGGATATTGCGCCTTTGTCGAATATCTTTTTGTGCCTTTCGAAGTGTACAAAAGAAGAAGGAAACGCATCTGTATACGCAGCGGTATAATGTTTTTGAGAGTCTCGCTTTCCTCGAAAAGTCTAAACATGTAATTTTATCGATGACTTAGTAAATCAAATTGTTTGAAATACATTGAGTTGGAACGTGCTATGAAACGAGTGAAAGTGAAACGGACAGTCATCGTGTGACTGACGCACAAGCTGGAAAAATTGTAATTTTGTTTAATTAATCATTCTCATTAGGAACGATTATTACTTTAAAACAAGAGTTACGCGTAGCGGGCATTGGGGAAACAGTTATTATTTTTGATACGATTTTCAATCAGCTTTCAATCAGTGGTTTAGAATACGTTTTATATAATATCGGACCAGCTTTTGTACGAGTTCAGCTCAATACATTTGACAAACCTGGAATATTCTTCCTGAAAAATGGGACAGAAGGATAAGCTGACGTTACGGGAACCGACTGTATGAATCGCAAAGAATAGATTATTTAAACGATAAAAGATCGTACGGAACAATTTCACAGAGGTGGTTTACGCAATAATAAATATCGGTCGTTAAATCATCCCTGGCTGGCAAAACGTAATGCACTACGGACTGTGCGCGTGGTAAGCGCGCGCGTGCGCCCGCGCCCGTACATTATTAATCATTAGGAAAAAGCGTTAAGTACATAATAAATTACGCTGCCGAGCCTCTTAGAAACCCGAGTTACGTGAAAACTTCCTTGGTATTCAATTAGCCGTATCTAATATCGCAATCCGACTCGATATTTCAAACTTTCGTGGTATCCGGTAATGTACACGGTTTTCAGCTAAAAGCGCGAGACGCCGAGATGCCGACGAAAGTATCAAACGTCGTTGGACTAGAATAGTTACGAAACGCCGTGCCACGCGAACTTCTAATATCCTTTTCGATCGCGGCTAATCATACGTGTCCGTGTGGTGGCGGGCACTGTAATTCTGTCATTGGGTCAGCATTTTCTTTTAAACCGCGCGGTCACCCACCAATTGCGCATTTTTCTCCTTATTTTTTAAACGCTTGGACAGCCTGTGTGTACAGCGGTTATGGTAATCGACGAATGCCTACGTCGCGAACGTAGAAGCCAATGCGTGATACAATAACGAAGTAATGAAATAAAATTCAGTTTCAAAACAGAATACATTCTTCGTTTTTCGCATTGGTGTTTTATTGTTTTTTTTTTTTTTTTTTTTTTGTATCACTTGTATAATCCAATTTGACTCGATATTGCAACGGTATTCATCGTTCGATTCAACGGCGAACGTTTAAAGAAGCAAAGTGTCGTATCGAACGGTCGAATTCATCATCGAGAATGCCAAATTCTTCGCTACTTTTCGCTACTCCATCAGCATTACTTGGACTAGATGTAGGTAGTTTTTCACTTTGCATCAAGCCGCGAGACAATGCATCATGGCCGGGCGTAATTTATAATAATTCGCGATGGCCATAACTCATTATTACCAACAGCGTGGCAACGTGAATTGCCTGGCTGAGGCCTGGCCGGGCTCATAAATATCGGCAGGTAGAGTATCGTGGACAAAATCGCGACCAATTGCAACCGTGCTTTCGAGATTGCCGATCTCCTTTTATTTTTCCCACTGTGCTCTGTGTAATCGCTGTGCGTGCGCTCTGCATACGAATGCGAGCACGCTAGAAGCTCACGAAAGGGACACTGGTATTTTTGCTCGTATCTGTGGATTGGTGGCCTGTGTGCGGACACCGCCACCAGGCCACTCCGAATGGTATGGCGTTGAACGGCGTGGTATGGCGCGGTATGGCGCGGTATGGCGCGGTATGGCGTGGCACGGCGTGGTATGGCGTGGTATGGCCTGCCGTGCGAACAGCAGTCCTTCTATAAATCTTCATTTAGCGGCCACAGTTGGGGCCAGTTGTTGAATCTTCGACGAGTCAGAATTTCGAGGCGGGGCGCGCTCATTTGCACCAACTTTTGCATCGTTTGCCTCTTGCTGTTCGCCCGAAACGTAAAAACGATGATTTTCGTGGTTGTTTGCTTGGAATCGCGACGACGAGAAGAATTCGGATTTCTCGCCTGTAACATTTTGCGTCTAAGATTTCGTAAGTTTTTGTAATATTTTGTATCGAGACTTTGAAGAAAAGTATGTACGTCGAATCGACCAACAGTTTCTCTTACTGCCCTTAAGAAAAAAGAAAGAAAGAAAAAAATAATAAAAGGACAAAAAAGTAGCAATTATCTGCCAGATAAAAAAAATCGCGATCGTCGAGACTCGACTGAAAGCGACGACTTACTGCATGCATGTTCCCTCCAAATTGACAAGTATCTCCTCGAGGCGAAATCCGACGAAACGCAACATCCCATTACCCATTATTTTTTGCATCTTCCATCTCCATTTTCTCGTTACGTGTCGGACTTTACGCTGACTTTCAGCCATGGTACATCGCGTGTCGTCTCTCAGTTTTCGCAGAAAGGGCAGCGAAATCGCGAAACGATTCGATTCCTGGCGACTTGGCCCATTAGACCGCCAGAACGTGGCTTCTAATGGCAACATGAACGGGGAACATAATTCTCATAATAGCAAGCGTCGTGCTCGAAGACTCATACGAGCCCGCTAATGGTCTTCGTTTTTGTTGAAAACTGGAATTGTTGAAACGTGTCAGCGACGCATTGTACGTTGTGTTCTTTTTAATAGAAAGTCTGTTTACGAGCTGCTTGCTCCGTTATTGAAATTAGTTGGTGCAAAACCGACCGTGGCTCTTTGCGTTCGATTATTCAGAGGTCTGTTCATTTGCTCGAGTGGTTCGTTCAATTTGATTTAGATCTCTTGTTTCCTCGAGAACTGTGCGACGTAACTGCGTTCAACTCGAAATCGTTGAAGTTGTACAGAAAAATAGCATAGTCGCCATCGGTTAAAAAGAAAGCAGTTGCAAGCAGAGGCGACGATTACGCGACGATTACGCGACGATTACGCGACGAAATGAAACACGCTTGCAAAGAGACAGAGAGCGCGGGGGACGGTGCGGAGCGGCGCAGCATCCCAGAGAGGAAGAAAAAATCTTGGTCGTCGCGGAGTCCCATTTTCGAATAATTTCGGATAATTCGAGCAAACGATCAGCCATCGGCTGGCTCCTCGAGATCTCAAATTACTGGAACTCGTTATACTGCTCTCAATAACCGCGTCATGCTATCCAACGGTCAAACGAACACAAAGAATCCCTTCAGTCAGAACGAACCTCCCTTTGAACCAAACTCGCCTCGAGACACACCTAGAGCACAGGTGAACCTTGGCGGACTGAAAAGGAGCGAATAGTCAGTCTCGTGGTGCTCTCGTGGTTCCCAGCGATTCCCAGAAATTTCGTGCCTCGATAAGTTTTCGTCAACCGCAAACAGGATGCGTGTAAGAATGTTTCGCCATTGGCTCTCTTCTCTCCTCTTGGTCGTCCCTTTTCAAAGGTTTCGCGCTCGAGGCCCGGTCAAGTTACCGATGCATCGACCGCTAACACCTCGCAGAATTAATTCGGCCGGTGTTAAGCCGGTGGATTCCGCGTGTATAGCTAGCGATACGCTTCCCCTCGAGGCGCTTTTCCCCCTTTAATCCTCGGAATTAAAAATTCAAATGGTATTCGTATCGTCTCTGAACTTTGACTATTCAGCGTCGTCTCGATTTGCTTCTCGACGGTACGATAAAGCTTTGGACGAAGCAGTTGGTGAATCTTATCATTCGGATTCTTCGGATCGTTCGGAGAGGAACGCATCAGCTCTGCCGAATGTTGGGGAAGGAACAAAGAGGCCAGTTCGGTTTCTGTTCAAGGTCGCGTTCGAAAAGTGACGTTAGAGCAGAGGAGAGCAGGTGGTGGTGGTGGTGGCACCGTCTGAAAGCGACACCGTCATCTCGATCTTCGAGCCGTCTTCTCGTCTCAAAATGCTGAACGTGAAACGCGACTGCTGGTCTTCCATTAAACTGTCTCCTCGGTTGACACGCTTCCAGCGACCGTTGCAGCGTTTAATCCTCTTAAGGTATTGCAGCTGCTTGATCGATACCTTATCCAAATTTCATTTCAATTTGCATGAAACACGTGTGCGTATACGCATCTACATGCTTCTTCTCACGCAGGAAGAATGCTTTTCGATTGCTTCCGTTTACTTCCGACATACCGTGAGATTTCTCGCATCGAAGTAAGAAGGATCCGAGAGTTTGAGAAACAATTTCTCGAGCAAAAACCGACCCAAAGTGGAAACCATCGATCGATCCTACCAAAGAATCGCGTTCAACGACGACTGTGCTTTTGACTCCGCGATGACTTCGCGATTTCACCATGTCACGATTTCACGATTTCACGATTTCACAATTTTCACGATCGTTCCGTGATCTTTCGCGTCTTTCGATATCAAGCGTTTCGGTATCAAAGGTTTGGGTTAGGTCAGGCCTACGTAAGAAAGCGGCGACGCTATCACCGAGTCATTGTTCACGACCGTTTCGATTGTTTTCCATACGCGTAATTACGTCAAAAATCGCTCCTTTCACGTGAGCGTGATCACAATCAGCGTCGCGTTTACCGTTGGTGTAGACGAAATCGTGCAGGCAACATATGTATATGCAGGTGTCTCGGGTGTACCAACCGGATGTAATAAATCGAACACGGTGAAAACGTCGAGCGAGCGCCTGCCGTGACTCGATGACAGCTTGGAATATGCTCAGTGATCGTGACTCGGCTGATCCACAAGTAAATACAGGATAATAGAGTTCATTTCGCTAGGAGTGCGCGTCGCTTTTGCCAGCTGGCCTCGGGGAATCTAACGCTAACTGTATTTCGTAATTAAAGTCCGAGTCGTGCGCCGATTTTCCTCTCTGCTCTTCCTTTCACCCGAATTTGGACTGGCTAATTCCGTCTGGCTAGTTTTCTTATTCCCAGTCACTGGGAAAACAAAATTCGACTCAATCGCACTCGACAAACACCCGAAGAAATATCTGATGTACATTACAATAATAGAAATATTGCAATTACAATCGGTAAAATCGTTGGCCGATTTATCTAAAACGAAGATAATTGAGAGATCTGTAACGAGTTGAATCCACGGAGTTGAATTGTTGCAATTCGGCGAACCGTGTCGTCGATGGGCGACTGTCGAAGAAACGCTGCTCGTTTTCAGTGAATCGAGGGTGCAAGGGGTCAAGAGAGCACGGGCGTGCAACGGATAATCACGATATATTGTCCGTAGTTGTAGGAGAAACGGCGCGCGATCGTGAACAATTCAAATCTGTATCTCGCGTATGAACACGCGGAGCCATGTTCGCTGCATATTGCTACATGGATTTAATTAATTCGTGATCGGTAGCCTGTACACTCGGCGAATTCTTTATCTTTCTCCAACTGGGCGCAACCATCTTACAATCGCCCTCCTTCAGATTCTTGATCCCGAGTACGTATATGTATCAGGCGCGTACCAGTTGAAAGTCTTCTTCGTGGAATGCGCATTCATTCCTTCGTTGCCGCCCTCGTTGTTGTTGCGTAACTTTTATCGTAATCTCAATTGACGAGAGTATGTTCGCGAGTATGAACGATGATTATTTGCTGGTCGAATTTTTTATTTCACGTTTCGTCACGAGTCACGAAAATGTGGGTATAATTCACCGAGCATTGCCGTGATTTGCCAACTGATTTTACGTGAAACGCATTGTAATTAGACTTTAAGCTCAATTCTGAACTGAAGTTCAACGTTGAAATTTGGTCTGTTTATTTTCTGCGTAATTTCTGTAAACTGTCGAGACTGTATTCAAGGAACTATTGTACAAAGAATGCCAAGAGTGTAAACTTAAGTGTATGTTTGAGTAAGAAGAAGCGACGAGAATTGAAACTCCCGTGCATACACTGCGAATCTTGCGAATCTTCGCAAATTTCGAATTTTGTTAAGCAAATTTCGTTTGCTCATCCGTGCGTCTGCTCGTTAGACGTCCGTCGTGTTGGAGCACGAAGAAGAAACAGTATCACCGCGGCGAACATTCCGACGAGCAGGAGGTTGTGTTGCCAACGCGATCGAGTCGACCGAACGAGACTTGAAAAGGCGGCAGCGCGTGCTGGAAATTACGGCGGCCACCGTCGATGACTAATGAGAAATTCACGCGGTCGCTAATGTACCGTATCGTTATCACCTTGCACGAAGCAGCTTGCGACTATCGGGCTGAGATTTACCAGGCCAGGCTAAGCTAGGCTAGGCTAGGCTAAGCTAGGCTAGACCAGGCCAGGACAGGCCAGGACAGGCCAGGAAGCGAGATCGGGTCTCGGTCGAATCGCGCCGACTGAAAAACGTTCGCCAAGTATCGTCTTGCCACCAGCTTCCGACCATGACAGAGGCGAACGCTACGAGCCGAGGCTCGATTACTCGCGATAGCATCCGTGGCAATTTAACACGCTCGGTCACAAAGGATATTTGCACGTTGCAGAGTTCCTCGACCAGAATTTAGATCAGAAAATTCAAAGAGGCAGGTTAATTGGCGAATTTTGAAAAATATTGGATCATTCGTGTTCCACAAGTTGGTGGATTGTTGCTTGACAGCGAGGTACGATCGGTAAATAATATTTTGAATTGCTAAACCAGCATTTAGGTTAGGTATGAAAATTAGCAACAGTTGGTTAATCGATGATGGAATTAAATTTAATTTTAAATTAAATTTCTCGTACTATCTCGATAAAAGGGGTAAAAGAAAATGTTCTCCAGAAAATTCACTTTATTCGATCGGTACACGAATCATCTAAATCATTCTCTGCTACCGTGAGCGTGTCCTATTAATATCACGCGGAGCAACGTGCATTTATACACACGTTCTCGAGAATGGGTTGCTGCACGCTTTTAATGTCTGCCGCCAGGGTAAAGCACGAAGACAAGCGAAGCAAGCATCGATACGCGCTTTCACGAGTTGGCAACCCAGCTAGTCAGACAGCCAGCCAGCCGTCTTTAATTGTGTTCCGGTTTTTCGACGATCGATCGCGAAATCGAGACTACCACTGTCGTTGTTATTAATGCTCGGGATATTATGGTCGATTATGTTGTAGCTTGGTACCTGAATACCAAGCGGCTGAGAAATGAAAGCGTTTCGTCAGCGAGACAATGGTTACTTGGCTGCTATGGGGAACTGATGAGCGGAGGAAGGCATACCATAACGATAATGAGATTACGCGGACGAAATCGTGATCACACGGCCATTTTTAGAGAGTTGCCTAATGACGACACGGAAAAACAATGTTCCTGGTATGGTCGATAGCTTTGAAATAAAAAAAGAAAAAAAAAAAAAATTGCCAGGATATGGCGCTGGCAATTAATCTAAGTGGTTCTAAATCAAAATCGATTTGAATGATTTTGGCGAGATAATTTCGAAACTGAAACAAAGATGGAAAAAAATGTCTTTGTAACGTATCATTTGTTAAAAATTCAAGATACCGCGTGTTCCTTGTACGAAAATTCAATGTAAAAAGTAGCTAACAGGATTTGCCTGTCGTGGTCAGCTACTCTGATGAACGAAGGTGACACTATGGTTGTTTCGACTTTTGAACATTTTGCCGTGAAATTCAAAGAGTAAAGTATCCAATGCTTTCGGAATATTGAAAATTGATAATTGCTTCAACTTGTTGATTAATTTGCCGTAATGCTGCAATACACTTGCCAAGTTCCACGGGCTTAAGAAAGGAATCAACAATTTATACCTAGCCTCTAGTGCAGTTAGCAGGTAGTAACGCGCGATAAAAGGAGCCGCGTGCGAAGCCTGGTGGCGAGCATAAGTCTCGCTGACAGCGTTTTGACATTTCCTAATTCCACCAACTTGGGCTGATGGTTTCGATTAACGCGACGTTTCCAACTCCGGCTCTCTGGTTCTCTCGTTGTACGGCGCGGAATTTCGAGGCGGAAAACTGGTTGAAAGCCCGACTAGATAGAAACTCGGAGTCGCGATCGTTGTAGAACATTATCTACGATGATCAGCGATTATAAGCTGCTCTTATCGACCGAATGCCGCTTGTGTTTCAAATATTCACGAAGATTCAGTGAATTCCGAGATTTTGCAAAAATTCTCGTACCGCTGGTGGCACGGTCGCGTCTTTGAAGGAGACTGAGTGAGTACTATGGCGCTGGCACATAGTGGAAGTCGAGGTGGAGGTGGAGGTCGAGGTGGAGGTCGAGGTCGAGGTCGAAAAGTTCGAACAAGACTAGGGGAATTCGAGACGCTCGATGCGTTTCGACGACTCATCATAGAGGATTCTCGGTGTTCCTGGGAGGTCAGATAAAAGGGAATTCATGTGCGATCGGTGGGAAATAGCATGTGTACCGCACCATTGGAATCCCTCCATTACTTGCGTTGTTTATCAACGCACTATCTCAAAGTTCCTCCAGCTCGCCGCCGCGTCGATCGCCATGAATTTCTGATAATTTCCTTTCTCTGGAACATTAAATCGACGCGTCGGAAGGACGCGATTCGATCGTTCGAATTCTTACATTTGCTGAATGTTGGACGGACGTTATAGGAATTAATACCTTGATTTAGGATTTTCCAATCGATCGTGCATCTTATAAAATTCGAGTATTTTTCTTCCCTTGAATTTTGAATAACTTCCAGTACTTGGTTGCGACTTCGTATCTATCTCGTCATTGTGAAAAGGTTTGTCAAATTTTTATGGGATCGGTCCTTTCGAGCGTTAAATTTCGACTTCTTCCAGGGGATGTTTTTACGACAGAGTCGTGAGAGCTGATGAAAATAGCCGGATATAGCCGCCTATATTTCTCGCGCCTTCCTTTTTTTACGTCTTTACAATCTGACGTTGTAAAAGTCCCTGACCAGCGATGGTCGTTTATTAGGCCTTCGTGATTCAGCTTTCGGAGTATAAAATCTTAGTGAAATTTCACGAGATCCTTGCCATTGCAGAAGAATTGCTTTTACGAGTGCAAAGACCTCAACCTCGCGCGTCAATCGACAGACCACGTTGAGAAACGTGGTTTCGTAGTTGGTATCGTTTTGAGTTTCAATATGTAATAGAAGGACATTTAGACTTACGAAGCAAGCCGGATCATTCAAAATTTATAACATGTATCCTGACAGCTTGATTAATCAGAGACAGTTACTGTGTTTGATTTTCAGTGCCATTCAGACACAAATTTTGTCCATTTAATCGATCGATATTTCGCCATAATCTCAACTATTGTTTGTAGGAAGAGAGCGGAACGAAAGTTTGATCGTTGACTCACTACGAAAACGCTTGATTTCTTGGCCAAGTTTGCGTTGGTAGATTAGAGCTCGCGGCACGATAAATCACAATGCGGGCGGAGACTATTCTGTCAGAACTGGACGTGTTAATTCAAAATGTATCGACTAGCCGAGACCGCACACCCGATAAACGACGTGACGTTGAGATAACGTTGTTACTCGAGAATTTCCCCCCCCCTCCCCTCGAAATAGGAGAAAATTGAAGTTTGGAGAAAAATGTGACTAACCTCCAGTTCCAGTCGAATAGAATCTAATCGTTAGATAATATAAAATAGGCTCAACGATTGCGTAAGGCACAATAGCTGTAAGAAAAAGAAACGATTGTTAAAATATTTTCATCTTTTCGAAAGAATTTGTTGCGAACAAAATTTAAATGTTGAAATCACACGTACATACGTAAAACAATCGCGCTATAATCAATTTCTTGAATTTGATATTGGTACCTTAATAGTGAAATTTGGATTCATAGGAAGAGAAGAATCAAATTTTCTCAGAGTCAATTGTCCTCGCGTTCGAGGGAGACAGAGAGAGAGAGAGAGAGAGAGAGAGAGAACAGAGAAAAGAAAGAGCCCGGTAGGCGTTTCCTTCAGACTTTAGACCGTAACGATATTGTCAGATTGCATAAGAGGTCGGTTATATGACAGATTACGAGGATATGAATAATGGTTGGGCGCAATTTTCATCCAACGTGTGCGCATACACACGATCCTGCCATGCCGTGATGCCCAAGTAACGCACATGTGCACACACACACACACACACACACACACGTGTATTGTACACGTACGCGAAGGTTGGTATCTCTGCTCTCTGCGGAATGGTTCACAGTGGTCCAGGTCTATGCCAGGATCCGTAGATCAATGACTGACCGTGCCGATCGATACAGCTGCTGCCGGGTCGCAAGA
This sequence comes from Tetragonisca angustula, assembly GCA_036937485.2. Lineage (NCBI taxonomy): Eukaryota > Metazoa > Arthropoda > Insecta > Hymenoptera > Apidae > Tetragonisca > Tetragonisca angustula. Next base: position 221,247 of record JAWNGG020000231.1, on the reverse strand, counting down.
CGATCCTGACCCTTGATCGATGAGTTGAACGATGACCCTGGTGACCAACCAACCAGACATCACTGACATTCTTCTGCTCTTTCCTGTGATGCCTGGCGATCCTGTGGTCTATGATGATTTTTCATTGTCGACAACTTTGCAAAACCGGTACGTCGCTGTAGATTATGTCACGACGTCTGCGATGATCGGCCTCGATCGTCGACTCGTGGTCGATTGCGACTGGATCGACAGTTCAAGTTAGTACTGTCAAACTGGAACTAATATCGGAATAGGAAGCGTATGGGTGGACGATTGCGCAATATAATGGATCACGTACGAGCACGCTGTATCTTAAGCAATGTTAGACGCGTTACGCGTGTGGTAGATTTTAGTTGGCGAAATGACGATATTCATTCTGTAAAGTTTGACGTTCGAATCGTGCAAGATGCGAGTGGCGAGAGAATGGTCGGTTAAATAAATAGGAGCACGTAGGCGGCCGAAAACACACAACGACGCGGTGCGGTGTTGCGTATTGCGGAAGGTTCACTCGATAATCAATCATCTTGTACCTCCGTTCTACTCGCATTAAATCACGCTGACGTTTAAAGGGCCTGCCTGAGCGAAATAACGAAACGGAGGAGAACGTTGTACGCATGTACGAATGTATAGTACGGTACGTCGGAGATTCCCGAAATTAAATCGATGAAGCAGCGATGTACGATATACATTTACAATATACGGGTTTGTACGTCGAAGATTGCCGCGTACTTTAGCACGCGTGCCGGTCGGCGTAAAACCGCCTTCTCGATGCATCTCGTCGCCCGGTCGAACGCAACCGATTCTAGCCAGTTTCGAACGAGCTGCGCGGGCCCGATTGTATCGCAATTACCGGTAAACAAATTGCCCCGTCAATTTCGCAAATTGCAGGTTCAGAGAATGAAATCTCACAATCTGAACCGCTCGTGTGCGCTACCTCTGTTCCGATCAGACGCACATACCATTCGACTACCTGGCTGGTCCAGCTTTCTGTTGACGCACGTGCTGCGCCGCATCTGCCAGAAGAAGGCAGATCTGGTAGAAGCCGTTCTAGAAGTCAGGCGTGTGAATTAATTCCTGGTGACACGACCAAACGATGTGGCTAAAAGAATCATTCATTCGACGATTCCGAGCAGATACGGTTTTCGAGTAAATGTGAGATAATTGAAGGAAATCTTTGGATTTGTTAATGTTATCGTCGTTCAAATATAGTAGTTTGAATATAGAACAGTTGATGGCAAGATAGTTGGGTTTGGAGTGCTTTGCTCTTCACCGGCACGGTTGGTAGCTTTGTTTTTAATTCCGAATGTACAAACAGTTCTCCTGAAAGAGACATTGTCCATCAACGCTTGTCTGTCAGGTGTTGAAACAATGGGTTTTTCTGTTGGTATTTAACTCGGCGATATTAATGTTTTGTAGAGATAAAATCGGCAGGACGTAAAAAATGGCACGTTGTAATAAATAAACGGAAGAAAATGTATCACCTTGCTGATATATCGTTTAAGAACCAGCATAATGTTGGTAGTAACTGTTGTTGTTGGAAATATCACGGTCTACGCAGTGACAAGCGCCGAGTCTCGCGTTAAGTAACAAAAACTTTGTGAAACAGTAATCTCTGCTTTTCCCTTTTCATAACATTGAAAGTTTCTAAAAAAAACATAATTGCCGTTTTTCGTAAAAGATTCGAGAAACACAAAGAAGGTAGAGTACAAAGAGGTAAGAAACTGGTTCTCCTCTTTCGTACTTCTTCGCTCCCACATCCTCTAGACTCTAAAACTTTGGTTTGTTCCTTTAACAGCCGCTTCTTCCTCGGTAGCAATTTCACACTCTTCGCTTTAACTCCACGACGCTGCGTATTATTAAAATCAGCCGTAGATCAAAATATTCATGAACCGCTTCAACCCTAATCAACGATCCTTGAATTCATCCCAGCTGGGGCTTTAACAAGTACTACAACGTTATCTTGTCCATCACGGCATTTGTAATACGCTCAACTGCATGCGATAACGCGCCGTGCATACGCCAAATTATGTTTATTAAAAACGTGATTGCGATCTCTCACCATCGTTTGTTATAAATCATACGACGGGGAAGCCTGATCTTTGTTGGAACGAATTTAGATACGAGTCATCCCTCGTCTCTTTCGAGTAATCACCAGATGAGGGTGAAAAATGGATCAAAACATAGCCACGCTTGAAAGCTGTATAGCCAGAGTCTTTACTCCCAATGTGTAATCGCATTGGCAATTTACCCGACCGTTTCTCTCGAGCTACACAGTGCCGCAAACTCGATGCCACGAGGATGCTTGGCGTCCTCGGTTTAAAAGCTCCGGTCGACCGATCGACCTTTCAGGGTTCAACGATCGCGGGTCGATCTCTGGTTCGATCTTCCGGGTGTCCTCTCTCCTCGCGTTTGGTCCCGAGGAGGGTGTAGCGTAATTTCAGGCCAGGACAGATCAGGTGTTACGACCGCTCGGCAGCGTATTAATCTTTCGGCGAGCAGAAGCAAAAGAAGGAGGAGGAGGAGGAGGAGGAGGAGGCGCAACAACGAGGAGGAGGTTCGTACGCGAAACGGGTATCCATAATACGCCTATCTGGCGATCAGCCGCGGCTTCCGCGGCTTTAAGCCGCGTGCATACTGTTGCTCGATTGCAATATTGCCCCGCAATTACCAGGCCGCCGCTCCCTTCTTTGTATCTTTGTATCTTGGTCGTCGGTTTAGCAAGCGGTTTAGCTCCGCTTAGAACGTGCCACGCCACCTGCTAAGGATCTCGAGCTATACCCCCGGTCTCTCGATGAGGAATGTCGGATCGTTGAGAGGTCGTTTTCGGATTCCGCGTTCCGTTCGCGTGCAAACGGCATTTGTTTTGCCATTTTTCTCTTTCTCCTGCTTGTGATATGCTTGTTTTTCGATCGTTCGTCTGTCCGCAGCGAACAGCTGTGAATGAGCTAAATGCTCGTATCGTCCGATTGATGTTGGAAGCATATTTGCCCGGGTCAAGTTCCACGAGTAAATTTTACAAATTACAACAGGAAAGTAGAAAAAAGGCGAAACTGAAGTTGAGCCGCGGACTTGTTGCAACGAGCGATTGCAATTTTGTCTCCTTTGTCTCCGGAGGTATATCTCTCGGTCAGACGAGTTCATCGTACTTGGCGCAGTCGTGAACTTTACGTCCGTTGAAGTGATACGGAGCTGCGACGACAGATGCACGCGTACCAGCGCCTGGTGTTAGGTATTAGATTCGCTAACGAACTGTACGTGGTTTATAATTGTCAAACCGGTCGAACGTAACGATTAACAGAAGAATTATAGATGTACGCCGTCATCGATGACGATTACGCACGTCTCTTCCAACTGGTTTTAATGGGCTCGTGAATTCCGGAGTAACACGCCGCCTTTTGCAAATTATCGTTCTGCGGCTAATTCGATTAACTACGAATAAATGGGTTTTCACTCGTTTGATTTTTAGTCGTCGCTTGTTCGATTTGATTACTGACTATTCTGTCGATTAATAGGAGGAGAAACGATCATAAACCCTGACACATCGGTCGGTAAGTAATAGCTCTCTCTCTCTCTCTCTCTCTCTCTCTCTCTCTCTCTCTCTCGTGAAATTCTTACGGCATCCTTTTAGAAAAGATTAGAGCCCAGCGTTTATTTAACACTTTAATAAGATTGTTAAACGCGCAGTAGCTATTCGGTAATTAATTGATTACGAATGGTTGACTGCCGTAGTTTCTAATGTTCCGTTTATTTTTATTCAGTGTTGAACGAACGAACGAATATCCTGGCGAAATACGCTACTGTGTATATTATATCGTATTTATTCCTAGATTTAGCGATCGACAAACAAAAAATTTATGTAAACATAATCTTCAGTTAATTCAAACGAACGTAAGTTGAGAATCTTTGCTTTCGATTAGCACCGAACGAGACTTTTCAAACTTGTTCGTAACACTTTAACAAGTTACACGGTAGATTAAAGTGACTTGAAATTGGAACTTTTTTACACATTTTCCTACTGCATCAGCCGGATCTACTTTGTCGTCTGAAATTTTCGACTCTCGAGTAAAAGTGGCACAAATTTATCAGTTCAAACCTAAACGCAGCGTAAATCAAGTAGCTGCGGTAGCTCGAATTAGCCCGATTTACTTTTTCTCTCTGCAGCCACTTTATCTGGCGATGCGATTTTGCAACGACATCGTATGCTCGCACTTTCGTCTCAATTTTACACGAAGACTCGTGGCAGTTAAGTACGGTTAAGGGTCGAGGTTCGTCGCAGAGTCGTCGGTCGATTAAAGTGATATAATATGCCTTTGGCAGCGGTGGCGGTGGCGGTGGAGGCGGCGGCGGCGGCGGCATTCAGTGGCTGGCATTAAATTAGCTAACGAACGAGTTCGTACAGGCAGCGCCTAGCTTAATAAAAGAATATTCGAGCACGAGCACGACCACGAGCAGGAGCATGAGCATGAGTAAGAGCGCAAGCACGAGCGGTGCAGCACGAGCGGGGGGAGAGAGAGAGAGCGGGTCTCCGGGTCGACGATGATGCCCTCTTTGCCTGGTGGCGGCGCACAATCAGCGGAGCGTGCTCGTAATGACCATTACCGTCCGACTCGCTACCTTGGGCCACCACGGTAATGGCTCGTGTCTGGCTGCCTCTTCCCCAACCGTGTGTTCGCCGATACCCCTTTGCTTCAGCGACGGATAACCGCTATCTACCGCTACCTCTCTACTCTCTTCTTCGTCTTTGCGAGAGACGACGACGACGACAACAACAACAACAACACGAGGGACAGATAAGCGGGCTCACAGAGAGATTAACGCGCGCGCGCGCTACGCTTGACACCGAAACGGGGCAACTTGAAACTCGCGTCGGATTTCATGGAATCGCGTGACCATATTTTACTCGCGAAAAAATTCCCGTAATTTCTAGATAGGCTAAACGATGGGCATGCTGGATACGGTGGCACGTTGCTCGACTCCAGCTGGACCATCGCCAGACGGGCAATCCACGGAGCAAGCGAATGTCACCAGGCAGAATCTCGTGGGATGGTCGGCAACAGCCAGAGATGCAATGAAACTGAAATTGGAATTTTTCGGTAATTTGTTCAGTAAAGTTACAACAGATTTATGGCTGCGCTCGCAATACCACATACGTCAGAAAAATTCTTCAAAATTCGCTCGTTAAAAATTGATTTCAATGTAATTGATTTTAATCCACTATATAATTTGTAGACGTGGAATAGACTGCTCTGGAAAAGATGGCGGGATTTCAGTAATTGTAGTTGAAATTTTTCAAGTGACACTTGGTTTCTTATCGGTTCGAACCCAATTAAATTCAATTCAGTTCAATTCAATTCAATTACCGGGATGAAAATCTATCTAATTGCTTGTTAGTTGCCGATTATTTATTACAACGTTGGAAACATGTAGAAAAAAGTGTGATTCATTGCATTGTTAATTTGATAAATAAATAAATCGCAGGATACCGTTTGCGGTAGCACCAAGGCAGATCGATTGCTCTAATTTACTGCATAATCTCGCAATTTTAATCAGCCAGTCCTTCTCCGTCATAATCGAATGCAACGACAAGTGTGAAATCATCGCACGTTTCTTTCAAAAACTACTAGAAACGGTCGAAATTGCTTGTAATTTCCAATGCATGCACGCCGCAAGAGCAACCGCCGAGATAAAAGAAAAAAAAAAAAAAAGAAAAAAATCAATTTTAGGTATCGTAAAATAAAATAAAATAAAAGAAAAAAAAAGAAAAGAAAAGAAAAGAAAAGAAAAGAAAAGAAAAGAAACCTACTTATCAATGAATTTGTAGACTACGAAGTTAGTAAGGGTAGCTATCTCTGAAAACGTCGACGGTGGTCGTTCGCTAACTAGTTGGGATGCACGCTGGCGCACGTGTGTACGTACGTACGTACTTACATACGTGTAATGGCAATCATGTTATAATTATCGCAAGTAGAGCCGCGCACCACCGCGGCCGCGGTTGCAGAAAATACTGGCTGTTTTTCCTTCTGCGTTCCTTACGTAGCGTAGTAACTTGGTAACTTGGTAACGGCGTGTGCCACCATTACGGGGAGCGCCTTACCGTGAACGCACGCTATTCATTCCACGGGGAGAGCCCGGAGGTAGCGAGGCCGAGGCAAAGAAAGGTGTAGGAGAGGAAGGAAGGAAGGAAGGAAGGTCGAACGAGCGAACCAGAAGTACGCCTTCGAACCGCTCCATCTCTATTCCTTTGTCTACCAGCTTCGTCTTTTCTTCTTCCGAACGTGAAGGATTTTCCTGCTGCCTCTTTGCCTTTTCCTTTTTCCTTTTAAAGTCGGGTTATAAAATTTTTATCGGATAATTTGTCTCGAGAGAGGATGTTCTGCTCGCTCTGAAATTCGACGGAGACCAGTGTTTGAGCCTTACGAATAGTTTCATCGAGAAATCTTGCGCGTGTATTACACACGGGCGTACTGGTGTCAAGCTTTAGTCTAAAAAAGGGAAAGGCTAAAGATTACGTCAATATATGGGAATTCTTTTTATTTATTGAAAGGAGAGCTTGACGCTCTCCGCATCTCTGTGGCCCCTAATTAGATATAGTCCGTTTAGCACGGTTTTGTGGGATTGGCTGCGTTGCGTTCGTCTGACTGGCGTACGCTACGGTGTGCATCGTTTTATCTAATTATTCGGGGTAGATTGCGGGAGCTCAAGTACGCGTAGCTGTTGCTCCAACGATATGTTTTCTTTTCACGATCCTTTCGTTCCGCTGGTGCGTGTTGTTGATCGCGTGCAACTGTACGTTTGGATAATTAAAAAGCGAACGAAAGTTTTCGAGACTCGTCGCGTTTTCGAGAAACACGGTGCAAATCTCCTCCGTCGTGCTTGACGTTATTGAAATTATTTCGTTTGTCTTTCCTTTCGACTCGTTTGATCTCCGTTGCATGGTTGAACGGATTTGCTTTACTTTACGTCCCGATAACCACCGAACTAAACTTTTAGGTGAGAACTCGAACCGCCGGTTGTCTGGTTGACGATGAAATTTTGACGATGAGCGATAATTGCGTAGTTAAGATACGAGCTATTAACAAAGTAATTTTGATACGTGTACGCGAAGGCAGTTTTATTGTCTTACATGTCCCTTGTTGTAATTTCATTGTCCCCGGGATCGAAAGCAAACAGAATTTAATCGCTAATTCTTCGAACCTGTTTCAAGCCTGTTGATCTTAGATTTTGGAAGGAAAGTACAAAAACTCAGAGCTAAAAATTTACTGCTAATTTAATTTTAAACGTAGGTTCGTACGTTCGTACGTGTGAAATCAAAGCTACTGGAAACAAAAAATCAAAGCGCCCCTTCAGCTGAAATTTTTCGAGGACGCGAGTTGGACAAGTCGTGAGCATCTTTGAGAATGGAGTCAGAAATAGGCATCCTATCGGATTTCGTGCACGCGTGAAAATGAATTCATAACAAGCGATAGAGCTCGCGAGAGCATGCATTAAGGTCGATCTTAATTAGCGGCAATTTAATTAGGTTCGCCAGCGTGACGGATAGCAATGGGCCAGGTCTATAAGTCGGAGGTAAGAAAATGTCGGCGTGCGTTATTAAGGCGGGCAGCCTTCCTCATCGTCACGGAAGTTGAGCGTGCTGTTGCATTCTCTTCTACGCTAGATACCTATAGTTACCGCGTTGTATGTTTTATCTTTCGTTCGTTGCTTTCCAATTTCTAACTCTCTGTCTTGGAAGATTTCAAAAAGATTCCAATCTCTTTTTCTCTTTTTCATCCTGGACGAGAAATCACGCCTATCTAGAGGTGTCGTGCTCGATTCAGTCGATCGCGTCGCTGTTATATTACTTGCCGTTATACGTGTCAAGCGAACACTCGAGTCAAGCGAAAAGAACGAATTCTGTTTGTTTTTTTTTTTTTTTTTTTTTTTTTTTGGAATAAATGCTTCAATAGCTTACAGCTAGTGGAAGAAAAATTTTTTTTACACGCCCGATATTTGCGAAGATGCTTATTTGTCACGCTTTGCATGTTGCACGTTTTATGTACAGTTACGCGTTCGTTTAATGAGTTCCAGGCAATGAGTTTCGTATATAAGAACTATTTCCTCGTGGCAATTGAAGATTACACGTTGCGAACGGCCAATCAGAAAGATTGAATTGCCCCGTTCGAAGTGTTTGAACAGACACCATTCGTGGAATCTGTCCGAACCATTCTGAGAATTCCTGCTCGTATAATTTTCATTAACTTTTCTTTTAGTCGTGTACATGTAATACGTACTGCTTTGAATTCCTTCGACCTAAGAACAAGTAATTTTAAATTTTTATTGCTCTGCGGAAATTCTTTGGTAGGTGGTAGATTTATCGAGACAGATCCACGTAGAACCACGTGGACAGCGCATCCAGTTGAATGAAACAAACGAAAGCCTAAGATTCGATTTTCCAAAGTATCCTGCAGCTCGGCTTAGAATAACGTCTTTCATTTCCTTTTTCGTCGCGTCAACTCTCCTTCGTTGAAATCTTACCTGCGAACGGAAACGTTTGTCAAATTCTTTCCCGCGCGAAAGCCTCCGCGAAACATGAATGAACGAACGAACGAACGAACGAACGAACGAATACTCCGTTTCCTTTAAATCGCTGAATGAATAGCCATTCGAAACAGAAAATCTGCCGGACTCGCGGCAAGCAGGACTCGGTTCGGCTTTCTCTCGCCCCTTTTATTGCTTTTTGTTCCGTGAAACAAGACCGTTTGAACATAGAGGTTGCTTGCGGACCGATGCAACATCGTACTCATTTACAACGTTATCTGAATCATTATAAAACAGTCATGCCGTTCTAACGGCCTGGCGATAATCTAAATTCCAAATGCGCGATACAGGATACCTTTAACGAACCGTGATCTCTCTCGGTGAAACGAATTAATTGAACCGACAGGCAAAAATTTTAATATTTACCGAGGATCGAACACATACGCACATGCACACACGGCGAGAGAATCCAGCAATGTTTACCGAACGGTGAACTCATTGGTCGTGATGCGCACGAGAGTCTACCGCCTCAACTTCGACGAATCATTTTTGCGTGAATTACTAGAGGATTCGAGCAAGGATTTCGTTCAATCGCTTTTAAATTAAATTAAATTAAATTAAATTAAATTAAATTAATTAAATGAAACAACAAACAATGGAACACATCAAACGAATAACACGCTGACGTACCAAATCTTTTATCTTTGCGTTTGTTTATTTGCGTTTATGGAAACGTGCGTAGCGACAAGTTTGAGTGGCAATGTAGAAAGATAGAAAATGGAAACGGTGAGTGAAGTTGAAAGGACGAGGCGTCGATAGGAACTGGTTAATAACTATTCCTATCTCTGGTATCCTTGCTGCCTTGCCGGAGTCACCTTTTTTGCTGAATACGCGTTACCGTTCCGCGGTCCAAGTCCCCTTTCCTAATCCAAAGCAATTCCATCTAAATTCCATCCGTTGCACGCAGCAACCCAATCGACTTTAACGAACCGTGTTTCGCTCGGCAGTGAGACGAATTAATCGAAGCAACGTGGAAGACTCGGATATTTACAGCGCGCGATGCACGCCAACTTGCGGCAACGCGCAGCACGCAAAAGGAAAACGGAGAGAGAGACCGGCGCTGGACATCTCAAACTCGCATCGAAGGTTTGCTCGACGGTCGAGTTGAAATTCGGTCGAGTGCGGCCTCCTCTGGAGGCGGAGTACAACCAAGTGTGCCAGCCAATTAATTACCGCGAAAGGAAGGAAGGAAGGAAGGAAGGAAGGAAGGAAGGAAGGAAGGAAGGAAGGAAGGAAGGAGCAGGATCACGGTCGCGTTTGAATTTCCACGCGAGTCTCTCCTCGCTTCTTCGCCCTTCTCGCGATGTGCTTGAGCCACCGAGCGTGGCATTCGCGTATAATCAGCGGCCCGAAGCTCGCCCGAATTATGTTTCCCTTACGCTGCTCGCATACACGACCATCCTTCGTACACGTGTGTGTACACTGCCGGTGGACTGCCCACTTATCTGTGTCTACTCCTAGACCGCGTCTACTCTCGCGTTTTATTTATTTAGCAGGCCAGGAAGCCGTTCATTCTGCCGGCAGCCCCGCGGTAACTAATTAAAGGTCAGAACGTAGCCGGGTCTTATCCGGAGAACGGAGAGTCGTAAGCGGTCGCATCCGGCCCTCCGGGTCGGTTTTCATATCTAGCTACCTCTCGATCTCTTCCACCTTCGTGCTCTTTCCTTTCCTTTCCTTTCCTCAGTTCTCCCTTCTTGATTGGAACGAAGCGTCTCTTTGAAACGATCCACTTGGTTGTCAACAGTGGACATTTCTTCAGAGCGCATTTTCGTTAAATTTCTATATACACGCGTATCTGCGTCTATATTCGCATTTATCACAACTGTCGAAATCAAACTAGTTTCAAACATTTGCGTTCAATTCAAACTTGGGAGAAATTACCTGAAAATGAGTCACGGTGGAGTTAGTTATACGACACAAACAACGAATTATGATTAAAAGGAGTTTATAAAATTGACAACGATCTGGAAGGAAATGGTTTTGTCGGAGGAAATGATTTTCTACGCGAAGCTGGCGTGTGACGTTAATGAGAAGCGCGAGTTGTAAAGATTGGCGGACGAGCGATGCTCCGTACACGGTCGGTGGAAAATGAATGAAACGTGAATTTTAAGACGCAGCGTGTGTGAATGGACGTTTCATTGAATGGAATTAACGAACGTTGCGTTGAATGAGACTGAGCGAGTACGAATATTCGTTTGGTTACATTAACGAAACTTTTTTTGCTTATTTGCAGGTAAGTTTGAGAATAATTTCTTCGAGGCATTTCGAGCAGCAAACAGTGGAACGAATCTTGGGATTTTCGACGCGTATTGTGAGTGCAAACGCATTGTGCGTAGGTAATGTTTTCAGATATTCGGACAATGCCCGATACTCTTGACAAAGTCTAAACAACAAGCCGTAGTATGACAGAGATCGGTTTGTACAAAATGATGGATTGATGCAACGAGGGACGTGTCGTTATGGAAAAATCAATTTGCATAAATTTTGATCGTACTGCACTGCATTTTAAATGTCAATACTGCTCACGCAATGGTTGTGCCATTGTCGTTAGAACGTAGAAGATAAAGTTTGGCGTAGAGGAGATGGAGATGGAGATGGAGATCGTCCGATCTCGTACTGTTTCTAATTGCGGTTGCAATTTGTCCACGTGTTTCGCGACTGGAGCAGCACTATACCATCACTTACCGTCTAATGATATTTGCCGGGATGAGAGGAGGCTGGATGTGAGCGGAGGTTGTCGATGCGAGGCACGCAGCAACGGTGCCCCGGCCCATTGAAATGGATGGAACTCGTCTGGATTCGTCTGGATGGTCGAGTCGGTTGGAGATAGGTCGAAATGAAATCATTAGCCGGTGGAAAGAGCTGGCTTCGTAGCCGCTAATGGCCAGTCGTATACACCGGCTAAATAATGGTATTGTGCCGATCGGATTTCTATCGTTAACAAGCCGTACTACTCGGGTAAAAAGACATGGTGGCTGACCGTAACTCAGCCGCTCCCACAATGAGCAGCCGCGAGCAGTGTTAACGCACCTTGGCTGCCAGTCGATCGACAGAAACCGGCAGCCTTCTATGGCATGCGAACGCATAACGCACGGCTAATGATGATGAAACTCGCGGCCACGATATCTCGCGTGCTTCGCTGTGTTTTCTTCGATGCTGAATATCGTCGGATATACTACTACTGTTCCAGTTACGAGCTCTGCAACGAGATGCAGCTTTCTGGCCGACTGTTTAGGTTACTTTTACGCAAATCGTGCGTTACGTGCAGATCATTTCGTTGCGGGATTGGGTTAGGTTTGTTGGCAACGTACCGTTCGCTGGAAATGTCACAGAGTATTTATCTTAGAGGTACATAGGTGTGTAGGCTGCTTACAGGCCATTCTTACATACGTTCATTATCAATTAAGGATGAATTTAATAACACGTCGCTTGACGGAGTGGCGGTTACTGAGTAAAAGTAAGTTCTGTCTGAACCTGGCAAAGTGTCGCGTCGCGGGCTGGCTCGGTCTCGAAAGAAACTCGATGGCACGTGAAAACGAGACTGAGAATCGCCAGCCGAGACTTGAGAATCGTTCGTTTCCATTCCGAGTTTTCCACGAACGCCGCCGCATACCTGATGATCGGAGTGAATCGAGCGCGGCTACATTCTCTAGAAAGGGAATCGGGAATAGCGGCGAACCCGGCGAGATATAAATTTCCCAGGATTATGTAAACCGGCGGAGAAGGATAAGCAGCCGACAGACTGGTTGGTAAAAACGGATCGCGATGCATGTTGCGAGTACGCATAACGCACTGGCAGTTGGAGGCAACGAGGGGAGCCCCGATAGTCGCGGACGTACGTGTTCGACCCGTTGCTTCTCTCGCGCGACACGGCGCGGCACGGCGCGGCACGGCGCGGCTCGTTTGTGAGGCCAGGATCGTTTCTTACACGGGCGAGCTCTGTTCGTGAGACTCGCGAGAGAGGAGAACAAAGTTTCATCGATTCAATAAATTCCCATTAGGTCGATCTTGTCGGGATTGTAAGGTCTCCTTGGTATCTGCTAACTGGTTTCTACCTGGTTTGTACGTACGTCGCGTCGTTACTTCCATCGTTCCAGTGCGCAGTCTTCTGTAATATTATTTGTTATTTGTTCGAGTATCTGTCGCCGGTGCGACAAGTTCGTCCTTGGACGATTTACCATCCACGGAACTTTTCATTCAGCGCTCGATGGAAAAAGCCTGCCGAATCGAATTTCGAGTGGCTCGGCCTTCCATTTGCCAATTCAACTTTTCAACAACCAAATCCATCGAGAAACTGACGCGTAATATGTATAAGAGTTTGATCGAGTGCCGTCTTTGGAATCGCATGGGATCCGGTTCACACGGAACGCGTTACACTCACACGTTATCGTCAGGTAAAGTACAAAAGTTTCGGCTGCGTGAATTAGTTCCTAATTACTTACAACAGACTGTAGTCGGTCGGCTGTGCAATTGCACGAGACGATTTCGAAAATGAATCGAGAGTGTCGATAATTTGGTTCGAGCTGTTGGGTCTTTGGTGACAAGTGAGATTGGGGAGATTGGGGCTCGTTCTCGTGCAATGTTCGCCGAGAAATCCACTCGGCGCGATTATTACACGCCCATTGTATATACGTACACGTATATAGCGTACTATCTGCTATATCCGCGTGGCCAGTGTCGGTGGCAATTAACGAGCTACTGGTTGTGCGGCCGTCGCGGCAATTAACACAACGTTCCCTCGCCTTTGCTCGCGGCCGAATAACAGCCGGCTGTTAAACTCAGAAACTAGAAAACGATCGGTGTCGATTCACGGAGCTAGGGTCGATCGTAACAAATCGGAATCTGGCATTCAGGTCGAATCACCGTGAGTCGATACGTGACCGTTCGACTCGATCGACGCGGCCATCTCCTGTGAACCGCCGGTACACGGGAGGACGCTTGATTGAAAGTAACGATCGACCACCACGACGTTCTGCACGCATTTACACAGGCAGCTGTTAGTTGTCGATTCTCGCCACAAATAGGTTGGCTACGCCACTCTGACGGCTTCTTCCGGTCTCTTCGTTGCTTCTCAAGCTGGCTCCACTACACTGGGTCGTTCTACACTGATTGCGAGAACTAGAGAAGGTTCTTTTTCTTGCACGTTTATATTCCAATCTATGCTCGTGTTGTTAGAAGAACTACGTTAATTAAAATGCGCCTACTGGGCAGCCGCGACGAAATTGTGCAAATTGAATCCAACGATTCGATTGAATCGATCGACGTATCGAATTGAGTCGTAACTTTGTATTTCCTTCCGTTTCTCAAGGCAAGATGCAATTACGTTTGAAAGAAAGATTTCGAACGGACAACGATCCGTCTGTATCTGCAACGACGGATGCACAACGAGGAAAGGAAGGCTCGTCGATTCCGTGCACGAGACGGTGTGAGAAAAAAAAAAAAAATCACACAAACGTTATGGCGGACGGCCGCGCGCCGTGTGCCGCGTGCCATGCCATATTCAAATAAAGCGGCAACGTCAAAAGGGGCGTATTGCAATAAAATTTTATTACATTCTTCGCGTTAAATCATATTGTGTTACGTTCTGTTGAAGCATAAAGATGTAGAAGACACGGCGATTCGTTACGAAAAAGCGTAAACGCGACGCGTAGTAAATTTAGCTCTCGCAGGGCCGCATTAGTCGAATCGCAGTCAACGTGTCGTAAAACAAAATTTGCGACACGCGTCGTGTCATCGGCTCGAATCCTATTCGCGACGTAAACGTGTCATAAACGCGAACGCAGCACGCGTCCGTCCTATTTCCATTTCGATTTGGTTAGGTTCCGAAACACGACGAGAACGATGTTTTCTTAGCCGGATTGACGTCTTGCGGTTCAAATCTTCGTCACAGGGTTCTTCGCAAGGAGGAATTGCGAGGAATTTAATTGCGCAATTAATTGAGTGGGAAACAGCGAGACATTGATAAAGGATACGGATTTGGTATATTTTGGCTTTTTTTGAAAGCGTAATTTTAAATCAAGGTACGAGAATTGCATTTGAATGACAGAATAAAAAGATCTTCAATGTAGAAACGAACAACGATTTTCATAACAAGCACCAAACTCGAACAAACGATGGTCGAAGAACAATTGCGAGTGAAATCACGTGACGGAGGAAAATTCGTCACGATTCTTCTCGCGCAAGCTCACGAAAAAAGAAGATTCCACGACCTCTCTGCATTCTTCCCATCGCGTTGCAACGATTTTCTGAATCGTCGAATTGACAAAAAAATGGGGGCTGGATCGTAGGGGTCGGACGAAACGGCAAACGAGGCTACGAGTGGCTTGGTGAATGAAGCCAAGCCAGCAAGCAGTTGAATGGCGAGGAGGTAGCGGGCAACGAACGGAGGGAGGACACGGAGGCGAATACGACCAGAGGAAGAAGAAGAAGAAGAAGAAGAAGAGGAGGAGGAGGAAGAAGAGAGGACGATGAGACGATGACGACGACGACGAAGAAGTTGCTCTACCATCGTTCGAGTGGTCACAATAACGTGACGTGTGAGCGATGCTTACTCTCCCACAACGAGCACCGGTAGTAGATGATGCTATAATGGTTGGGAGTTGGACATGTGAGCGCGGACAGGAAGTCCAGGTTCCTATACCAAGACGTAAAGTCACGCGGATCTTCGCATGGAGGGCTTGCAGACCTCCTACGTGTCACGCAACTCATTCACCAGCTTTTCCACGTTGCATCAACTTTTATTGCGAACCAACACTCGTCCAGTGTGCCTGACCAATGCGTCCCTTCTCCCTGCTTTGTCTCTGTCTCTGTCTCTGTCTCTATCTCTATCTCTATCTCCATCTCTATTTCTACGTCTAGTGCTCGTCAGTTCCAACCAACAAAAAATTAATTAACCTCAAGCATTCGTACGTTGCGTTACTCCGAAAATAGAATATATAAGTAGCACGGCGAACACAAACAAGGGCATAGTTTAGATGCCAACCCGTCAAGTCGAGTTACCTTCTTTGCCAATTCCTCATTCCGAGTCTGTTTCTTCTCGTTTTTCATTGTTCTTTCGCTCGAGTCTTGTGGAAGAATTTTACAGTTAGAGAGTGTAGCGTGCAGCTTTATAGTAGAGCGCGAGGAACGAGCAGCCTTCGAGGTCTGCTGACTACGCGGTGTGTTCGTCTTGCGAATGTATATACTTTTTCCCTTTTTTTTCACTTTTTTTTTTTATGTTTATATCTTTCCGCTCGAAGTTTGGACTTTGTACGTGATTGTATGCAAGTTGGTGGGCTTTGCGAAGAGCGATACTTTGAAAATGAGCGAGGAATGCTCGATCGTTTCATTTTGAGTGATTATCAATTTACGTCGCCAGCGAATATTTTGAGGCAAATTGAAACATTACGAAACGCGATAGAATGGCAACAATTTCTCATGCAAAAGTACATCCTTTTGTTCGTTGTCCGGAAATATGATTAGTACTTGAGAAAAACGGACGACCTAGTACTGTAAATTTGCCACAATGAGACGATGAAAATAAATTGGGAAAAGTAATTTGTCGCGGCAATTCTCACGACGTGATAATTTATCGAGTTGATCGGTACGAGTTGCGAATCGTTGGTACGATCGAAACAAACGTTCAGCTTTCTTCTCAGCGTTACTACTTACCGTGGAAGGCCTCGCGGTATGTCGTTGACCCAGCGACAGGAAGATCATGACGCGTTGCGTAAGAGGACATTATCGTAGAGCCGCACAGCAGGTTACAATTTCATTCATGAATCCCTCTCTGTCTCCCTTTCGTTCCCTTGATGTATGCGCGCGTTTACTTTCTCTGAACGCATCCTCGGTCTCCTTTCTTCCTCCCTTCCACCATTTTCGTTCTATCCCTTTTGATTTCTTTTCCATGCTCTCCTCTCTCTCTCTCTCTCTCTCTCTCTCTCTCTCTCTGTCTGTCTTTTATCCTCGGTTCTCGTGCGAGGGCAAAGGACGCCATGACAATGTCTCGACGATCGTCGCTACGTAAAAGGGAAAAAGATTGGAGAATCATAGGTAATTTAAATGACCGGTTGTTCGTGACCACTTGATTATACCAATGGTTGGGTTTCTACAGTAATGTTTTACTCTTCGTGGAAAAAAAGAAAAGGAACCAGTATTTGATCTTTATCCGATTATCCGATTCAGTCAGTGAGCTTTCTTTAGTGAACGTTTACGAATTAAATAAATAAATCATATTTTTAATTTTACTCTTCTCTAAATACTGATGATATTTTCCCATCGAACGATTGGAAATTATCGAGTAAATTCACGATATACTGAAATAAAGTCGTTTAGTAGCTGCTCCAGAGTTTTCCCCGCGCATCAACGATCAACCTTCTTCATTGATCAATTGATCTTTCACTTTCCTCTCCTAAGCTGGATTGTATTTCTTGCTCGTTTCCTCGAAACCTAGATTTCGCGTTGTTTGTGATTTCATCGGCTTACGTGCGTCACTGGCGTGTATTCGTCGTAATAAGATGAAATCTACGAGCGTTGGTCTGTGACCGCGTTGAAAATGACCATTTAATATTTGCTTTATGACGGTAGCCGTAGCTGCCACACGGCGTGTAATGGTTCGCCGTTTCTAGTGCGTGGGAAGCAATTTTTTTTCTACCAGTGGTTTCGTACTTTCTAATACGATCGCCACGTATCTCCTCGAGCAGGCTACCGTAATAGTTTGGCTAGAATTTTTCGTAAAAATGTCGGTAACGTTGATTAACTCGCGTACTTTTATGTGACTAATGTTCAATTCGCACGAGCGCGATGACGTTTCAAAGCGGAGATTCACGTTTCGTGAATTGCTGTCTTCTTGCAATTATATTGCTGTCCAATTTCCATATATATTGTATTTGTAAAATATAAACACGAAAGGTAGCTCGACGAGAGAGATGCTGAAATTCGTCAGCAGCAAAAGTGGCGTCGAGAAAAGGAAAAAAGTCTGTGTGAGAGGAATTGTACGTATTATACGGGATGGAGGATTTGCGAAGGTGGAGAGGAGAGAAGCGGCGGGTAGTCGAACGGTAGTCGAAAGCGAAATTTATAACATGGCGCGCGGCGAGGGAATACGCGAGCCGGCCCTCTCCCCGTCGCGAACGTTTCTTTCTTGGCCAAGTTGGTGGCTCTCGTGGCTCTCGTGGCTCTCGTGGCTCTCGTGGCTCTCCTCCCGTTGGGCCCGTGGCCAGGACTAGAATAAAGAAGGTTGCGCCATGTCTACAAGTGTGAGACAAGAGGGCCCCGATATTGCCGCTTTATAATAAGACAGTATCGCATGAACGGACCGGCATCGGGATCCACAGAGGGCGGTCGAAACAATGGGCTGAATATCCGCGGAGAGAGGCTACTCGCGCACACGGTGTGCGTTGCGTGTGTAACAAGAGGGACCAGCCTCTCTTTCTCTCTCTCTCTCTCTCGTTCTCATTCTCATTCTCATTCTCATTCTTATTTTCATTCTCATTCTCCATCTCCTCGTTGTTTCATCTTCCTCTTTTTTCTTACTCCTCTCTGGAGACGGTTGGTGGTGGAGAGAGCAGACAGCAGAGAGAGAGAGAGAGAGAGAGAGAGAGAGAGCACACAGGGCGTGTGGATGGAGGAGCAATGCACGCCATATATCAACATCGTACCGATAACGAGGTCCCCAGGAGGCTACCGGTCGTGGAAGACGCCGACTAACTTTGGTCGCCGCACGAACCACGCCACGCCGCGCCGCGCCGCGCCGCAGTGCGTCGCTCTTTCTCCTTCTCTCGACTCTCCTCTCCGCCTCCGGTTCTTTCTCGGATGTATCCTGCTGCGGTCTCCGAAGCCAAATGAAAAAGCGCGGACGCGATCCGACCGACCTTCCTTCCCTCCGGACTCTCCGCCATAATAATTTACGGTCACTCCAGCCAATTTCCAAAACGTTTTTTCTCCATTACTCTTTGCCAATTGGTCGTTTCTTCGTGAGATTTTGACGCGAGCTGCGAGAGAGAGAGAGAGAGAGAGAGAGAGAGAGAGAGAGTTGAAAAAAAGAGCGGATGAAACGATCGTCGCGTTCTCTAACTTTTCAAGCAACGATAAGAGCATCGGCGATTCAAAGGAATTACGTTCGGAAAACGAATTCAACAAATTTTACAAGTTGCACGTTTACGTCGAGTCGATCGGCAAACGACGTAACTTGCGTCGGCTAGAAAAGTATATTTAGAGAAAGAGAAAACTCGGAGAACCGGGGGCCGAGCACCGTGGCAAATGAATAATGCAGCAGGCTGACAAATTTATTAATTGCACGATGCGGATCCGCTGATATTCCTACCAACATGCAAATCGAACGTTGAGCGTTATTGTCCGCAGCATTGTTCGCCGCCAGGTTCACGACCATATTGGACGGTAAGAGCGGCGTAGATCCGCCTGGCAAAACCAAAGAAAGCTACGCCTCTTAAATTAGTTAGATAAGAATTTTAACACCGACCCGTTGCGCGCACTTGAGCGCACCAACCAGCCGCGGCAATTGTGCCGGCGGAATGCCAACGGAGATAACGCGGCTAAAAGGTTGCACGTTTATGTACGCGCGTACGTTTCGTTGTTTGTTTCGAGCGACTTTCGCCGGCTTTAACGCGTTGCAGTTTTCAGCAATTGGAATTCGATGTTTTCGATGTTTGCTCCGAGAGATGTTGTCGAGGAGAAAACGTCGACTGAGAAGTAGAAAAGTAGTTTGGTTCAACGAACTAGCCTCTTTGCTGGTCTCTGTTGTCGAATAGCTGCTCTTTTCGACTCGTCCAACTTCTTGCTCGCGCGCAGCTCTGACACGTGAAATTTTGGAAAGAAGACGAGGGGAAGGTTTTTGCGCGACGAATCGAACGGACGGAGCGAGGAGGGAGAGGGAGGTACGGGTTTCGCCGGTTCGAGCCAGCGAGCGTGTACGAGCTGGCGGCCGCGCCGTGGACATTGTAGGGCTTATATGGCAATCCGGCATAAATCAAAGGGCTAATATACTGGCTGGGTCCCGGTAATGCAGCCACCGCGTGGCGGAGGTCTTTTTATCGACGGGGTAAGACAATACGCATTTACATACGCGCGAGCGCTGCCGCGCCGCATGTAGGCCTTCCGCGCCACGCCACGCCGCGCCGCGCTGCGCCGCGCCGCTCCGTGCCGCGTCGTGCCACGCAGCCAGCATATGGCGTAGCTTGTCGGCGCAGAGCGGCAATTACCGCGCTTCTGGCACTGCACTCGCGTTGCCGACGCGCTGCGCCGATTTCTTCGGCCGATCGTCAAAGTGGCCCGTCTCTCTTTCTTTTTCCTTCCTTTTTTTTCCTCCTCCCCCTTCTTTTCTTTCTCACACGGGTCTCCTATCGTCGCGAGAACACACAGAGGTGATTCTTCTTTTCTGTTTGACGTTTCGTTTCTTCATCTCGAGGCTCATGGCAAAGAAATCATCCAAAAAACTCGCTTCTTCGTCCGGTACTTTTCGCGTCGTAATTAATCACATTCGGCTACGAGTCGGTCGATTAAAACCCTGATAGAAATGAAAAAGGGTTTCGCGGCAGTGAGGGAGGGCAGAGAGAGAGGAGAAGAGGACGAGAGGCTACGTACATACGTAGTGATACGCATATGTGGCGTGAACGCGTCCTATTCGTGAAGGTTAACGAACGTCCCTTGGTAACTGTATTAGTACATAATGCAGAACGAAGGCAAGGAGAGTATCAGCCGAAGAGTAGGAAAAAAGAATTACACGGCAAGGATGGGTAGCAGGGCAGAGCAGGGCATGGCAGGGCAGGGCAGGGCAGGGCAGGACAGGGCAGGGCGCGGGGATAGGAGGTAGAAGCGAGGAAGAGGGACTCGCGGTCACGGGGACCGTGTGGCTTGACGTAGAAGAATTTAGGAGCGACGGCGAGAGCAAAGGCCCAGTTCGCGAGCGGCCAGGTCCCTTTGAAGTCTAAAAACAATGGCATTGTCTCTTCAGTCTAGCGAAAGGCTGCATCGCCCTCTTTTTCTCTTGCCTCCGCCCGGTTTCTGCTGCTGCTGCTGCTGCTGCTGCTGTTGCTGCTGCTGTTGCTGCTGCTGCTGCCTCGCATCCTCTTGCCGGCCACTTGGACTGCGTAAAGCGTTTTAGATGTTTTTTCCGCTCGCAGACAGAGGTCCCTCGGGCCGAAAGGCCGCGATCGGTAAGGGCAATCGGACCAATTTACATTTTTCATTTACATCGACCACAGGACACCGCGCACGAGAAACACCGCGACTTCGAGGCCCACGCAAGTCACCCTGCCGCCCCTGTCGGGACATTCATCCCGCCTTGATTGAAGATGCTGACAGGCTTGGAAATAATGCTTCCTGGCGTCGTGTCAGGTCGTATCGCGTCGCGTCGCGTCCAGACCATTTATTGGCAACGATCGAGCCAACGTTCTTTGGCCGCATCCTTGTCTCTCGCGCGTTAGGGAAACAACGTATACGGTTTAATCGAAGTTTCGAATATTTTGACAGATTTTTTAGCAATTTTTCATTTGCGAAGGAATTTTCTACGTTATCGATTAGCTTTGGTTTTCAGAGATCGTAGTTGTGCTTTCATCGTGTTCCTTTGAAATTTTTACTACTGTTTCTATTACTACTACTACTAATAACAACAACAACAACAACAACAACAACAATATGAATTTCATACAGAGACCGAGAACATTTATTGAAATACTTTTTCGACGAAGAGAAACGGAGAAGAACCGCAAAAGAGGCTTCAGTTTCTGCTTCATCTGAATTCTCGACGAACGTAACGACGATGGTTGGAAAGATTTAAAGGCAAAAAGGACAGAAGCTCATCGGGGGCTCATTTCTAGAAGAGAGCGTGGAACTGGAAAGAGCTGGCCGAAACAATAGAGAGAGCGAACGGAGGCGCGTTCGGTGAAATTTGTATGGCGATATTTGCATGGTCCGGTAAATTATAGGAAACGGAATTCGGCGTACTCGGTAGCAGCATCTGCGCCAACTCGGGGCTGGCGTTTCAGCTCGCACGGATTGAAGAGTGGTTGGCGTTTCAAGGGAGAAACGCGACGGGTTGCGACGTCGGGTCGTTATTTCGTTCGATCGGGCTTCCAGGAGAGAGGAATACAGATTCGGCGTGTGTGTCCGTTTGCGGTGGCCAACGGGCCAACCGAGGCTATTAGGTCTCGTATAAGAGCGTTCTCCTTTTGTCACGACTGGAATTTATTCGTCTCGATTCGGTCCAGGACCCCTTCTCGTCAAAAAAGAAGCCGACCTGTCCAACTCCCGAGTTCCAGAAGATGTACCCTTTCTGCCTCTCTCTCTCTCTCTCTCTCTCTCTCTCTCTCTCTCTCTCTCTCTGCCCTCCAGCCTTTCTAGCGTCTAGATTCGCCGACCATTTGAAATTCCCGATGGCGCGCCGCACGCACCCACTCTCTTCCTTCCCCGATGACCGATGTCACGCATCCCAGATGCTCCTCTTCGCGCGAAATAACCGAATGCGCTGATACCGAATAACGAACAACCTAAACGACAAATTGGCAAAAACTTTTCAAAGTTAGTAACTCGCGCATCGACTGTCAAACTCAAGATTCTCTCGGCAATATTTTGGCTGAAGGTGCGTCACACTCAGTCGACAGGATTATTGGTCGCTATTATTCGCCAGGGTTTGAGAATCTGATAAGAAAAGTCAAAGTAATTGGTATTCCTGGAACTGGAACAATCGGCGGCGGCGGCGGCGGCGGCACGCCCAGCCACCACCAGCCACCACCAACCACCACCAGGTTTAATCGAGTATATACTTTGGATCCGGTCTATCGCGATCCAATTAAGAAAACGCGAGGCGTGTGTGCCGGCTGCGTCTCGCCTCCTCTTCGTCTCGCCTCTTAAGGAACCGCAATTATCGAGCCTCCGCAACGGAAGTCAAATTGAGTAGTTTCAACGGCAATATACGAACGCTTCTGTGCTCGTTTGATTTACGCTGCCGCGCGATTTCAGGCTGGTTTTAATGAACGCGCCGGCTCGGCCGTCTCGTTTATTTTTCACCGTCCCCTTATAATCGTTCCACTCGCTACGAACGACACTCGGTTGCGATTGTGATTTTTTACGAAAATACGCGAGTCCGAGAAACTGGATTTCAATTACCGCAGCTGCCGGCTGCGGTTTTTAGTTTAGTTTACGGAACGATTACGATCCGTCGCGGCGATGAGTAATTGTAATTGTTTCTGCCGACCATTTGTTTCAGCGTGTAACGATTAACCGGCTCGATTAACGATTCTCGTGATTAATGAAGAGTTAAAGCCGGTGTAACTAAGTTTTAGTGATTCTCGTTGGGCGATGACGTATGCGAATACACTTTGGACGATTTCGAACGACGAATGAATGTTTGTTGAATAGTAAATATACCACAACGAATGCAAATTTTCGTCGAAAAAAACCATTATAGGAGTTTATAAAAATTACCCGCTCGAATATCCAATTGCCTCTTTTCTTTTTTTCGTTTTTTCCTTTTTCCCTTTTCTTTCTTTTTGCCTCGCGCAAAGCTGTCATTTTTTTAGACAACCATTTTCTAACCTCCGTGTATTTAATATTCCATCGAAAAGAATATCCATCGCCCTCGTCGACGTCGACAACGAGAAAAAAAAAAAAGAAAAAATCGATTCAAGAGTCGTCGAGACGATTCTGCGAAACTTGTCTCCGAATCCGGCGAAATCGGAATCTTATCCGATTCCGCGATCAGACGCCGCGCCGTGGCCCGAATTAAAAGTGGAGGGCGCGTAATTAACGAGCGGCCGGGACGGAAGTCGATTTGAGAAATTCCGGCGGTGAAACGGCGGGAGAGCCGAGGGGGGAGCTCGCTGGACCGAGGATTGTCCCAAAATCGATCCGCATGGCCACGTACACGCGTACTTGCATATACGGTAGCGTGTACGACAGAGTATGTTTATCCAACTCCCCCTCTTCACTCCCCTTCGACTTCCCTTTCCGTCGCCCTATTTACCGATCGCCGCAATTAAAAGTGCGCGTTTCATTAATTGTATCGCTGGCTCTTAATTAGAAATCATCAATTCGTAGTCTGGCCGCAGTTACGTGCCAGCCACCGTGTGTATGATTAACGACGAAGCCCGTAGCTTTCGGTCGCTTACACGTCGGCTTGGTCGCGATAAATATCCGTGTGTCCTTTTCTTCTTCTGTCTTTTCTCTTCCTTTTTCGCTCTCTTTAACTAACTCTCTTTTTTCTTTCTTCCTTCTTTTCTTTTCTTTTTGTTTCTCTTTTTATTTCAAACGTTTGATTTATTCGCCAGTTTCCTCTCGGACCTTCGTTTCTTTCGTGCCGAGAAATCAACGACAGGGCACGAGAACGTCAACTCTGCGTGAGATCTCGCGTGTTAAACCGATCGATGGAAGTACAACTGATGGCTCGCTCGAATCGTTCTGTTTCCATGTGTAGGAATTTGCACGGTCGCTCATTTATTTCGATTGGATTTTGCCCATTCTGGCAAAAGATCGAGGTAGTTTAGGGTTCAAAAATGTTCTCCTTCCAGTTCTTTTTCTTTCTTTCTTCTTTTGGCTTCTACGAGCGCTCTGTCGATTGATTTCTATGGCAGAATGACTTTACGTTACACGTAGAATCGTTTTAATTATCGAGATGTGGAAATTAATGGAAATGGAGCATGCGAGCGTGCAAATACGTTGCGTCCCAGGTAATTAATGATGGTACTTGTAGACAAATGAATTGCTGGCAAATGAATTACTCGGATTCGAAGAGATTGTTGATTCGATGCTTTGATCGAACGGTTTTATTACATTTATTTTCTTTTCATCTCAAAAAGAAAAATGTTCCGTCTAGTGTAACAAATATGTCATAATCTAACGTAACATAATTATGCACGTTTCAGTCGTTGAATCGATCAATAATAATTTTCCACGTTGCCTGATTTGACTGATTAGAGGAAAAATCAGAGTGACGAGACGACAGCAACGAGCGTCAAAGTATCTACTTGTACTTACGTTACAGTAGATCGCGTCTGACTAGGAACGGACTTAAACTACTTTCTCGCTCTAGAACGAGGAAAACCAAGTTCACAGAGAGTCAGATTACAGTATCGCCGAAAATTGAGGTGTCTCTATCGTTGTTGTTGCTATTTGGATGCACGATAAATTAGATTGACGAAAAATCGCTAGTTACTTTAATACACGCGTCACATTTCCTTTTATTTTCACATTAAACGTAAGCAGCAACATTCAGCAACAGACGGATCGAACTGCTTCGGTAACAAAAACGACCAACGATTTAAATTCTCCTGCTGTTAGAGGTGTTTCATAGAGGAGGAAACTGAGAGAATTGTCGCTTCCTAGTGACTCGCGCATCAACGAACGAAATGAACACATCTCAGCGAAAAGAATTGCCAAGGATTGAGCCATTGGTCCCCGACGGTTGGAGGCCACGTCGACGGCGGTGTTGCGGATGTTGCGCATCGCGATCGGGACTTATTCAGAATTTAATCTACGCGTGGAATCTGCGCGTCGCGTCGCGTCGCGTCGAGAGAGTTTTGCGCGAGAGTCCGCTCGAACGGGTTTGCAGAGGCGATCGAATCGGTCACGTCGCTGCTTCTCAGCACGAGTGGCGCGATGCGTGAGCCACGATGACCTCTGTCCGAAATCTTTGGCGAAACACGGTCACATCGCGCACGTCCGTTCATACTCTGTCTTCGCTGCACGTCTCTTCTGGCTTTGCAAGCCTCCTCGTTCGTCCAGCGGCAGAATCTAGATCACCCGGGAGAGCCGATAAACTCCAATTGATTTTATTTCGACTTGTTGGCGTGCAATGCTGGAACTTCACTTGTGCTTTGTCTCTGCCGTGCAATGCGCTCTCTCTCTCTCCCTCTTATATAATTAAAATTATTCTCCGTTAAATTTTTATCGAAACAGGTGCGTGTAACGCCTGATGACTCGCGCGATCAACCTCGACCAAGCAAAAATCAAATCATCGAGATTAATTCTCAACGTTATAGTAGCAGAGTATCAAAGTCTGTGATATTAAATTTTGCATTCTTTAAAATTTGAAAGATGGTATTAATTGCAACGTTTCGAGACATTCGCCATTACTCTGCTCATTGTCCATTCAGTTCAGTGGTATTATACTCACTGCGATCTGTTCAACCGTGGTTGGTTACAGAGATGTCGCGGAATTGATTAATAATCGCGGTTGGTTAGTAATTCAATTGGTTCGTAAATGAAATGAAATCAGCGGGGAAACGAGGTTGCGACCTGTTGTGCGTGAACGATAATTGGCTGTGTTGCGTTCGTTGCGGCGTAACGTGAAATTCTCGTTGCTTTCGAGGCAGCCGGTCGGCTGATGGTCCCGATGCAAGGGTCATGGTTCAGAGGTCCGATGCGGGTCTTCCGCACACATCCATATTAAGTGATTCGCTTTCATGCTCGCGACTGGACACTGAAATGCTCTTAAAACCGGTGCATACAGACGCATACAGACGCATACAGACGCATACGGAGACGTGCTCGCTGTGTTCTGGTCGCGAGACACGGCCCTGATCCCTTTCACATGGCGTTTCTTCTTTTACGTAGTAAAGAAGTATCGTCAAGATGTTCTTCGATTCGTCGTATCTTTCATTTCTCATTATTCCACGTACGACGTATTAGCTGTGTATCGTATTAGGCTGACGCGTACGAAATGTTTTTGAATCTATTAAAAACCAATCATCATCGTGGCAATCGCTTTTGCGAAGTTGAACTGACACTGACATTCGGGTCTGAGGTAAATCGATAAAAGTCAATAGCAAATTCATACGATTCGATATCGTTTTCATCGTTGACGTAAACTGTAGAAAATTCGGAACGAAGCAAGCTAGACCTTTTCTTTTTTTTTTATTAAACGCGCAGTGAGAAAAGATCGTCAACCGTAAAAGTATGAAGCTGTGTTTGATCGTAGCGTTCGACATCGGATCGATTCTGGTCCGCGAAAAATTTCGAATAACCAGAAATTCCCAAGTTTCTCAGGAAACAGCAGGAAAAACACAGAGATCACATTCCGCCATTTTTCCAGAAGTGAGGAATCTCACGGTGCGCGGTCAGTTGGAAAAAAGACGAAATGCAGTTACGAAGAGCTTGCTATATTTAACTCTTTCGCCAGAGATACACATCCGCCCTTTACATCTATAGATTCGTATCAAGGTTTACGTAACATTGTGCACAATATCCGCGCAACTCGTTCTTCGCGTAAGTTGAAATTCATTAGGAAATTATCACATTACGTTTTTAATTAAAGAGATAGTGTCAGGAAACAGGATGAACCAGGTACGAACGGCGTAAACGCTTTAATTTCCTCTTTTATAACTTGACAGTTACCGCAGAAAAATACGTTGCTTAGACACGCTAGTAATTTTTATAACTTCATATTTTCGTATTATTATATGACACGTTCTTCCTTGTTGGTGCAAAGCGGATATTCCTCGAGGAGATCGAATCGTTTCTTGCTGCGTCTACCTCGTCAAAAATGTAAATTGGAATTTATGCAGCATATTACGTTAAAGAATGAATCATAAGTGATAAATAATTTACGAGGCGCGGCGCATCGTATCAAAATATGAATTATTACGAAGATTTATTTTTAGTGTTCTACTGTTATATGTACATTCATTTGCGGCTTATGTAGTTTGCGATACGATATATGTACGTACATACGTATATGATAAAGATGTGTAGCTCGATGATTGTCACGGAAAGAAAGAAAGAAAGAAAGAAAGAAAGAAAGAAAGAAAGAAAGAAAGAAAGAAAGAAACGTGTTACGGCGTGGCGTGGCGTTACGTCACGTTGCGTCACGTCGCGTTACGTCGCGTCACGTCGCATCGCGGGAAGCCAGAAAGAGAAAAGCAGCCGCGGAAAGATGCAGACGCGACGCGGAGAAAGAGAGAACAGGCTACAGGGGGACGGAGCGCGGAAGAGCTGACCGGAGGGGGTCAGGGGTCGGAGGGATCGAGAGGGTCAGGGGTCGCGGGTCGTACGGCATAGCCCTGACCTTCGACCTTATCCCCTTCCAGTTCTTCTCGAGACCCCGTATAGACCCCTACCAGTCGTACTTAGAACTCGCTTCTACTTGGTGTTCGACTCGGCCTCGGGACTCGCTATCTACCTACCGGTGCTGTCGTCTTGCGTTTTTTCCAAAAAAAGATTCCTATCGTTGTTTCTAATCGCGTTGTAAGCGCGTCGAGAAGCAACCTGACCTAAACGTACAAAGAGTGAATGATAAAAGTTTCGTTCGTGTGGAATTCAACGCGGAGGACCTTGACACAGTTTGGCAAAGACGTTTGGCACAAGTTTGCCGTGGTTTCGCGAGTTCGTAATTACGGTAGATTAGTGAACGTTCAAGTGCATCTGGTGCAGACACGTATGCGTCGATTCGATCTTTGAAACGACCAGCCCGACCATGCCGCGCCGGTCAGATACGACGAAGCAGCTTGTCGTTCGTGGCGTGGCGTGGCGTGCGACCGCGTCCGCTCGGCTACGCGCCTTTGCCTTCCTTCCTTCCTCGTTTCTTGCCGTCACGCGGATGGTGAATCGATTTAGCTCCGAATGTTTCTCGTACGCGCTCCCGAGTGTTTCTCGATAGGTGGATGTAACGAGGCAATGCCTAGAATGTCTCGAGCGTGAATGTATTTTTCGGCCTTTGACTCGGATTGGGATTATGTTAATAGATTGGTGTACCGGAATTATACAGTCTCGACGTTTAACTTTTGTATTCCATTAGATTAATGTTGAGAAAGAGTGGATGTGACTCGCGTATATTACGAATTATATTACTATGAATAGTAATTATAATTTTTAATGACACAGTTGTTTCCAATATTCTTAACCGCTTGTGACTCTATACTGGTGACATTTGACATTTTATCGCGTGTGGTCAATAAGCTACTTACAAAGGCCGTCCGTAAATATTTGCACGTCACTTGTTCGCAATCCGTAACGCGTCTACGTCGATATATTTTCGTCGAATTGGAAAAGGTATAAAGATGTAATAGAATGTCGAACCTTTGCTGTCACGCGTGACGAATCGCAAACTGCAATCAGCACGCAAGTACCGGAACTTTTCATTGACGGCGGATTCTTTATCATTTTACTCTTATTAATATACGGGCATTGCGTAATGCTTATTAAATGACGAAACTGCTTCAATTTCTAGCTCATTTTTTCCTTCATATCTTGCGGTTCACGCTACGAAAATACGGCGCGTAGCTCGATTGCTCGAAACTTTTCAAATCCATTGAAAGTTTCTTTCGGTTTGTTTCTCGAAACCTGTCGCTTCACGATCGAAACGTTACCGCTAAGATCCACCAAGACGTTGGCGCGATCAACTTTCGACGCTACGGATAAATTATCGGTAAAATTGTCGTCGGTTAAACGTCCGTTGCTCATAAATCGGCATTAGTATCAGATGTTTTCTCTTTTAACGCGAGCGTTACGCGTTACACTCAGCATGATGAATGTAACGACGATAAATTATTCCGAATGTCGGTAGTAATCGCGTCGCGTCACATCCATTAAGAAGGAAACTTACTTCGTCTGTCAGAAAACCATCTTTTTTTTTTTCAGACAAATTGCTCCATCTGTAGATATACATGTGCGTGCCTCACGTTGTATATATATATATACAGATATACATACATCTATTTAGCTTTCCTTTTTTTAGCTGAGTTTTTTTCAAGTCGACGAAATTGTCGTTAGCATGGAAATCTGAATGGATTGTGCAGGTCAGGTAGAAATTGAATTTCTAAGTAGGATAGAGATTTAAAAAAAAAAGAAGAAATGTTATCTCTGTGAAAAGTTACAAATTTTCCAATCTAGAGATTTATTTACTACTGTTCGTCGTCGTTACAATTTCGCGAAACGCGGAAGTGATTATCTCAGCAAGTTTACGACATTCGTTATTGGCAATCTGTGTCTGAGTTTGACGCTTAGAGGGCGGATTGTACGTTTAATTACAAGCACATGCGGCGATATCGCGCAATTAATGAAACGAGAGCGATGCGTAATGAGAGATCATTCAGGAATATGATTAATACCGTTATCTGTCGAGTAGCGAGTCGATTGCTCTGCCGGCTTTATAAATTGATCTCAGATAATTGCTCGTTTAGCACGTCGTAAGAGCTTCGTTGTCGTGCGATCTGTTGGCTACTCCGTTTCGTTGCTCCGTTGGAATGAATTTCATTTCTCTTCGATTCTTCCTCGCTTCCTCCTGTTTCGCGAACGCATCAGTCCGAGCGATCAGTGGAGCGTCAGTAGCACGAACACGGGGAATATTGCTATCGGAGAAGTTTCGATGATTTTCGTTCGAGTGTCTGTCGAGTCTCTTTTCACGCGAAATGAGCTTTGCTTCGATCCAATCGGATTCTTGAAAGAAAGATGGTTGCTATTTCGAACAAGTTGGTTTCGAGGGCTTTCTTTTCCACGAATGGCGCGCGAATTTTTTTTCCTTTATAGAAACATTGAGAAAAGCCAATAAAAATCGGACGTAATCCTATCGTTCTCGTAATAAAACTTGATTCTCTTCTCAAACGTCTCCATCGTCCATTTCGCAAATGGTCAATATCGCAAATCTGTCCAACCACGTAAAGTATACCGGTAAACGAATAGATAGAGATGGTCGCAGAGTGAATCGTCGCATCGCGTCACTTTGAAGCTGTAGAGTGTTGTTGTACGCGGTTAGGTGCGCAGTTATCGTAGATTACGGAGAGAGCGAGGCAAGGAGGACGAGTGTCTCGTTAGCTAGGATCGTCTTCGTCGTTTACCTGAGCAACGTCGTTGACCCGACGTGGGCGCGGACCACGCGTCGCTAATTACGAGCGATCGACCGCCAACTCGATGCAAATCCGACCTCGAAAGGAGAAAGACGGAGAAAGCGATTAGAGTTCAAATTGTTAGTCGCGGAGAAATTGATTTTGCTCGTACGTCTTCGTATCATCGAGGATGATGTTTAAAGGAAAGGGTCAGATTTGAAAGGAGAAGAGATCAATTTTGTTCGCATTTCGTCGGATCGTTACTTCTTCAAGCTTCGATAGCTTGGAAAAATGTCGTGTAAAATTGTAATTTCATACAAGGAGACTTTATCGCATCGTTTTTATCAAGATGCTGCTGAACAGTAATTGAAAAGGAAGAAAGTGCAATTGTCGCTGTCATTTCCAGAGATGTTACGATTCTTGCAGACAGTCGGTCTCGCTTCGAAGTCGTAATCGTCTCGAAAGACTTGGTCGGTGACTTTTCGACATCACAGAGACGTCACAGAAAGCCTGGCGAAGATTAGACGGCACACGCGACCGAGGAGGAAGAAAGTCAGCGTGCTCCGATCGGGAGGAAGTTGGAGTCGCCTCACCTTCGTAGGTTTCTGGTTTTATCTTCGTTGGCCCCTACCAACGCCGCCTCCTGAACCTCCACCACCTTCTCCGAGGTCCGCCCACAACGCGTGCTCCTTCGTTCCCTTCGCTCCATCTCCGCAAACTCCTACGCCACGTGCTCCTTCTTCTCGCTACTCTGCTCCTTTTGCTCCAGCAGGAAATTCTCCATCGGATTCTCCTGCATCCGTCACGACACGAGTTGCTCCTCGTTCACCACCTTCGGAGCAAAGCGGACCGTTATCGTTGAACGACGGTGGCCGACGATTATTGTCAGCTACTTGTCGGTTAAAGAGGTGGTAAAAGTCTGGAGGTGGAAAGTCTGGTTTCAGAAGATTTTCAAAGATGCAAGAACCATGGGGAACGGAGTAAAAATTTGAAGCAAGACGAAGAAACGCGATTAGTAGCAGACGGCTCGTAGACTTTGAACGTCACTCTCTTTCTCTTTGGTGGCAATTATTGCAATTACAGTGCTCGCGTCACGCTTCAGCAGACACGGATTGATTTATTGTGGAATTCGTTGTTGCACGCTCTACGCAGCGGTAAAGTTCACGGTTTTCCTTTTTCTTCTTTCCTTTTTCGACAGAAAGGGGTCTTGGTAACAACGTTACTTTGCGTGGCATCCTTCTTTCGGAATTCTGATTTTTCACGCTCGAGACTTTTGTTACGTCTTCGTAGACGTTTGTTGTTAGTCATAGTTGAAGGTACAGAGAGAATGATCAGCAGCATAGCGCTGCGGAACACAAGTAGACGCGATTTAGACCAGACCGGTATGCGAGAGAAATGCGTTAGTAATTTGCTTCGCGATTTAACCAAATGATTCAGAAAAGTTGAAACGTTGGGACATTTTTCGGAACGGCCAATGCACATTTTCCACTTTATGAAATTTGCCACTATTGTATTTCGATGTTGCGAAACGAGTTAGTGTGCTGCTGATTCGACTGAAAGTAAAAACGTACGTACACGCAAGTGAATAAAGTGAACAATTTTACGATCGAGGTATGAAAATTTCAATTGCATCTGTTTTTCCCATAATTAATTTATTACGTACGAGCGTACGTAGTAAAGTGGGCTAATTAACCAAGGCAGTTGGCCGTAGTTTATTCCTCTAGCCAGCGAAACCGCAAAATAACCTCAAATCATCCGAGACAACCTATCTTGGATCGGTTTCGTACAACCATAGCTCGTAAAATAAATCATCCATCGCTGTGGAACATTATCGGCAGCCGGGAACTCTGTCCAAAAAATTGTCTTGGAATATTTCCAATTTCGTTCCATCGACTGGTTTCATTTCGCAAACACGTTCCGCGCGTTTAACGCAGAAAAACGGCTGCCACCGTTTACCGCGAAGGGGTCGCCTCCGCTTCAAATCGCCGAGCAATTCCCGATCGAATCGCCTCTAGATAGCGATGGGAGCGAGTTCTGTCGAGTTTTATGCTTGCTGAAAGTCTGCGAGTTGCCGTTTCTCAATTTTCTACTGTTTCAAACAGTTTGACAGTTTGCGTGTCAGTATGTCGACAATGCTTCGATTCACTCGCACGCTTCAATGCTACTCCACGTGGTGGCTCGACCACGGATCTATCGATCGATCGAGATTCTGTTGTGTATCTGAAATTTTCCTGCTCGCGTTTCTCAGTCACAAAGAATCCACAGTCTCGTCTGCTGATTCTGGTCTTTTCGAATCTAATCTTCCTTTCGAAACATTGCGAGGTACAAAGTTGCTCGTTCCCATCGCTAGCGAGAGATTCGAGCTGAGAGGTGGCAGATCGTTCGAGGCGAGCGCACGTTTCTAGAAAACATGCAATCCAACGGATAGCAGCTGGCATTAGAGCGTGTTGCGCTAACGCGAAAAACAGTAGCCCGGCTCTCTGCATGCGGGGAAGAAGAAAGTAAGTAAGGACACGCCTGGTTTACTGGTGGCGAACGCAGCCCGATCCGCAAAAGCGGACTATCGGTTGGGATCGCGCGAAATGGCACGGTTTTACACGGTGTGTTTTATGATATCCAGGCTGATCCGTAAGCGCGCGTGCTGGCGTTCCTTTCTAGCGTAAGCGGCAAGCTGGCAAAACCATCGTGATAAAGGAACGCGGCGGTAGGAAACGCCGCCGATGCTGAAAGCCACCAGTTGTATTGAACAGAGAACACAACAGGGAAATCCGCGTACGCGTTTTTCCATACGCCTGTTTCTACGTTATTTCTCTCGAGGCAGCTCGGCCTCGTTTCCGTCCTTCAAGGTTGTTCCATTGTACCGTAAAGTGATAATTTACGCTGGCAATGGGTCTCAATTGCGTTTCGATGGATCGTGCGTCGTTTGAGAAGAACGTTCCGCACGTCTGTATTTCGTACAGCGTCGATATTTTACTCGCGTTGTAAATTTGTAGGATGAAAACTTGATTTTCGGTTCGCGTCGATTTTAGAAATCGATTTTCGTTCGGTTTGCTTTCACTCCGAAATTTTTACCGCGACGCGTCTTTTTCAAATGCTTTAAATCTTGTGAAAAACTTTAAATCATCAACCAAAATTGACCAGAGTGACGTTTGTCGATTGAGAAGAATAACTCTTGAGAAGAGATGTT
Source organism: Tetragonisca angustula (assembly GCA_036937485.2). Lineage (NCBI taxonomy): Eukaryota > Metazoa > Arthropoda > Insecta > Hymenoptera > Apidae > Tetragonisca > Tetragonisca angustula. The sequence goes on along the minus strand of JAWNGG020000231.1, from coordinate 187,713 downwards.
CAATCTCGACTGGGGTTTCCACTTCATTTCAGAAGAACATGGAGGTAAGAAGAGAACACTTTTTTTTTAATAAGAGAAACTCGATTGAATTTTGCGACGCTTGTCAGCATGTTTCACGTTTCTCGACAAGAGCAAAAGTTTCTTCGACGAAACGTTCGTTAATAAGTGTTTACATTCGCGTAACACTCCAAATTTATCTTGAAAAATATGTGTGTAACGTAACTTGGCAAACTTTCACGAAAGTTTGCAGCCTGAAGATGAACGACGTTTGTCCCCTACGGTTCCGGGTAATTAACGAATTGTTACGCGCGAACCAACGCAAACTTTGCCTCCGAAGACTGCTGAAGCCGAAATTAAAAAGGACCAGTTTCCCTCGCGCGGACCAGAGAGTGGGCAATTGATGATTTTTTTACGAACTGGTCGGTACGAAATTTATCTTGGCAAAAAGGTGAAACTTCGCAGGCACGAAATACAGTTCTTAATTCCGGTGGGACGGTAATCGCGAATTTATGACTTAATGTATCGGTATTCCGACAAGTCTGGACGTTGAAACACCAAGAAAAGGAGTAATCGGGCAATTTCACCGGCGTGGTTGCTCGCACGGAGCCACCCCATGCTGGGCGTCCGCTGAAGCGACCGGCTTCCAATCCGGGCGAGCGCGTGGACCGTGAAAAAAGTCACTGGCGAAGTAAGGAAAGCTCGGTAGCAGGTGTCCCGCTGCGAACTTTTCTCATTTCCAACGTTTTGACGTGGCTCGACGTGGTTGGCACAGGCTTGCACCGACTGTTCTATTTATCCGATCAGAAATCAATTAAATCGATCCGTACCGACAATTAGCTTCTGAGCCAGAAGCATCGCGTTGATTTAATTAGCCGGTTGCCGATAGTCGCGCGTCTAAACGTTGTCCTTTATATATTATTTTCTTCCCCCTTGTTTGTACGCAGGTGCGCTGATAATTTGATCTGGATCATTTTGTAGCCGGTGACGTAGTCGTTTAAAGCTCATACGCGCGTCCCTTCGAAATCTTTTTACCTTCTCTCTCTTTCTTTTTCCGTTATTCTTGTCTTTGGTAAAATCCATTTTCGTCTGCCGTTTGAAATCACGTTTCTCTCGTCGATTTATCAACGCGCTTCTAATCAAGAGAGTACCAGCCGAGCTGTATTAGTTAACCTTGTCAGATAGGTAGGTAGCTACCTTCTAGCTGCTCGTGCATGCTAAGTAGTTACTTCGTGGGTGGTGCTCCCGACTACCACCTACAGTTGCAGTCGCGGTATTTGCCGATCGATCTATCGATCGATCGATCGATCGATACGCGTTCCATCCCCGAGTGATTGGAATTGCTACCCCCTCTAGCGCTCATCAGATGGCAGGCCGGCGGCACGGCCCGACACTTTGTCCGTTTTCATCTTCTGTTTAGCAAATGCCACACGTTCCAAGCATTTCTAGTCATTTTTTACACGAGATTGACAACGTATGGACAACGACTTGGAATTTTTCGGACGAATTAAAATAAAAGATGAAAGTTTTTTGGAGAAAGTAGCTCGTTTTGAGAAAAACCGAGTAGTTTTAAAATTAACGCAATCTTGCCGATCCATTTATTTAGCTACTGTGGTCAGCCTGCTCTTTCCAAACTGGACTATTCCCACTCGTCTCGAGTGGGAAACGAAATTTCTTCTCGCAACGCTTGTTCTCAACCTCGCGATATCGCGTCGTTCGATGTACACACGTGCACACGCGCAATTGAAAACCATTATAATCTCGAAGCGTTCGACGCAACGATCCAGCATCCATGCAATACCAATCATTAACATACACTCGGATCACCAAACGCACACACACGAGTACGCTCGTCGGACATTGTCGAACAATGAAACGTGTAGATCCCATGGATCTCGATAGGATCTCTACGATCGATTTGATTAAAATCTTTCCATTGAGCTCCAGCGAGTCCTTGGGACCGACATCTAGGGCGGTCTCTTTAATGACAGCGAAGGGAAAGGGTTACGCCGTGGTGGGTGGTGCCTTGCATCTGCATTTGTACGATTCTGCCGTTTATTCGTCTGCACTTAACCCGCTATCGATTCCTCCTGATCTGACGGTCTGCCTTGCTCTTTTGTTCCAGGTTCGGAGAAGAATGGATTTCCTGATGCCGGTGCTTCTTTCGCGTGTCAATTTGGTGAGTGATTGAACCACTTTTGTTCCTCTCGTCTTTTAATTTATCATTTTTTCCTCCTGGCTTCCTCTCTAGCCATTTAGGCCATTTTTAGCCTTACATTATCATGTCGTTCAGTTCGATCACTTTGGTGCAAACTTCCTAACCGTTGATTTCCCAATCGTTCGAATTCCTTGAAACCTTGAAACTTTGTTTGTATTTGATTCGCGTGTCGGCTGGCCGAACGATCGATCGATACTCGTCCTTTAGTTGGCTGACTTATTAACTTATTAACCATTAGCCATTAACTGGCCTGATAATTAATTTAACTATGCGAGCGGTACGCTCGTTTAGATTGCCTCAACGATACGACGATCAGTTTTTAAACGCCAACTTGGTCGTTATTGGCAATATACAGCGTAACTAGCTTCTTATTTATTTTTCTCCAGATTACTTTCCACGATTAAGGATGATCGAACGTGCAATGATCGTTTTGCCACTTTTTTGATTACGCGCAGCGGAATTTATGCGAAATCTCGTGGGATAGCGAAAACGAGCGCGAGGATGACTTTGCTAAAATTGGAAGTATCAAGCGAACGTAAAATGTTTATGACGACCGGATGTTATAATGGAAGTTGTTCGTTAATACACCATCGATGGTTTTGCAAATAAAAAATACGTGGATATATCTGATGAGTATGCGATGGCAGAGCAGCATATTAAATATTTTTGTCTCTTTATTTGGAAAGTATTACTGGACGTGTTTTTTCTTCTTTCATTGAATTGGCGCGTATTGGAAATTAATCAGTTCGCTTTTCTTTAGTCTCGAGAATCGTGCACCGTCCATTTTAAAATCGAGCACATCGATTATCGAGCTGAGAAGGGATCGTTTCGCGAAGTCAGGAAGTCTTGGATTTCAATTTCAAATTTCCAACACCAGAGGTTGATAGAGCGAGTAATATAATTATAGAAAGAAACAATTCTAGAAATCATCATCATCATCATCATCTCGGAAACTATTTTTTGCTGAGCCATCTGCTGAAACCTCAAGATTACGGGAACCTGTAATCAACCTACGCTCTTCCCTACACCTGTTGCTCTCTGTTGTCGTTTTATTTCTCCACGCGCCCAAAAGTGACAAAAACAGCACATCGCGGCGGGAGAAGGCACGTCCTCGAGACGACAGAGCATCGCGCGTCAAAGGTCGCGGTCAAAGAATCAGTTTGAAACAACGAGAAGAGACTCGTTGATCGCGCACAACGAAGACAAGACACGTATTCTCTGGAGACACGGAGATATGGTGAACGATGGCGGCGATGTGTCGATCGATCTCGGTGGAGGCGAGGCCGTGGTCGATGCGTAACGAAGCGATTAGGTTTTAGGCCAGCATCCAACGATAACTCGTAGCGCCAGGTTACGTTTAACCTGGTCGTTGAAGTAATAACGGTGGACAATCTGGTCCGGCAATCAATGAGTACGTGTTTATGTAAATTGAACGAGCCACGACACGAACCACGCGAGCAACTTTTCCTACACGCGCGGGACCTGCACCGGTCCGAGGGTTGGAATGCTTTGTTATCTCACGAGGAAGACGATATGTCCCCTCTGCACGCGAGGGCTCCTCGCTCGCTTTTGCTCGTTCCCGCTTGCTTCACCGACGAGACGACGAGTTTCGTCTTGGAAAAGCTTGTAAATCTCACGCGCTGCTTCACACGTGATTCGGTTTTGATTCGGTTTCGACTTGGTTCGAAAAGTTCGGTTTGGCGATTAACGCGAATCGAAAGGTAGGAAAATCTTGGTTAAGATAGTTGCTCGAAGAGAGCCAATCGTTGTCCACTTTCCTCTCCGTTCGCACTTTCCTCTAGGCTTATCGCTGGACTCGTATCCAGTTCCTAGAAAGTCGAAAGAGGACAGAGATTGAGCGATAAACCGACGGTTCGTGCGTTCTCCGGACGGCGATCCAAGCGATCCAAGCGATCCAAGTGGAAAAAGAGAAACGGGAGGAGAAGACCCTCGTTTCGATGTAACCGAGTAGCTGACACAATCGCCGATAGTTGTAACTCTTCTTGATCGACGATTATCCGCGGTAAATTGCACCGTCTCCGTTCGAAGGTACATACACACGGTGCGTCGTTTCGTGGCCATGAGTCCGCCAGGCAGATGTAAAGCGGAATAATTGTAGTCGTTACTTTGTTAAACAGGGTTTCGCCACCTCTCCTCTCTCTCTCCCGGTTGATTCTCCACCCTGTCCACTGCTGACGTACGCGCAACGCTGCAAAATTTTTGCTACTCCTTGAGCGACCTGTTACTCGCGCATACGCGACGCGACGCGACGCGACGCGACGCCTCGGGGAATTACGTCAACGTAACGTTCGTTTGTCGGCAGATACGCCAGAGAGTAGATATGCCTGCGTTTGCACATCTCCTGTTTCCTCTTCTTTTCCTCCTTTGTTCCTTCGGCCTTTGAGAATGGTTCCTCGAGGGTACAGTTGCTCCCCTCCCGGATTTATCGACGAGTCGTCCGCTCGGTGTCCGATTTATGGAAAGTCTCGAGAGGAGAACGTCCGGTGTCGCCTGGCACCGGAGGCCGAGTTATCGATAGTCGCGTCGATAGCTGTAACTTTTTGGCGTCACGGAACATCGGAATGCCGGAGACGGTGTAATTTATGAAAGTGGCGGTTGGTTGCGCACCGCCGATTTATTGCGAGTCGTTCCGTAGAACGGTGGCAACGTTCGTGGTTCAACGATCGAATAGGCGGTTCCGCGTACTACATAATCGTAGATGTGCCGGACGCGAATGAAATTGGTGGCAGTTGCGTCGCGTTTGCACAGTCTGTCCAACAAAGTTTGCTGTCAATGGACATTGTTACGGAAAACGAGCGATTTGAAATTAGCAAAAGCACGACGAGAGACTTTGAGAGCGAGAATGAGCGTTTCGAAGAATTTTCACGGTAGAAATTCTTTCGCTTCGTCTCTTTCGACGTTACTCCGATTTCTATTTTGCAATTTGTCGACAGATCCGCAGATCGCGTCGCGATATCTTTGGGAAAAATAAATCGACAAAGATCGTGTCGAGGAAGATGAAGGAGCAGTGATTCAACGTATGCCGTAAACATAGGGCGAGGACGTGCGAGAAACGACAGATGGAGTCCATTTGACAAAGTCAACGCGCGGCCGCGTCATCGCGGTTCTACCGATCGACGAGTCCGTAACGAGTGGCAGACGGGATGGGATAGCACGGTCGAACAGTTGGTCGAATGGGAGCCGCGCTAGAAGCCGATCGATTATGCCGGTCGATTCCAGGCCACGAAATGTCAAGGCTCCACCTTCTATGGAATTCTAAGCAGGCCTCATCTTGGCCGCTTAGGCTTCGAACCTGATACGTGCGTGCTCGTGACTCGAGGAACGTCGTTGATAATGACGCGTTGCCCCATCTACCACGTATCGATTCGATCAGGTTCTTCCGTAACGAGCTTATACGCGGTGGTATCGCAGTCGGGGTAGGTGTGCCGAGCACAGACGCGTTTGGAGAGCAAGTGTAGGAGTTTCGTCGTTCCACAACATCGGCGTAACGTCGGAGAATTTTTACTGCACGGCCATGTTTTCGAAAGATGTAGCACACTCGATCGAGCATCGCGGAATGAAACGAAACGCGTAGAGTTCATCGATCGCCGTGTCGAGGAGCGTGGCCGATTAAATTGCAAGCGGTTATCCACCCGAGTGATCGCCCGACGCGTTTCGAGGGGTTTCGAGGGGTTTCGAGGGGTTTCGAGGGGTTTCAAGGGGGACGGCGGTCGCGTCGCGCCATCTCCATCAACATTTTAATTTACCAGCGGCTTTTAATTTACCATCGTCCCCGAAATGAACGGTGTCGGGTGTAAACGGGTGTAGGCTGGTGGAAACGATTTGACTCGGGCGACTCATTGTCAGCCCCTCGAATGGGAAGCCCTGTTCGGTAAGAGGCAGTTGGCGCGAAGAACGCCGCGTCTCGAGTCTCGAGTCTCAAGTGCGACGATGCTCGCTACACGCCGTGAAGCGAAAGCAAAGGCGAAGGCGAAGAAGCCAGATGTAAGTACTCGCACGTACGCACACGCGTGTGCCAAAGTATAATAAACATAATCGCGGTAGCACGATGAGAGGAGGCCTTGGCCGTCTCCCTTCGGTCGTGGCCGGCACGCCCACCGCTACTACCATCGTGCCGTGCAAAGAGAAAATACTGGCGTGGCAATCAACGGTTTTACACCTGAGTATCTACACGTAGGTCGAAGGCGGTTGAGGAAGCCAGCTAGAGGTTAAAGAAAGGACGAAGAAACAGGACCTCTCCTCTTCCTTTATCCCTCCTCCCCCTCCCCTCTATCCCTCCTTCTCCTCTCTTCTTCTTTCTCTTCCTCCTCTTTTTGCTCTTACGCTTCTTCTTCCTTTTCTTCTTTCTTTCGATGCCGATGCTGCCGTTGTTGCTTCTGATGCCTCGCTCGGACTTGTGCATCGGCTCGATAGGAACGGCGAGCACGATGCACGCCGACCTACCCTGAAGGATTATCGACAAAGCATCTTTCGATACGCTCCCGTTGCCTCGACGGCTCCCGTTGCCCGTCCTGGATCGATCCTGGTTCCGGTGTCCTGAACCTCGCTGCTCCGACTGCTTAACCGGTTCGCTCCCTTATCTGTGGTTACTCATGCTGATATCTGACTCACGATCGATTTCGATAGCGCGTTCTCAATGGTGGCGCATTCGCATCTTGGCTTGCAAGTTTTTGAAAGTATCGAGACGACGACGACGACGACGACGACGAGGATTTTAGAAGATTTAGAGAACGACCAGCAACTTGAGAGTGTTTGTCTTCAAGATGGAAACGATCTTTGAGCCATCTTTTTTCTTTTTCTTCAAACGAACGACGTTTATTTCACGACGTCATATCGTATGAAAAAGGATGCAAGTTGACATTCGATACAGTCGAGAAGCTTGGAGGAAGTACGTATGTACGTACGTCGAACGTGTCGATGATCAGGAAAAAAAAAAATTAAGAAATAAAAGGGAGATTCGCGCGACAGAAAGAAGCAACGTACTTGGAGAGAGATCTCGATCGGACAGAGAAGGCGGTCGATATCCTTCGAGATGTATCGAGATGTATCGATGATTATCGTTGGAGCGGAAGCGATCTTTCTTTTCGCGGTCACATCCCAACCGGGTTGACAAGCTCGCGATCGAATTTCTACGGCATTCCCGACAGGTACCACGCAGTTTCTACCACGTACAGTCATTTGTCAGCCCGATGTTAGACCTGTAGACGCGTATTCCAAGTGAACTTTACAATTGAATTTACGTTAACGAGTAGAAAATATTAATTTTAACAAGCAACTGAATACGAATACACCTGCTCGGAACGTCTTGTGGTTTCTCAGAGGAGAACTCGTTTAGGATGTTGCAAGGCAATCTTCTCCTCGAACTTTGTTCGAATTTAGTATCGTCGGTTGTCGCTGGATAAGCGATTTCGCCATTTCGAACGTGTCCTTTCGGCGGGAAGATACGGAGATGCAGATCCGCCGAGAAAGTTGTTTTGGGTCGCGGTTATTTGATCAGAGACTCGTACGAACGAGTCGTTAGCTCGTACGTGCCAAGATCGAGATTCGCCGGTGTGGACACCAACACCGGCGCGCGTGCTCCCGTATCATCGGCATACGTGATTCCATCGCTGCGGCCAAGGTATATATTCCCTGCGATATATGTGGGGTGGGGTAATAACCATTGCCACTTGAAATAACTCGCTCCGAATAGCATCCCGAGGGACGGGCTGAATGATATCCGGCTGGCGGTGCTCGCTCGCCGATACCGATTTGCATGAATGGGCATTTTTTTTCGCCTGATTTACGACGCGACAAACTAATTGGCTAGCCTTTGCGTGCAAGCTTTTATTATTTTCTGTCGGTTACTCGCTTTTTGATTTTCCTGACATTTTTCAAAAAATTTCCAAGCTCGCTCTCTCTCTCTGTCTGTCTGTCTGTCGAGAGACAGAGTTACGCGGTGTGCTGCGAGTCTGTTTGTCGTGATTATCGATCTGAACGAATCGAGTTCAGGAGGAAACAAGAGAAAAAGATTAGTGGAAAAGTCTGCTTGGGAATAGCGCAACCAACTGTCACAGTCCGAATGACGGACGCATCCGACGGAATCCGGTCTTCAGTGGCAATAATCTCGCAGTAATAAAACAAGGACGAAAACGAGTTGTATTCCGAATGGCTATTTCCTCGTGTTGCGTACATACAAGCGTGCATCCGATGTACGTATGTAGGTACCTACTCTCTAAGGAAGACCTCTCGCCCCTTCTCGCCCGGTCGAGGTGGAAGATACGAGACGCGCGCCCGGCCGAAGCGTCTTACACACGAGGGGAGTTGGCCGTTACGAGGCATCGGGGGCACAGGTCTATACTTATGGGCTAGGTGGTAGATATGGAGCGGTCGATAATGATCCAATATACTGGTACATCCTCGCAAAGTAATTACAATGATGAGCGAACCGCTACCATCGGGCTGGCTACCACTCGGCTCCCTCGGAGGCTAGGCGTTGGATTCGACCGCTCGTTCGCTCCCGTCCACCTCCTTTTCCCGTCCTCCGCGACCCCCTCCCTCTCGCCGCAGCTGTTGCTGCTCTTTTTCTCGTTCTCGTTATTCCCCCTCGCCTCTCGTTTCGCCTCTCGTTCCTCTACCGCCGCCACGTCTCCGTCTCTTCCACTTTATCTCGTTTCGTTCGCCACGGCAGCCTCACCCCTCTTTCTCCTACCGAGCGGCGGCCTCTCCGGTGTTGCGCGCACCGCAACAAGAGCAAACATCCACCACGGGGTCGTCACGGGGCCACGAAGTCACGGTGGATGAATCCTCGCGGAGCTGTTTCTCGATCCCCCGGAATTATCGCGAGGCCACCGTGGGGGTTCAATCGGCCGGAAGTGCGTCATCAGCGGGATACGTGCTGCTCGACACTAACGATCCACCTCGCATTTTTCTTTCTTCTTCCTTTGTCCCTCTTGTGGATTTTTGATTTCTAACAGGGGCGCGCTCGCGTCTCTAATTTCTCCGCTGGACCATTCCACTCTTGGACCATTCCATTCGTCGAGGGTCAATGTTCCCTTTGCGATTTCAAAAGACCCTTGAAACTTTCAAAGTCAATTTTCTGAAAAAATCCCGTAGAAAATCCGACGGCGTAGGCGGTGAATCGCAGAGAAAAAGAGTTTGCGAGTTGCGAGTCGGAGGGAATTCGAGCGAGGCGATAGGAAGCGCGAAGCGTTTTCGCTCCGGCCAAGGTTTATTCATCGATTTTTTGTCCCGAAGAACCTGCTGCGAGCTAGATCACTCCTGACTCGCCAGGAGCTGAATAGAGGCGATGCCAAGTGTCTGATTAACGTTGCGTTTTTTTCTCCATCTGCCGCCTCCCTCCTCCTTCCTCCCTCTTCTCTCCTCCCTCTTCCTTCTTCCCTTTTATTTCTTCTTGGTAGTTGTTGGTAGTTGTTTCTTTTATCAAGGAGCGTCGAGCGGCTCGTCACGAGCCGACGACCTCGCCCTCCTCGCTTCCTTTTCGGTCGACTCTCGATTATGAGCGAATATGGCTATCAAAGTGAACTGCCTCGCCTCGCGGTGCATCTCGACAACCTGGCCCATGGACCCTGGACGTTATCTTGGCCGCATTCTTTTGCATAATCGATCGGTGATCGGATCGGCGGGCGGTTAGCAGCGCCGGCAATTATCTTCTGGTCGTCGTGAGGTAGCGAAATTTCTTTCGGACAAGACCTCGGACAGGACGCCTCGAAGCGGGTTGTTTGAACACTCTCTCTCTCTCTCTCTCTCTCTCTCTCTCTCTCTCTCTCTAGATTCTAATCGAATTCTCACTTCAATTCAAATCACAACAAATTTTTGCCAGGTAATCGAGTCTTTGTTCTAGCAGGAAAATGACGGAGCTAGGAACGTTGATGTTTTTCCATTGGGATAACGTCGAGATTCACGCTAGGTGTAAAACTCGTGGATTGGACGATCCAGCCTGGAAAGGTGAACGACGTTGACGACGATCGACGAATGAGAGAGAGAGAGAGAGAGAGAGAGAGAGACACGAAGCGACAAAGCGACGATTGCGACGCCACTGACCACTGACCACTGGCCACTGGCCACTGGCCTCGCGCAGAAGAGCACGCATAACGTAGAGATGCAACGCTCGAGACTCGAGACTCCTCCGTCTCGCGAGAGCTCCGGATCGCCGAGGGCGCGCTTCTCTCTCCGCAAGAAGCGGAGGTGAAGGGGGCACGCCAGCGACCACGAAGAGGGGCCTGAAGAGCGTTGGGGGAAGAGGTCGACCGGGATAAACATCTGAGCCCCGCCCGGCACCCGAGGCGCAGCCTTTTGTTGCTCCTCTTCATCGTTTCTCTTCTCCTACTTTTCCCTGCACGGTTCCCTCTCCCTCCCCCACCCTCTCTCTCTCTCTCTCTCTCTTCTCCTACCTCTTCTCTCTAGTTCTGGTGGAACTTTCTGCCTCTTTCTGCTTCTTTTTCCTCTTCTTCCTCCTCTCTGCTTGCTTCTTGCTCTTCTTCATCCTCATCCTCCTCCTCCTCTTCCATCTTCGTACCGCTACCATTATCGATCACCGATGAGCTTCTACTCGCCTGCGTCCCTGGATACCGTAGCATTTCACACGTCCCGCGCATTTTATGTCGTTCCGCCTCTATCTGGTTTCCTTAATTATTGTATTTCGTTTCTACCGCTTGATTCCGACTTGATTAACAACAGTTCGCCTTGGTTCGTTGTCTCGAGACTTGACCTCCGCGAGCTCTTTGATGCCGAGAGACCTTCGTCCCCTGCTGCTGCTGCTGCTGCTTCCGTGCTGAAGTTGATCATTTATCAGCAATTTATAATTGGAGCCTTTGGTTTGATTTTATTACATATCTGCGGCTACTGTTCGCTACTTTGAAGGGAATTGACTACGCATCAAATCTGTACAAGTCGAATCAGATCTTGACTGGAGATTCTTCCCAGCCCGGGGACAAATTTGGAAACGAAAAACGAAAGTCGCGATTTTGCGAAAAGTAAACTACCGAATGCTTCGTTTTATTGGCGTCCATTTAAATTCCTAACATTCGCATAGATCTTTGCAACGTTTAAGAATTTATAATACGCGTTAACTTTGAAGTAGCTTTCGCTACGTGTTGGATAGGAATCTAATAGTTTGCAACCACTCGTGCAAGTACGAAGAAAACGAAAAGGCAGCTTCCGTCAAGCTGAAATTACACCCTCTCGTAGTAATTGAGTAAATGTTTCGATTGACCCGTTCGGGGTGAAGCAATCGAGTAATCCGTAAAGGTTGCGTAGCAGTGACAGTTATCGTCTTTGTACAAATCCGGAATTTTTATGAAGAGAAGAGAAAGATGTTAACCAGATTTGTTAAATTCCGTTTCGTAATTATTCCTCAAGATCTCAAGTTATTCCTTCTGTATGTTGAAAATTTGTTTGATGGAGGATTCTTTTAAAACTTACCTCTTGTTCCTTTCTTATTTCTCTCTCTCTCTCTCTCTATTTGGCTCGAACCTCGATCTTTCGTGTTTTCTCTTTCGCCCCTCAACGAAAAGAAACAACTATTATCGGATCTATTATCCCTCTTGAAACCGAAACTGCACGATCTACGTGGAACGTAGTCTGGAACGTTTCAAAACGCCGAACGATCCATCCTGTCCGACCAAATTAGAAATCCATCAGGAAACGTTTTTCACCCGAGCAACCTCCTTCATCGTATCGAACGAGGCTAACGTTTATCGGCCTCGACCCGTAATTTCCCATCCGGTCGATCGCCGCGGGATTCGGCCCGATAACGACCAACCTTTCCGATTAAAGTTTATTGGCTGGCCGCTGTATCAGATAAGAGCTTCTGTGTTTCTTGTCGGGGGTGTGGGAGGGGGCGGGGGACGATGACGCGGGGTAAAACGGATGATCTCTCATCGTCGAGAGACGATGCCTCCTAGACCTCGAAACGGATTACCATCGTACTCGGTTTATTCGCGTCTGTCTCTTGAACGCACCGCAGCGCGAGTAATTGCTCTTTCAGGTGTGCGGTAACTGCGCGCAACTTGACGAGTCCGTCAGTATCGCTTCCCGATAATGTAATTTACCACTTGTCCTCAGCTGTGTTGTAGTTTTACGCAGCATCTCGAGGTACATACGTATCTGCCTCGGAGATACGGAACGGTTACAAAGTGAACCGATTCGAAATCGCTCCTTTTTTGCTTCACACTGTGGACTCTCGGTATGCTGGATGCTGGTTCGCTGGCGTATTGAATAGTTTACGGCTTTTAAATAAGCGGCCCTTCTGCTGCCAAACAATTTGCCCGTGCCACGAATCGCTGGTAAATAAAGATAATCCATTCTACCCGGAAGATAAAGATCGAGTTTCCAGCGAGACTCCAACGTGATGAACGAAGAGAAAAAGTGGCTGAAGAGATTGAAGGACAAGGACTACGCCTTCAATTATTCATTTTCACGCCATTTATTGGCCGAATTTTACGAGACAAAAATGGTAAAATTGCACTTTGTGCTCGACGGGTGGTCCACTCTGCCCTTCTTTCCCTTATTCTTACGCTTACGCTTGGACCGCCGTGGCCAATGTGGAAATTGCAAGGTTTAACTTTACTATTCTTCCTTGGCTGGATTCGACCTCGGTTTCCTATTAACCCTTTCGTTACGGCCGACTTCGATACGTTCCGCACGTGGCATACAGGTAGCAGTTCAATCTACACGCGTACGTGGCAACGACGAAATTTTTCGTCAGCCTGCGATACTCCGAAAGTATATCGAAATAATCGAAACAGCGAATTGGACGACGCTCAACCAATATCGTTTGTTTAACTTTGATCTTGCGTGAAACTGTTCTAAAATCGAACAGCAGAGAACGGACGATGGAATCTTCGACTTTAGAATAATTCAACTGGAAACGATTTCCAGTTGCTGCATTCAGTGGTTTCTTCGTGAAAGGAAAGTAGAAAACTGTAGCACGCCTCGATACCTGTTTTGTGAAAAATTTATGTACACGCCGGGACTCGATTATTATTTCCATCTCGAGTCTCTATTTTCTACAATTGCAGCGAGTGGAAGTTGCGGATCGCCCTCGGCTCGGTCCGCGGATTAACGAGCGTCGTTGTTTTTAAATTATTCGAAACGGCCGGCGGCCCGCCGAAACGAGCGAATAATAAAACGGGCACGGCACGTTTATGTTTCATACAGGCGGCCGGACATCGAACAAGGTATTTAATTAACTAAAATCCGCGAACATTATTCCACCTGATCCTCTTCCTGCCTGCTGAACGGCCGGGCAGAACATTCCTGGTAATTTATCGATTCCTGTAAATTACGTCGAAATTAGCCGTACGTTACGAACGCAGCCTCGTTTCTCTCCCGGCTGAAGCAGGCAAAAAACCACTCGCGTGGTTCTGCGAGCATTGGTTTAAAGGCCATGAAACTTTTTCACCGGAACTTTACGCGATCCACCGCGAGTGAAGAAACGCGGCGAGGAGAAGAGAGTAGGAGGAATCCTTTCTCTCCCTTTCCTTCTTACTCCCTTGCGGTTCTTTTTATACCTAATGAATTTTGTGACGTGCACCACGCTCGTTTCCACGCCAACGAGAGAGGCGACAAACCGTGTTAAACCGTCGGGGAGACGGACTATTAACGAAGAAATATGGATACCCGAGGAATGCAGGTTCGCGACGAAACTCGCTTCGATCAACACGAGCTTGTTACGTATTAACGCTTGTTTGTGCAGCACGCCGGTTGTTGCTTGATTTCTAATTAATAAAACCCTTCCTCCGGAGCAGAGTTCTCCTTTATTGTAATTAACGATGCTGAAGAATCGACGTTGCGGACAGAGCGGAGAGGGTAATTAATGAACGGAGGCGTCGAGTGTCGAGTTCGAGCGTGAAACGTGTTTATTAATTGCCTCGTTTATCGCTACTTCTGTCGGGTAACGAAGCGGCCGAGAGAGAAGTCGAGATTCCTTCGTCGTTTCCGATTTTTCCTGGCTCTCCTTCGATTTCCTGCGATTTTGGCATCTGCTAGAATCGTTTCCCATTCAAGTTGATTTCTTAAATGTTGCGTAAAAACTTTTTTTACGGCATCTAGAGCGAGCGCAATGCACCGCTTGATAAATTCTTGAAAGACCCAACCTCCTGAAGCTTCTCCAAACCTCAGAAAGTTTGCACAAAAATATTGAATGCAGGCAGAATGCACTTTGGTAGCACTTATAGATGCGAACGAGCTTTCTTTTCCGTGATATTAATTAAGAATAAGCACGAATAAGATGGAGAACGACCGGTCGAGAATTTAAAGAATTCGATGGTTCTCGCTGCAGCATAGTTAACCCCGGATATAAACAATTTGGTCATAAGTCCCATTGAAAAGTAAGCTATTTCATCTTTTTCTAATATTCTTCTTATACAATATAATCACGTTTCTGCTGTTGAAATAATTTAGTGGCGTGTCGAAGCTCGCTTGAGAAAAAAAAAAAAAAGTTGACACGTAGGGTAGAAAAGTTTGGTCGTCCTTAATCTAGAGTGTAAAAGTCGCGTTTCTTCGACGTTGCGCAAAACAGAGAGAGAGAGAGAGAGAGAGAGAGAGAGAGAGAGAGAGATCCGTGAAACTGTATATATCGGCGACAACTGTATCGAGTTGAAAGCGAAATCTCTCGCGCGGCGGTGGTTAAGGCTGCGATTCGTCGCGTCTACTCTCCGTGGTGGAGCAAAATTACAAGTAATTACTACATACTCTCAAAGTATGTGGAGAGGCGAGTCCATTCCAGAGGCCAAGTCACTACGCTCTTCCCCTTTCGGTTCTGTACTTTCTGGGCCAAACCAGCACGATCCTTTTTCTCTATTTCTACCCCTCACCCCCTTCCTTTCCTTTCTCTTTTCTTTTTCTTCTTTTCGACGCGGGACGCTTTTAAGGCAAATTAAATACGGCGCAACAAATTACACGACGAGGCTGGCTCCTCGTAAATCAGACGGCCAATAAAACGTCGTTCGAAACGGGCTGAAAAATTCGGACGAGCCATTCGATAGGGCGTCCCTCTTAACGTGGCCCGGAAGAGAAAAAATCCGTGAGCAGACGAGAGAACGAGAGAAACTCGCCAGGAGAATTCTCGAGGGACGTCTCCGGAGGAGGAAGAAGGCGGGCGGGAGAGGAGCAGGGTGTTTTTAGCACCGGCGGGACGTCTTAATTAAATCTTCGAAATCATCATCCTCGTCGTCGTCGTCGGTGATGGTCGTCATCGTGGTCGTTACCGAGGATCGCCTCGAGCTCTCCGTTCTGTCGGCGAGCGTAAATTTCTTCGTCAAATCGAACGGTAACCACGGTTTAATACGAAACTTTGATTTCGGAACACCGAAGCGTCGTTAAAACGCGAACCGTTGAAAACACGTTGAACCGGGATTAATTCGATACGACAAAGAGGAAGTACCAACGGCGCAACCTACATTTACTTGATTCCATCTATCGAATAATCGCGTCATTCCAACTAAAGTTGTTTGTATAGTTGCGTGATTGCACCGATATCGTTTCGTGCGAAATGAAACGCTACGGTTACTTGCAACTACGACGCAGAGTGAGTTTATGAATTAGACTTGTGGCAGCTTCGGTTTGTTTAGAAGCGAGACTCCGTCCAGGATTATAGTGGATTATAGTGTTTCGGAACGCTGCAATCTTGCTTGGGAAATACGATGATTGGGGCCGAAAGCATGAATTAGGATCGATTCTTCCGGATAGAGAGAGAGAGAGAGAGAGAGAGAGAGAGCGATCTTCCACGAGAAATCTTTGAGGAAAAGAGACACATTTGATGTGTTTCGATATAATTTTTTTTCATTGAATCTAAAACGCGGCAGTCTTGGATTTTTATTGATTCACATTTGCGTCGGTTCTATTATCGACGAGGAATGGAAATTTTGGAAAGTTACCAAACAGTCGCGGACTCGACGATATATGTGCGTGTAAACGTTTAGAATTTCCTTGATGGCTGAAATATCGTCGAACGCTCGTTCACTGGAACGCGTCTCGTAGAAAGCACGTATCGCGCGCAATCTTTCATCCGACGACTCGCTTGACACGTTCGTAAACACCTTCCCGGGCCAGCAGCCGTTAGTCCGACTTTATCGCGAAATTTACAACTTCCCGTTCATCAGCGACGTCGCTTGTTCCGCGCGAACCGTAACGCGAGAGCAGACCGATGGACACGAACGAACGAATTGACGCCCAGTCGTTGTCACTGTGTCACTTCGATGCTCTCGATGAATCTTGGGCGTTGGGAAACTAACTTGCCGAGTCTCTGCGAGGAGAAGAGCAACGAGAACAGAAAAAGAAGGAGAGAAAGAAAGAAAGAGTGGAAAAGGGAGGAGGAGGAGGAAGAAGAAGAAGAAGAAGAAGAAGAAGGAAAGAAGGAAGGAGAGAGGAGAGAAGATAAAGGGAAGAAAAAGGAAGAAGCAGGAAGCAAAAGAGATCGAGTTCGATCCACGGTGCCTGGAACGTACAAAAGGCAGTTCGTTATCAGCTGGTCCCATCTTATCAGGCTGAAGCAGCACGGCCGATAAATCATCCGAGTCCTTGGCGGGGCACCTTTAATTACCGGTCGTGCATCGGAGGAAAAAAATATGAAGACGTAATACGTTATCCGGCTGCCTCTCTCTCGGTGCCTACTGGTAGATAGGGAGGCTGGTCCAGTTGATGCCGAGAGGCGTTGCTCATAAATAATGAACACGTATTCATGAACGCCACTGGTTACTCGGGCCCCCGAAGATGAGCTATAGCTAGGCCGCGGCTTCCAGTCCCGCGGGACTTGACTTTTAACGCCAACATTTCCAGCCGATCGTCTTCCGTTTGCTCCACTTTGTTTCTTCGTTCGGATAGTCGTTCCTTCCCTCCAGGCTACGCGCATACACGCGCGTGTAACACGAGGTATGTAATGCAGGTTTCTCCAGGCACTGTGACGATCCAGGAGATGCTGATTGAGGAGGTTCGAGAAACCTGAGGCCGTTGACAATTGCCAAATGTCGGTAAAATGAGAAGAAAGAACATGGTGGATACACGCGTCTTCTCGTCGAAACGAGAGTACGCATCTCGCGCCGTTCGCTAGCAATCTGGATAATCTTTGCACCGATCGACGCACCGATGGCTAGCTTATCGCGGCAGGTTGCAATTAACCGCGACAGTTTGAATTGGAAAAGAAGCAAAGTTACAACAAACATCGCCCGTTTCTTATTAAACGTCCGAATGGAACCGCGCTTTGACGGACTGGGGCAGGCTGCGAGCGAGATGGAAACGTTTTAATCGAGATCGAATTGAAGGACAGAAGCAAGACCAAGTTCAAAGTATCCGTTTATAACGTAAATTGGAAACTATTTGGCGGCAAAGCTGATGTCACTCGCCAAGCCTTTTGACAGTTACAATTTCCGTAAGCGAACTCGAGTTGAGCGCTGAGTTATTGCTGAGCGAAGATCGCACGTACGTACATTGTCAAATCGAACAGAAAGAAGAAAGGAACAAAGTTCTTCTTCAAAGAAGCAGGTTCTTCTGCGCGAGAATTTGACGAGTTGGAGAATTTGCGTCAACTTTGTTTTCACACTTCGACAGGCCAAGACAGACAACTCGGATGAAAGTTTGAGAGTTTCGATCGGATCGAGAAGCACCGTTGAGTGGGCGGACAGAGAAAAATAGAGAGACGATGGTTGGATCGCTCGAGGCGATGGAAAACGCCATGTGGTAAAACGCCACGCTTTATCGTGGATCGAACGTTGGTTGGAAAGTGCTGTGCTATTTTCGAAGCTTTCTGCCAAGTTTCAAATCGGACTGGAAACCTTTGATCCAAGATTGGTATCTGATCGAAAGAGATATCACGAAATCGAAGTTCAAGATAACAACAAAGTTGTAAGACATTGATATCCGAACGAGGTGTAGTACGAATTATTCACTTTGAAGTTGTTTGGGAAAAGACGTTTGAAAAGTTTCATCGCTTTCCGCATCGTGAGACGTCAGATTCGATCTCAGTCGTGCTTGATGAAATTGAAACTTCACGTCGGGCAAATTTATCAGCTATCAACGTTCCTTATAAACGCCACGTGGATGCTTATTAACGATACGAAAGAAGGATGCAGCATCGCGACCAGTGTAGATAACGGCGAATCAGACGTTAGCCATCGATTTGGAGAAGGATTGGGCAGCGATTGGGCAGAGATTAATCTCTGGTATCGATAGTTGCTACACGTCGTGGCCGTGAAAGAGAAAAACAGCTGATAAAATGGAGGTGGTAATGGCTAGCTCCGGAAGTTGGCCGATCGTCGTCGTCGTCGTTGTTGTTGGTTCGAACGATCTCGAAGCGAACGGGGATCTATCTAAACGAAAACCTTGAAGCCAGCCTGCGGGCGATGCACGCGTATGTAGGTACGCTTTGCGGAGCGGACGTATGGAAGTCGAGTGGTTCGTCGAGTGATATATATCGACCGCGATATATCGCTCTCTCGATGCCACGACTCGATCTTCGGGCCATAGCGGTCAGAGAACAAGGATAAAGAGAGAAAGAGAGAGAGAGAGAGAAATGTACAAGAGAGAGGCATGTACAGAGAAGAAGGCCTCCTCGCCACGCACTCGTTGCAAACAACACGCCACCACGCCCTCGTGAAACAATGTGATGGTTAACCTAACAAGCTCTCATCCGTGCTCTCGAGCGTGCTGGGCTACCCTACCGTGCTCTGCTCACGGTTGCAGCCTCGTTCCGTTCGCCGCTTTGCTCCGTCTGCGTCTGGTCGCCACGCAGAGAGACGCCTAGGGCAACACTCGCAGGACACCGCGCCGCTCTCGCTCCCGCTCTCTCTCTCTCTCTCTCTCTCTCTCTCTCTCTCTACCGATATTCCGTGGCGATAACGATGTTGCGACATACGCGAGTCAAGTTGTTGTAGGATCGCCAGGTTATAGCTGTGTTGGCCGGCCTTTGACCATTCTCCGCGACCTTCTTTCTTCTCGTTCTCGTTCAGCTAGGTGCTTCGACTATTTTCTTACGCTCGTCGCAGATTCGCTCAACCGTGAACGATCTTTCGGCAGATTTCCTCGGATGCACGGAGAGGAGACACGTCGTACGTGAAAAACGCGGATCCGAAGAATTTTCAACGAACTTTTTCCAAAGGTAAACTACCCTTGGGACGATGAAATTAATCGCTCGGCCGAAAGACAGCGACAATCTTCGAAAGCGGTTGAATCGATGAATCGTCGCGTTTAAAGGTACGCGCAATTGTTGGGAAACCGCATCGATATCCGTTCGCGAATGGAACTAGGCATTCTTGTCTCGTTTTATCGATATACAGTCCGCCTATGCGGAACGTAAGTTCGTTCAGCTAGAGAGACGTAAAGAAAGACGTAGTTGGACAGCGTACGACGTTCCACGACGACGAGTCGACAATCTGCCATCGGGTTGTAGCCGTGGATCGGTGGAAACGCCTGGAATTCAGTACCCTTCTGTTTCTGCGGTGGATCCAAATATGGAACTCGGCAACGACCTTTGTAGGAAGCCATAGTCGGTACTCGATACACGAGTGTAGCCTGCCTTTGTACCGCGTGTGCCTTTTGTCTCGACGCTCGATCCAGCCTAAATGAAGGGATCACTTTCTTCCACCTTTTCTTTTTCTTTCTCCATTTTTTTACCTTTTTCTTCGCTTTCTTCCAATCCTTTGATACACAAACGACACAATTTGCGTCCGGCGAGTCCTATCAACGAGCCGTAGAATCCTGATTTCCCGAATCTGGTACCGTCGCAACGGCATCGAGTGGAAGCGGTTCCAGTAGAACGTGACGTTCCTCGTCAGACCAGCCGTCGTGGTGCGCGACAAACCTGCTCCTGGCAAACTTTTTATCGCTTGTAAGGCGTTTGACTCTGGCGTCAAAACGAAAGCAAGTGTAAAGACGAATGGTTGTACAACTCGTTCGTAAGTTTGGTTTTTTTCTTTCTTTCTTTCTCTGAACGTTTCTCATTTTAGAACGTTGAAAACCTTACGTCAGTGGAGTATATAGATTTGATACTTTCAAACTACGACGCGATTCGTTCGATTTGAGATTGTTGCACGATACTCTGAAGCATCGAGTCTAGTTTCTCTCTCTCAATGAAATTGTTCGTCCGAAAGTAGACTTTGTTCCTCGAAAGTGGACGGGTGGAGATGATAGGTGGTTTCGAGGGTAGGCGCTTTCGGAGGAGACGTTGCCGAAGCAGACGTTGTCGACAGACGGACAGACGGACAGACAAGTTCCTTTGCTCCGAAGCGGACGGTAGATACGCTCGGTTCTCGAGGTCCTGTTCGATTCCTACTCCTTCTGGTCGGCGGTCGCGTATCCTACCAAGCACAGCCGCCGCCGCCGCCGCCGCCGCCACCACCAGGTCGGGAATACTCGGTTCCACCACCAGGTATCTTTTATCCACCACCACTTGGTCTCGCTGCCACCTCCTTGTTCGCTGGCAGTGTGGGGTTACTCGCCATGTGACTGATTCCCCTTCTCCGCAGGTTGACGAGCGGTGGGCCTGCCTACCTGCCGCCCGTTGCCCCGCTCCCATTACGACGCGGACTCTCGCGGCAGGTGCACCAACCTAAGTGCCACTCTGCTTACCTGTGTGTCGTGCCTACCAAGCCAGCGTGTCCGGTGGTCAGGTTCTTTCCTCTCTCTCTCTCTCTTTTCTCTCTCTCTCTCTTTCCCCTTCCTCCCTTCCTCTCTCCCTCCCTCCCTCTCTCTCTCTCTCTCTCTCTCTCTCTCTTCATCTCTCGCTTGTGTCTCTTCTTTTTCTCTCTTCTCCCCCTTTTTTTCTCATATATCCTCTCTCTTTCTCGCCGTCTCTCTCTCTCTCTCTCTCTCTGCTCCTCACCCTTTCTCTGCCGCCGCGTGTGTCTCCTCTTCTCACCCCCTACCAAGCTTCGTCCTTTTCCCACTGTCTCCGTCTGTCCTCTTGGACGTCGCCTCACGCAGCAGTGCGGTATTGTAGTGTCGTGTCATCCTGCGCTACGTCAACGATCCTCCCGAACCTGCGGAGGCAACGATCGATCGATCGCGTATCCTCTCGCTGACTGTCCGTCGCTACCGGATCGTCGCCGTGGCCATCGCCTCGTAAAGGTCACACGTTCGACCACGTCTCCTAGACCTAGAGACACAGAGTTTCGTACACGATCGCGTAGAGAGATAGAGGTAGAGATAGAGATAGAGAGAAAGAGAGATGGAAACGGTCTGAATGTTGAACTGTGGCTGGTCGGGTGGCTGGTACTACGCGTACGTATCAAACGACAGACAGTGTGTGCGTGTGTGTGTGTGTGTTTGAGAGAGAGAGAGAGAGAGAGAGTGAGCGAGAGGGGGGTGAGAGAGAGAGAGAGAGAGAGAGAAGAGGAAACGCGATTTCGTTGCAGCCGAGTTCCGCGGTTGTGTGTAAACAATCGTGGAAACTGGAAACTCGAAGGCGTTCCGGGAAGCGGCGAGGAGCGTTCGAGGAGCGTTCGAGGAGCGTTCGAGAGGTGTTCGCCACGCGACAGTAGACCAGTACGAGTCCGCGTCAGTCGAGGGTCGGACGACGATCGTCGACGATCGCCGACGCGGAGGATCGGCGGAGATTTGCGCGAGTGTTGTCGACACAGTGCTACGAGAGGATCAGTGAAACGACGACTTTGTCGTGAATGAATATAAGAAGTAAGACGGGACTAGCCCTCCCCTCGCGCGAGGGACCGCACGCCTGTAAGCGAGAGTAAGAGAGCAAGAGCAAGAGCAAGAGCAAGAGCAGGAGCGGGAGCAGGAGCAGGAGCAAGAGGAAGAGTAAGAGGAAGAGGGGACCAGTGAAGGTGTCAAACGTCCGCGACTCCTCATTGACATTTCCGTGACATTTAGTGCGCGACCGCGTCGGCAGGCGCGACGCTGCTTTTCGTGTAACGCGCGCCGTGCCACTCAGTCTCGGGCGGAAGAAGAGTCTCTCTCGGCGGAAACGTACACGACGTAACACGACCGCAAGGTCGGGAGTCGCGACGAGTCGCGCCGAGTCGCGCCGAGTCGCGCCGAGTCGCGCCGATGACGGATCGTCGTTCGTGCTTTATCGTCGTCGATTCTTCTTATCTGCTTTTCTTATCTGTTTGATGAGATCGGTCGGTCGGTCGCTGGACGTGCTGCCGTCCCGCGGAGAGAGGGGCTCGACGACCTTTTGCGTTGGCTGGCGATTCGTGGCGAGGCGAGCGATGCTTTTACTGCTGCCGGAGGCATGATCCTCCTCGTGCCTGTGCGTTCGCGCGTGCTGTAGAAGTTTTCACGTTCAACAGGTGGTTTCGCTACCGGAGTCGCCAGAGCTTCGTCGGAGTCGCGTGGCAGCTACGACGAGGTTCGAGATCCTCTGGGCGAACTCTGGCTGAAGAGTCCCGACGATCCGGCTAGTCCCGTTCAATAAGATCGTCGGGTGTTGATCGTCGCGCGTCGGTTCGAAGGGAAGTTGTTCGCGTCGAGAATCAAACTGGACATACTCACCGCTACGTCGGGGCGTACGGAGTGGAGATGTCCGCGGGTCGCTGAGAGAATGAGGGAGCTGGACACCGAGAGTCCTGTTGTCTGGCCGGCCTGGTGTTACACTGGTGAGTCCATTCATTCACGCTCTTTCGAAAGAAAGAATCGTTACCGAATCGTTCGGTCGTCGTTCGTTGATGACAGTTCTCGACAGTTCTCGACAGTTCTCGACTGTAGCGACTGTAGCAGCAGTACTTTGGAGTATCTCGAGTCATCGAGGAATTCAAGCGATTGCCGACAACTACCGAATATCACGAACGCGACGTGCACTGGCGATAAAACTTTTCCGTATTCGCGATCGATGTTGAACTTGTTTGAAAAGAGGGTTGATTTTTCTAAAAATACAAACAATGGACACACGCTTAATGACAGTTTCTGATATTTCGCTAGATTACAATTGCCCTTCGAAGCAAATGTGCGAATACGTCGTCCTGGCATAGACAATAGCGAAATATTGTTTCGCGGTTAATTATTATTTCTCGTAAATTCCTATCGAGCACAGTTGCAACAGGATGATACTCGCGGCGAACACGCGCGATTACCATTGTTCAATCGTTGTTCCTCGTTGTTGTAATTGCTACTCGATATTCCACCGTACGCGGGAGACAGGCGTAATCGACGATAAGAGATCTACGAGAATTATGTTTTAAAGTCGATTGGAATTACGCAACGAAAAGATAATGATGTTAGTCCGTCCAACTGGTGGTAGCTGTGCCAGCTCCTTCGTCGATACAATTTGCAGTTTGAAAATTTAAGATCGAACGTGATCATCTCTCTGGCAATTTGCTTCGTTCTTCTACCATGATTCGTATCTGTTCAAAAGATACTTGGAATCGGAGCGGTATCTGCACACGTCCTTTGCTTCGAATTCTCATTACGATCGCAACGATCGATTCATCGTTCAATTTGTGCGAGAAGAAGCTGCGACAGTTGCCTGGAATTCCACGAAAATTTCTTCTCTAAAAATAATACTCTTTCGATGTTTCTCGACTTCCTCAAAGAGAAAGACACCACCCGTAATTCTCCTGGAGCCCATTACCTCCCTTCTAGAGGATACGCGCGTTTTATCTTGCCCTATCACTCCGAGCGAACGTGGATGAGTTGGACGATATTTTTGGTGGCCTTGCGCCATAAAACGGATCCGACAGCGTCTTAAAAGGGTGTCTCGGCGGAGAGAACGAAAGAGAAAGAGAGAGAAAGAGGAAAGGAAGACGGGGAGGGTCGGGGCAACTAATGTCGAAGTGTGTAATTACGGTTCTCGATCTTGACAATTAGGAGCCGGTGGAAGCTGTCGGTAGCGAATAGGCTGCCACTTAGCTGCCGAAATTCCCAACAGCCTTATCTCGGCGAATCGGGCTCGGTTATTCGTCGGGTTCTTCTAATTAACAGCAGCTCCGCTGATTTCCTTTTTCTTTTTTTCTCCTTCCCTGCCCTACCGAAATTGCTCTCTGGACAACTATCCTCCGACAGTTCGACGACTTCTCTCGCGAAATTGCTTCATCTTTTTTCGCTTCAGCTTTCGTTTCGTTTCGTTTCGTTTCGTTTCGTTTCGTTTCGTTTCGTTTCGTTTCGTTTTGTCGAACAGCGACACTTCTTTTCGATCTAAATTGCGAATCACTGTACATTGAGAAATTTGAACCTTGCTTGACCGTCTCGACTGACGCAGAGTTCGACGACTCGATTCGTGAAAGTTTTTCACGTGAATTTTCACTAGGGTGAATATCCCGAAGAGTCGTGTAATATTTATTCTCACATACGTTGTACCTCGTCACGGAGAAATCCCGATTCACCAGGGATGAAGGAAACGTGTGACCGCGCGTTCCAACTGCTGACGTATCGAAAATGATGATGGAACGTTTCACTTTGCATTTGCGTGTGTGTGCCGTGTGTCGCCAGTTCCGTTTGCCAGGGAATACGTCACAATGGCAACACCAATCAGCGGCTTTTTCACGGGGGAATATATATTATCTTTCAAAAAATCGGTGCGTCCTCGTTAACCGCCTCGATTTCTGTTCTTGCGCGCGAGTTGTGATTTGGCGACAGCTCGACGATCTCGCGGAACGAATTCGGAATGTTCTCCAGACCAGGGAAGCTTGACTTTTTGACGGGATTAACGTTCGTAGCTTCGACGATTCGACGTAAAACACCGACGTGGTTTTTCGATTTCTGATTAATTCGGCCCAAGTTATCTCCCGCCGAAGTAACGCGTCCAATATAATATTCGGAGAATGTCGCGTTTACAGCAACACGTAAAGTGTCGAAATTGTCTCGTTTCTCGTTGAAAGTTGTCGAAAACTGTAATGTTTCTCCCCGTCAAAAGGGACATCACGAACGAATTCATGGTTAAAATTATTCAAATAATAAAATTTTTATTCGAGTATTATTTCAGTTTTGGTCGTAGAGTGCGTGAATAGGGTCAAAGAGTCGCGAGACTTGGACACGCCCGCTCCACGCGCGTACAGATAGATTCGTAAAGAAATTTTGTGTTTTGACTTGAAATTGTCCCGCGCCGTTCTCGCTTCTTCCTTTTCTAGTAAAAGCCACGGCAAAATTGTTATCCCCGTAGAAAGTCTCTGGCGAATTGCGTAACCAAACGGAGGAAAATCGCTTGGTAGCGCAGCTGCGCATCCATCTAAGCCGCGGAGGCGAAGAAAAACGGGTGCCCATCGGTTTGAGAGTTGAGTGATTCCAAAATGATTTCCGCGCGAATCGAGCGGCGAGAGACAAGTTTTCTCGCTTTCGTCGCTTCGAAACGAGGAACGAGGAAACTCGAGGTTGAATGAATCGGCCGAATCGGTGTGGTCGCGAGGAATCGAGAAATCGTTTCGCCTTCGTCCCGTGTGAGTGACGTACAGCCGAGACGGGACGGAAACAATCCGAGTTCCTAGCGCACAACGATCGCCCACGCATATCGCTCTCACCTTGTCATGTTTCGTCAGTCGACGATCGGACAACCGGTCGACGTATGATTCGACAGTTTGTCGCGGGGCACGCGATCGTCGCGTCGGCCACGATAAACGTCAACGTCGGCTGCAATTCTCTCCGATCAGAAAGCAGTCCTCTCCTCGGTTGGATAGTTCAAGAATTTCCTTCCTCTGAAATTGGAACGCGCTTGGAACGAAGAGTTTTCCTCTTCTAATCGATGAAATCTGAGATCTTGGAGGCTGGACAATGACTTGCCTTTCTCGTTCTTTTAAAGAGAACAGCGTGCGATTGTGTTTGATGAAACATCGCGTCGTGATTCGTCCAGAACTCACGATTTTGATCTTCCGCGTGTCTTCAGCGTTCGTCGTCGAGTTCTTCGAGTCCTTGATTCTTTGTTTTCCGGTTTCTCTTCTTCGCTGAAAGCGACAGATGGGCCAACAGATGGACGATTATCGCGATCAAACGAGAATCTGATTCGGTATCGGTGCGAGCAAACCAAGGATCAACCAAAGGGATGGACGAGCTGGGAAGGAAAAGAAGAAAAGAGGAGAGAAAGTAAGAGACAAGTTCATGGTATTACGCGGTTTCGGCTTCGTGGAATGGGAGAGAGAGACCGTTCGTGTTCGCAGCCGCGAAATAACGTTGGTGGTTTGTGGTTTTTCATACGTGCAAGAAGTCACAACGGTGAACGCGAGTGATCTCTGTACGTGGCAAGCCGAAAGCCTTCTCTCTGGACTCTCCTGGATCCCCCTGTAGAAAAGGGAGGCAGAGGGGAATGGAAAGACGAGAGGAGCGAGAAGAAGAAACGGCTTTTGTTTCCACCTCGGGCGAGTTGCTGCCCGTTTATCCGCCACTTTTTTCTCTTCTTTCCCCCGACTTCATTCTCACCTTTTCTCCGTAGTTTTCGTTTCTTTTTTTCGCTCGCCGTCCGACCGATGCGGGTAGGGTTCGTTCTCTCTCTACTTTCTCGCGGCTACGGCGGAAACTCGATTAGAACGGTTCCCGGGAGTAATTTCGAGGCGGTTACCGGTCTTTTCTACTCGCGATGCTACGCCTGTTAGTTTCTCGAACAGCGAGAGACGGGCTTGAAATCGTCGGAGGTCCGAGCGTTTCCTGGTTCTGCGAAACAACAGGTGTTTCGATTTTATCGCCTGTCCGTGGAAACGGACGGCTTCTTTCTGGCTTGAAGACTAAGGTTTGCGCTTTCGACTCGATGACCGTTTCGTTCGATCAGGTTACGTACGAAGTTACACGCGCGAAGACACGGTCCAAGGCAAACGTAACGTTCTAGCGGTCCGGCCATTGAGAAAGGAGAGAAAGGCGAATCCTCGACGAAGGAAAAAATGAATTTTTGTCAAGGCCGTGTGTGTCTCGATTCCTCGACACCGCCAACTCGCAACGGCAAAGAAACTTTGCTCGGTGCGAAGAAGGGGCCCGTTTGCTCATGAACATTCGCGAGCAATTACGCCTTGCCAGCTGGCGCTCGTCCGATTTTTTCATCGATCGATTTGATTCGATTCGATTCGATTCGATTCGATTTGCGTCTTTCATCCAGTCTCGACCATCCTCTCTTCCCGTTGATTGCTCGTTATCGACGCTTTTCTCGCCAACTGCTACCGCTAGACCACGCCGCCAGGCGCAGAGCAACGTTTCTACGATTTCTACGTTTCATTCCGTCGCGTTGCGTCGCGACGATGCTCCAGCGAACGAGCGTAACGTTTCCCTAAAGATAAACGAACGTCTCCGCAACGAACGTTGTCGCGAGCCATTGAACGACTCGAGCGGGGGCAATTAAGCGACGTGACTCGCTCGATTCGTCCTATGGAAACGTCATCGCGTCATCGCACGATTAAGAACTCCCCTGTCACCTGTCGGAACGACAGGGCGCCAGCGACTGTTTGCACGCGCCTGCTTCTTTCCTCCGGCGACTCACCTCCGTTCGTTTATTTCCTCTTGGGCGTCATTTTCGACGAGAACGAGGATCGGTCATCGCGTCGCGAGAACGATAGAGTCTGTTGGCTAAGAACGCTCAAGAGCATGTTCAAAGCCTACCTGGATAACTACCTACTTTGAAAATTTCGAGGCACGCGCTGTAAATTAGGAGCGTCGTGAATTGATAAAGAGTTTCAACTTTTTGCTCCGTTTCAAAGAACAAGACAAGTAAACACTCTGTTCAACGAACGCTCGGAGGCATCAGAAATCTTCACGGTGGGTTTGAAAGCTTCGCTCCAATTTCGAGAGTTGAAACGATCAAGTTGCGCGAGAGTCGAGAGTCGATCTCGAAATTCCAACTGTATCAGATGCAAATGCAGCCAGAGCAAAAAGCAGGAAGCAAACTTTAGCGAGACACTTTTGCGTAGGAAAGCTGTGTAAGAAGCTGGTGGTAGTAGGGGAGAGTTTCGCTATTTCGGTCGGCGTTCGTCGGATGGAATTCTCGCCGGCCGCGAAGAACTGGCCGCTACCTTTTAACGAGAGGAATAAGATGCGTGAAATGTGTGGTGGCGCGTGTGCGAGATAGCTGCCCCCGTGCGCACGGGGTGCCGATCTAACGAGCCGTGAACTACACCTCGCGGCCCTATGAAAATGCAAATGACCGGGTCCCTTGGTCAGATAACGATTTTTTACGGCGGCTACGCGACCGTCGCCGCTTCCAACAATCCACCGAACGAATCTCGGTCGCGTGAGCTGGCCGCCTCGCTGTCGTGCTACACCGCGCTGCAACGCGCCGGAAGTTAATCTTAATCGGCAAGTTGCGTCGTCCTGATCGAACGATCAATCTTCGCGGCTATGCCGTGGCCGTTTTTTGTCGAGTCTGCTCGTGTGCGCCGAGCAGATCGAATCGAGATCGTTGTCGATACGATGATTGAACGCGTGGTTCACGGGACGGTGGTTTCGCGAGGCGAGAAAACATGGAAACTCTATTTGTTTTTTTTTTTTTCATTTTGTTTTGTTCGGGGATCCATCGACAGATATTTTCGGTACATCATCGAGACGTTCGTGCTCACGCGCCTTCGATCGGTCTTTACGCTTGGAAATTCAAGTAGACTCGATAATTCAACTGGCCAGGATAAAGATGGCCGAGTTTCGTGGAATTTTCTGATCGAGAGAATCTGCTCTTTGCAGTTCGTCCGTATATAAACGGACGTAGACGAGAGTTTGTTATATCGGTCAGCTGGATCCTCCTCTCCGAGCTTGAATAGCAAGCTTGGAAATGTTTTCGCGTCCCGACGCTGAAACGTTTACACTCGGTCGTCGGTATCGGAGCGTTCCACCAGTTAAATGCAAATGATCAGCTGACTAATCGCGAGTTATGCGCCGCCCGTTCCGCCAGTTGGTTTCTCTTCCTTTGGCTCGCCCGTGGTGAAAGAAAAAAGGAAGAAGAGGAAAAAGAATTGAAAGGCGATCGTCGCGAGGGAGACAAAGGCACAGGTGCGTCGCGTTCGTTGTCGGTGGATCGGTGGATCGATGAATCGGTGGATCGACGGATCGGTGGATTCGTGACTTTGAGCATATTTAACCGTGCGTCGGGTTGGCACGTCTGCCTACCAACTAGGTACGTAGCGAAGACGTAGCTGGCACGGCGTGTCGGTATGACAAGCCAGACGACGCGCCGATAGAATACCAAAACGTTTGTCCTTCTTGCAAGAACGAACTGGCTGAACCTCGCGCGTACTCGTCGTCGTTCACCGTTTTCTTTTCACCGTGTGAATCGTATTTTTCGAACGCCTCGAACGTCTGTTGTGTCGATCCGACCGCATCGTGAAATTCAATCATCGCTTTTCGACTCGATTTCTCATTCTGTCGCGTGTTGTACGCGTTACTGTCGATCACCGGTTCGGTACGACTCGACCGGTTACACTTTTGGTTGATAATCGCCAGTTTTTCTTTCTTTCTCGCGTCAGCTAGCAGACTCGGCGAATTTCTAGTCGACAAACGTCGATAACCGTAAAAGAAAGAAAGAAAGAAAGAAAGAAAGAAAGAAAGAAAGAAAGAAAGAAAAGAAAAGGAGCACGCGTAGCCGTGAATGGCGAGGAAGGGAGAAACAAGATGGAATAATTAACACCGGTCGAAACTTTGACGTGTTCGGTATCGCGATACAAGATTCGGCTTCTGACGCTGTCAGAGATTGAAACAGGCCCGTTGCCTGTCAAAACCGATGAGAAACCGTACCGAAGTAACTCGGATCGCGATCTTACAATGAAACGTACGATCTCATTAAGCGCGAGCTCGGACCTGCCTGCCAGCAGAGCAATTAAACGTTTCTCAATCGGTATATAACCGCAGCTGCACCTTCCATCGACCGATCTCCAACGAGCATGGAACGCCACGGCGTCGCTATCATCACGCCCGCATCCGCTGCGCGCTGCATCACGTGCAAATATGCTTTATAATTAGCCTGCCTATTAATTGATATCCAATCGGACAGCCGTATCGATCAGTCCCAGCATGCGCAGCTCGCTCTCGACCTGCCGAGTCCAGCTGCCAATGATAGCGCGATCGAAACGACCGTTTGTCGGCCGGTGGAAACAGCGAGGAACTTTCTGTCTAGAAAACTACTGTCAGGTCTTCAGTTTTTCAGGTCTCAGATTTTCACAGTCGCACGATATTAGACAACGCAGAATCAAATACAGTAGTCCCCAGTTAAATTGGTCGCCAGTTATCTACGCTACTTTACTATTCGGCCGCGCGAAACGTGACGTTTTCACGCACAAAACAAGCGATATACGCGACACCGGTATTGGTGCCTGATAAGCGGCCCGCTCAAGTGTCCGCTTTCGGTCCCGAACCGAACAGACTACTGTAATCGCTCGATTCCAGCGAATTAACGCGCGAAATGACATCGACGAGAAACGAGGCGTCGTCTCGTTTTCGACTTTAGTTTAATTTAAAGGCCGCCCCGCGCAACACGCAACCCTTTCTCTCCTCTCGCAACCCTTTCTGGTCTATGCGTTTCTCTCCTCACCCCCTTGGTCACCATGGCCTCCATCGTAGGACGAGGGGGACGTTGGTTATTGCACCGTCGACTATAGAAACGCCGTAAACACGTCGCGGCCGCCGGAGACGGGATAAAACGTCGGTTTTATGCGAAGGCGTTACCGGACGAGGGAGATTCTCCTTCGTGATAGAGACATGTTTTCAGGTATTACCCGGTCGTGGACAGGTACGGGCTCTTAGAGCGGCGTTACGGCCGCCTTGGAACGCAAGCTCGCTCTTAATCGGAAGACACCGGCCAACTCTCTCTCTCTCTCTCTCTCTCTCTCTCTCTCTCTTCTTTCCTTCACTCTGCCCTCGTCTTTATCCTTGTTCGTGTTATTCGGCAGCCTGCGCCTGTTCCTCATCGAGAAATCGTTGGACCGCGTTTTTACGTCGATATTTTGGACCGAGATAATTGTGCCACGACGACGGACTGTGGCTGCAGTGGGAAAAGAAACCGAATTAGCCTGGATTTCGATGAAACGGATATACTGTTGGTCTTGTGTAATTGTGCACGAGAAATTGACAAGATTTTCGATTTTCTATGACGAAGCGTTCAAAAGCGAAGAAGGTTTGAAAAGACCGATGGTTCGGGAATTTAAGAGTTTAGAACGATTTTGAATGAAAATTTTAATTGTAAATGTCAAGGATTGGACATTTCCCCGTGACAGCAGGATCGATATTTTAATTGGAATTATTACGCCACGTAACAACACTCGACGCTTGGCTCATTATTTAGACGAGACGACAGAATTCGAGATTATCGAACTAACTCGCTCCAATCCGATTAAGTTAATTAAGTTGTTCGCAAGCGTGCCTGTTGATAACGTTGCTCGGTTCCCTATAAACGTAAAACACCATTTTACGATGTTTCGTTTCTCTGTGAAATTCTGGATCTCTAACCAGCAGCCTCTTCAGGTCTCTTGACACTTCCACCGCTTTCGGAGATTCAGCCT
Organism: Tetragonisca angustula; assembly: GCA_036937485.2. NCBI lineage: Eukaryota > Metazoa > Arthropoda > Insecta > Hymenoptera > Apidae > Tetragonisca > Tetragonisca angustula. Next base: position 156,141 of record JAWNGG020000231.1, on the reverse strand, counting down.
GTCAGCATCTTACTTACTCGAACGATGAAAAGCGCAACGGGCGTCCATCCGTACGTACCTTTGTTTGTCATTGGGGCATTTCCCCCTTTCGAGTCCGTCTCGATGGAACAACGTCACAGGTACGAACCGACGATCCCTTTCAGTCTGTTCCTTTTGTTTTGAGAATACTTTCTCTGCTTGAGTGTGACAGTTTGTTTCCACCGCGCCGTCCCGGAAGTCGAAGCGGAGTCACGTCGTTAATAAAGGGTCGGCGAGTGCGCGACGGACGCCACTACGAGCTCTCCTTAGCCAAAGATACGTGACGTTTATGGCGGGAGTCCGTATCGTAAAAGTATGCCCGTTCGGGTCTCTAACGTCTCTTTCTGCCTTTTTTTCGGCCAGACCGGGCGTGATCCCCGTGAGTCCGTGCTACGATTCGGTGGGCGTAAACGTAACGTCGCGTCGCATCGGAGCTCCCTTCCTCGAGTTCTTCTTTCGCCAGCTGAGAGAAGCTCGTTTCCCTCTTCCTTTGCTCGTGTTGCTCGTTTTTTTTTTTTTTTTTTCTTTCGAAAGCCTTCTCTTCTTTAATCTGGCCGCGATTCGTTCCTTTTCATCCTTTTTTTGTCCCCTCCACTCGCTCGTCTTTTCTCTCTCTCTCTCTCTCTTTCTCTCGTTTTATCCTTTATCTGCTCGCGACGATTCTGTGGTCTCTTCGTTAATTCCAGCCTTCGTCCTTCCTCCTTTTTTTTTACTCCGTCTTCCCTCGCCAGCGTGTCTCCTCTTCTCTTCGTCTTCGATGTTTCTTAATTCCGCCTCCTCGGTGGTAAGGTTTTTTCTCTCGGGTCCGGAGACCTTTTTGCTTGTCAGCCTGCGAAATACGTACGAGAATCCCTTAATCGGCCACTTTATTGGGCCTTGCTTGTTCTCGCTTTGCTCTCGTTGTTTCGTCGTTTCCTACTTTTTACGAACTTTCGTTCAAGACGTTTAATTGGCTTTTTTCTCTCTCCTCCCAACCCCCCAACCCCCTCCCCGGTCCCCTCGACCAACCGAACGAAACAAACGACCTACCCCCAAGCTGTATGAATTTTACAAATTACGAGTCATCCAAAGACGCCGTCTTTCGCCTGATTTACCGATTTTTCGTGCCGCTCCGTTAACGTCTTTTCGTTAACGCGACACAATCTGTTTCAATCGTGCGATCGTTGGCAGAATTGTCCCGGCATTGCTCTGTAAGGGACAGCACGGTTTTCCTCGGCAGTTGGTTGTCTCTCGACCTTCGTCCATTCTTCGAGGTTCGGTGCGGTTGTAACGCAAGCTGCAAGCCTTGGAGCAGGTATACGCTGGGTCGACCGCAAGCACAGCAGAGAATTTCCTCGTCCGACCACGATCGCTCGTAATGATCCGTGCGGTTTTCATTGGCGTGAAATACGCGACGTTTACACGCTCGTTTCGTATCCTCCGCCGCGAATCGCCGCGAATCGCCGCGAATAGACGCGAATAGCCGCGCACCGGCCGAGCGTTACTCCACGTTGTCGAAGAGAACGAACCTGACCTTGTCCGTGCCACGGAAATGGAGCGATTTTATGGAGAGGTCTGCACCCGCGGATAATCCTCGTGGCTACTTTACTGCTTCTCTGCTTCTCCGGCAACAATCGATAATGTCACAATCATACCTCGTCGCTCCGAATAGACGAGTATTCTCCTTGTAAGGGGAACGATGACGCAAGCAACTATAACGAGCAACACGCCTAATGCTAACAAAGTCTGAGTAAATTTTGACGACGCTGCTTTTCAGGAGGTTGAGATTCCAAAAAGAAACGGAATATCTCGTATTCCTCCTCTTCTCGTATATTATATTCCGTTCGACTTGACTCTTGAATCTTCTCGTTACGCTTCCCCTTGGTAGTTCTTCTCGTTTTTAACGCTCCTCGATAATCGCGGTTCGATTCGGAACGAGAATACGAGCGGGAATCCTAAAGAGAGGCAAAATAACTCGCAGTCCGATTACCCGAGGGCACCTTGTTTGGCATTTTCTCGATCCGGGGCATTTCTGACTGGGCGTTGTCCGCTCCATCTTTCACGCGTTGCCCTCCTCGCAATCGAATCGCAAGTCGTAAGTCGTAAGTCGTAAGTCGTAAGTCGTGAGTCGTGAGTCGTGAGGGAGAGGTCAGTGGTTGCAGTTGGTAAAGGCGACGCGTAACCCGACCTGACCACATCCCGCGGTCGGGATTCGTAGCCTGCTGTTTTTATCTGACCGTATTTCAAGATGATTCCACGTTTAATGTCCCCCATCCCCCGCGGTATTCCGTGAAGCCCTAGCCAGCAAGTTGTTTCTCGCGCGCGCGCGCGTGAGATAGAGAGAGAGAGAGAGAGAGAGTGAGATAGGCCACGGTGACAACTTAACCCGAGGATGTCTGGGTTTACGAGCGTGTCGAAGAGGCGTCAAGTCGAATATGCACGTACGCGTATTTGTCCGATACGATACGATACGATAGAGGAGATATTCTCACAGCGATTACGCATTTTGATTAGGTGTGTCGATTATTTGAATAAAATATATATAAATAAAACCTGAAAACGGTTGGTTAAAGTTGACTCGGTGGACAGTACGATAAATTTCCTGGAGAATAATTTGGCTGGTACGTCTTCGACTCTGTTAAAGCTGTCATATTTTTTACAAATATACGCGACTGTTTCAAATAATCTCTGTGGTATTTTCTGTCAGTTATCTGTTTATCTGCCAACTCGTAAAATCGATCATAAATGATAGCCGGTATTTGCCGATACACCGGTAGAACGTTTATTTACGCTCGACACACCTTGATCGTTAACGTCCCTCTTTACACGGACCCCAATAAGTTTGTCAACGTTACTCAGTGGCAGTGGTAAATGTTGACGACATTTTATTTGGAAATACGCTTGCAACGAATTCGCTGGACACCGTTTCGGTCGACGTTGCTTATACTGTAGTTTCGAGTCTGTTGTTTGCAAGTATCTCGTTTGCCCGGTACTTTTTCTCCTCGTAATGAATTCGTCTGAAATTGCCGCCGAACGGCGGGGGGGAGGGGGAGGGGAGGGAGGGGGGACGGCGGCGGCGAGAGTGGAACGAGTTTGGCTCGCCGGAAAGAATCGATCGAGGCTGTCGATCGATCGGTTCGAAACGTTGCAATGGTGGCAATATCCACAGGTCATTCACGTTTCCATTTCCACAGCAGTTGCTTATCGTATGCATAGAGTTCACAGGCCAAGTCGATGACATTTGACGCGAGTTCGCAAGAGTTTTGTAGCCGATTCCGATTTCCTTCGTCTCGTACGTACACACGCGTGTGTACGCGAATACTTGCGTATATACCACGCGCGTCTACGTAAAGGATTCAACAAAATTGTCAGTCAGAAACGATTTCGTCTCGCGCGTGTTTTATCTTTGCACCTACGCGCGACGATTGAAACAGCCAAGTGAGTGAGAAGCGGTTTTAATTTAATGTTAATGCACGCACGTCAAAGAAATTCACCGTATTCGTCAATGCGTGATTTGTCAACAGGGGAAAAATTATTCTCCTTCTCGGTAGAAAGAGAGAGAGAGAGAGAGAGAGAGAGAGAGAGATGTACGTATGTGTGCAACAAAAAATTGCTTCTACTGTCATTTATATGCACATATATGAAAGATCAAATATTCTGCATATCCTCGCCGATCGATCAGATTTATTGCCATAATCTCTTTTAATTCTCTAATTATCGCTGCGGACGGAACGCGTTCGAGCCGACCGAGCGAACCGGCGATCGGTAAACGGCTTCTTAACGTTTCGCAGGAAACGATCGATCTTTGGAAATTTTCACGTCGACAGAACACGGCGATAGTTGGCGAACCGTGGAACCGCGGAACCGTGAAACCGTGAAGGACAGATTCCACGTGATATCGGCGGTTGTATCGAAAGTCCAGAACAGATTGCTCGGGCTCGTGGATCTGAAATATTGACAAGTGGATACACGCGAGAGCGGCGGACGCCCGCCACGCCGGTTTCGATTAAGCGGTCGAATTAGCGGACCATGTCCGAGCATTAAAACGCCAACGTTTTACCCCGGGGAGGATTATCGGTTGTGCAATAACGTGTCGGATTATGAAAGTGATCGGTGAATTCTTCGCGGACGGTTATCTGTTATTCGATAAAAACGTCTCTCCCGGCGGGTCGTTCGTCGAATAAATTAGCGCTCGGTTTCGCTTAAAAATCGCCGTTTACACCGGCCGATGCACGATGTTTCTCGTTGCGCCGTGCTGCGGTTACGTTCGATCGATTCGTCGACTGATTGAATTTCGAACGAGTGCAGTTGGTTCGCTCGGAGAGAAACGAACGATTTGTTTCACTTTTACCCACTTGTTTACGTTGGAAGTTCCTAAAGGGGCGATAAAGTAAACATTGGTGACAAGTTTATGCGAAATTGTAAAATCGATCGGTGAAGAACCGTGTTGGACGGTTGTTCGACCTTGGCGGAAGTAAGCTTTGCTTCGAAAAAGGACGTCTCAATCAGCGTTTGGTATTTAAGTGGAAAGCGGTTAATCGACTCTGCGCGATTAATACATATTGATGAATCCACGAGCGATCCTTGCGCCGTGGCGCCGTGTTAAAAATCAGGCTCACCGCTAATTAATTAGTATGCAAAGTTTATGGTAAGTCGACAATTTACGGTACAGCAGTACGGTTATTAGAAAACTGTTGTAAATTATTTATTCGAGAAATTCCGAGAACGTCTGAAAGAACGTCTAATTTATTCCGTGAAAGCGGAATTTGAAATGAATTTGAATTTTCTCTCGGCAAAGCGTCTCGTTCCAACAGCATCGAGCGATTCGATCGAAAGTTTGAAAATCGATCGCTGGCCCAACAACAGCGGCCAACGCACGTTTCCCTCGATAATGGATTTCCATACTGCTTAACGGTTAACGTGTGCGATCGATCGTTATTATCGGTCAGAGATCGATCGCGCCATCGTATCACGTCGCGTGGCTATCGGCACACGTGATTGCCAGTCCTCCGTCTCGCAACGTGGAATTCTCGAACGACGAATTAGATCTTGCTGCACGGTTGATGGAAATGGAGGCACAGTTCGTTGATTGGTCGTGGCGCGATAGCCATGTGGTTGAATTCCACGATCTCTGTCGATGACGATCATTCCACCACCTCTGACCCTGTGGTCGATGACGCATGGAAGAAAAAAGCGGCGGATACACGACCTTAGCTATGGAGCGCAACCTCTGCACTCTTGCCATCAACGTGGATACCGGTCTCGCGATAAAAGTTCCTCCTGTATCACCGAGATTATCACGGGATTAACACCGAGCGTCGACTCGCCTCGACGCGTCTGCTAAGCCGATCGAAATCGAGCCGATCATTGAGTGCGAGATTCCAACGTCCAAACTTTTTCCACCTGTTTGTTTGTTTTCTCGCTGCGTTTTCGTTTGGCACGGATTGAGAAACATTTACATTGAACGTACTTACTTCGCAGTAAAGTCAATTTTCTGTAAACTATGAATTTCTTACGAATTGTTCGGCACGTGGTTGTTTAATTGTTCGGAGTGATTGTTCGCACGTAGAATTGGAAAAACGAGAAGAAACATGGGTCAATGTGCAAACTTTGTCTGTTGGCTACGATCGGAGATGTCTGGTGTGGCATTGTGTAAACTACTGGTTTCAAAGATCGACGTTTCGAACTTTCGATTAGACTTTTAGAGAGTTTCGATCGATGCTTGAATCGAATTTGTTGGGACGATAAGATCCGGCAAGTCGTGAAAAGTCGAAGAACGTAAGAAATCTCACGTACATTCATTTTGTTCAATCGGACGACGTCGCGTTTCCCTTACGTTCGTCGTCCCTTGCATCGAAAACGAAAATAACCTCAAAGTTATTAGTCAATTTGAGGGAGAACGATTAAGGAGAATACGAGTTGAACGATGCAATAGGTCGGGCCAGCACGACATTTTATTGTTAACTCCTAATGAGATCACTGATATCGATCGTAAAGGTTAGCCAACAGATAGGCAAAGGGTAAAGTAACATTCTGACCTTTTACGATCGACCGTATGATACCGATATATCCAATACCCGGCGCAGGGTGCTGCTGTCTCGATTACCAGACACTTTTCGCGAGTAGTTCCGTGCAAACTGAATTATCTGTCCGTTCGGATCGTGCGCCGCCTTCTCTTGTGCAATCTCGTCTCGTTCCGCCGTTTCCACCTCATTGTTTTCCCCTCGTTTCGTTTAAACGACGAAACGTTTTCGCGTATATTTCTTTTCTTTTCACGTTTTCCGCCCGTGTATTCACAGAGAGAGAGAGAGAGAGAGAGAGAGAGAGAGGAACGTTACGTTCTCTCCTTTCTTTTCCTTCGACGTTGGTGTTTCGTCTTTTCTCGCTACGCTTTCGCGGCAATCGGAGGGACGCGTCAGCGTGAATCGATCAGCGTCCACGCGAATTAACCTTTCGCCTTCGAAGGAGTCTCGTGTCGCGGGTTAAACGACGATCCTCGAGGATAAAAAGCGACTTGTCCGCGATTAGATCATCGGCGCGAGGAATTCGAGGAATTCTCGGCGGAGAACTTTGAACGTCCTTCCGTGTCGCTCTCTGACGATGACTCGATTGCTCTGTCGTCCGCGATGACAATATTTCAACAAAAATCGACGAGCTGATGCCGAATTTGATGCAACGTTGAGCGAGAAAAGACGCGAAGCAATCTTGAGCGAGAAAATAGCGAGCGAGCGAGTGAGATAGATAGACGTAGGTAGAAGATAGAGAGAGGGAAAGAGAGGTTAGACGCGAGCGTTGGCGTTCGGTTCGGGCAGGCAAGGGCAGAGAGGACGGGCTGCCCGAGTAGCAGACGCGTAGCAAGAGTCGGGGCCCAATGATGGAGCTCACGGCCAGTCAGCCAGTACTAATTAACCGAGGAATGCTGTATCTAGATTGAAATCTGGGTGACCCGACGCCCCGGGGCCACCACCTCGCCTGAACCTCGAGGCTTCGAGTTCTCGAGAGTCTCGAACTGGCCAGCCACCGTGTACCTGCGCGTGTAACCGCGCTCTCCTATGCCACAGCTACAGCTACGCTTCTTCCACACGTGCTACTTTCGTTGCAGGCGCGTTCTCTTGCACGCGACCACGTACTTACTTGGGTACCCTAGTGCTCGGACACTGCCGCAGCCTCGGTTGACGCCGCGCCTCCTCCGACGACCATCACTGATTCCACGATTCCACGATTCCACGATTCCACGCTGGAATTTCCTTCCTTCGGAACCATCCGCTGACCAGAATCGAATTGGCAATTTCGGATTAGCCGATTCGACGGTCGTTTCTCCGAGAGAAACTCGTCTAGTTTCCATTGGAATAGAGCCGATTGCACTTTGGACATGTTGCTTTTAAACTACGGTAAAACAGAATAAAGACACTCGATGTTCTTTGAAACGTGTTACTCGATTGACACATTCTTCCTAATGAGCGAGGATTGAGATAGTACTTCAACATTTTACGCGGAATTCTAAATTCTGAATTCGAGCTTGCGAGTTATCCACTTTCGGCTGTACAGGAATGGAGAGAAGAGAAATCGCAACCAAGACGAATTTATCAGCTTGAAATTTTGGCAAACGACTGTCTTTCTCTCCGTTCTTTCCGAAACACGTGTATAAACGTCGGGCAAAGAAAAGAGTCTAATTCGGTTAGGAGAAATTCCGGTTCGGCGGGCGCGTAGAGCCTCGAAACAACTGGTATCACGCATCGCATACTTTTCGTTAGATACGTGCAACCGTTCTACGCGTCAGCAAACGAACACGAGCGTGCTTCGTGTTGTACACGCGATATTTCTCTGTGCTCTCTGCCGGCCGCTGACCGGTAGCCGATCACGATTCAACGTTATCGAGCACATGAAATAACCAGCGTATACGTGGCGGTTCTACCCTGTCTCCCGACATTGCTGATAATTGAGCTCAAATTCGGATTATTTCGAGGTGTTTATCGCGCCTCGAGCGTTCGAGGCATCGCCCTTATCGGGGCATCGTTCTCCATTTTTTCACTCCGATACGAAACTGCACGTCTCCTGTTGAATAAAAGCAATTATTATCTATCGTAGCATCTCTGTCGATGGAAATCCGATTTCAGTCGAGTGGACATTGTGTCGATAAAGATTTGTTGTTGAACGTTGCTTCTTTCCAATACGAAAGGCTCCAATTTTTCAGGACTGGTCCGCCGTGGTAGTGACAGTAGCGAGCCGTTTTTTTCTCTGTTTCACGCTCGTGTCAGACAAAAATCCAGACGTCGAGCTATCGAAGGTTATCACGTTGCATCGGTCGCTTCTGTTGCAAAATGTCGGCAAGGAAGCTCGTTTTCGATTAATAAATCAAGGACGCCGAGTCTGGCGGGGAATAATAGGCGATATTTCCGGGTGATGGCAAGAAACTGCGACTAATACCGCCGCGTTACTAGCGACTTCGAACGTCGCATCATTCTGTAAAACAAGGAGAAACGTGCCGCTGCAAGAAATTTCTCTGTATCCCTGTGGCAGCGTCGTGCAATCGATCGACTCGTCAAAGTTCCCGCGTCACACCGTGCATCCGCAGCCTGTTTTTCTTTCTCTTCTTCTTTCGTTTCTTCCTTTTCACTGCTTCTTTTATTCCCCACTCTTACGGAGCTCTCAACCGAGTGGGTTTACGAGGCGAGAAACTTGATGTTTCTGTAGCGTAGATGCGAGCAACCACTTGCTTGATAAAAACAGGCAAAGCGTCGTCGATCGATCAAAGTACGTACGTAGTACTTACTTGCTTACTTACTTACCCTCTTACATTTGCGTTCGTGATGTTACGTGGGGCGACACTTGGCGACACTCAGATCAGATTTAGCAACTTCTTTCAACAGATAAATTAGCGTGTTTGAAGTCGAAAGCATCTCGTGGATGGAAACGGAGGGTAATCGGGCATTTCGATCTAATTCCAAATCTCGCTTTCGGCGCACGACACTGCACACCGCGCACGGCTCGTTCCGTTTCTCGATTGCCCGCTGGTTGGCCACGGTTTCGCGGGCTTTTCTCGTTTCTCCCCGGGCTGGCAGAGCTCGTGTGTCTCGGCTCGCCAGGCGAGAAACATCGTGAGTTACCGCGTTTCGAAGATTTATCGTCGCCGCTACTTCGGCTAGTACGTGCTACTATGCGCGGCATTACGTAACTTATGGCGGAGCAGCGTTCCCTCTATAGGTCGCATAAATTTCTTTGAGAATATTAACCGAGCACCGCGAAGATCGGCTCGTCTCTGGCCGACTTGCGCACCACGCGCCAAGGGATCTACCTACGATCCTACATATGCATACGTGTATAGCAGATGTAGAATAATTAGCGTTACGAGCTTTCGATCCTTTCCTCGCCATCCATCTTCTCTTCGTTTATAATTACAAATAACCGCGTCCTCGAGTCTTCGACGAGTATTGTCGCGTTTCCCTTTGCCCGTTTATTCCCTTTGTTCCCCGGCGACTTTTTTGCGTTCGATCCAACGAACGATCCATTATACGGTCGGATTACGCGATTCCTTGTGAAATTGCAGTCGATTGAAATTGCAATCAATTTCGCGAGGAAGTTGCTGCACGATTAATTTGAAGTAATTCGTCGATGCACGAGCGCTCGCACGATCAACCGTCTTCCAACAATCCTGTTTCCTGGTTTCTTTGTTACGTCAGTCGTTTGTCGTTTGCCTTCGTTTTCGCGCCGCGTTTAATCGCGCCGAGAGGCACGGTCGTCAACGTAATAACAGGTAGCCACCTTGGGCATCGTCTCCAATCCCGGACGACGTTTCTTCCCGACGTGTTTTCGGATCATTTCGAAAACCGTTTGAACGAGTCGCCAGCTATTTGTCGTCGAGCTTTGCAATTATCATTCGCGCGGCTTGTGAATTGACGTCAGCGTGCGCAAAACGTTGCACGTCAAAAATTTCTCAACGATCGCGTGTTTCGCGGTGAAGCGTTTCTGCAAAGCGTATCGCGACGCGTGGAATTTTTTTTTTTTTTTCCTCGACGATTCCAAGTATGAAAATTACAAATTACTTTTCCTGTTTAAGATTTCCTTCGAACCTCGTTCAATTCTTTTCGAAAAAGAAAAGTTTCCGAAAGATTCAGTTCCAACATCTTTCCGCCCCCCGTTGATTCGAATCCCTACGGAGCGTAGCTCGATCTAGTTGTTCACATTTTTGTTACGTCGTATCTCTCGGAGTTCAACAAATTCGAGAAGACGAGCAAAAGGAAGAAAAGAGTGTGTAGTTGGCGAAACAACAATGTGCGTGGTGGAAGGAACAGAGGTGTAGTCGATTCCCCGAGAGGATCAAGATCTTAAGGACGCCCGGAGGTTGCCTCGAGGTCGAGGAAACAACGTGCAGAACAGACAGCAGCAACAGCAGCGCACAGCAGGCTGCAGGAGCAATCTACCGGACAATTAGCCCGCAGTTCGTGACGGGTACCTCCTCCTTGGTCCTTTCTCGACGCGGCTTTCCCCTTCTTCTTCTTCTTCTTCTTCTTCCTCCTTTCTTCTTTCCTTCCTTTCTTCCTTTCGCAATTCCCTCCTCGTAATGTTCACGTTGTTTGCTTCCTCCACGCTCTATCACCGCGTATCCTGCTTCCATTTTCTTTTCACTTTGTTTCTCTTCTCTTCGTATCTCTGTTGTTGGGTGACCAACCAGACCTGACAATACTGGCTCAGTGCTAACACCGATTGTGACTCACTAAATAGTTCTCCTGCAAATTTTAATAGTTGGTCATCTACGATCCTTTCCCCTTCTCTTCCACAAACAGAAATATGAAAAGACCGAGGAGAGAAGAGCACTCTTTTTCATCAAGCGGACCTTGCAACGTCATTCTTGGCCACGGTCGCAACGTAGGATAAACCCTCTTAAAATTACAAGTGCCGTTCCTTTACGTGGAATCCAACACTGTCACAGCCTCGTCCTCTGCATCGTTCGACGCGTATTTTTTCTAGGTATCGCAGTGTACGTGAATCTGTCGGATCTTTTCAAGTGTCCTTCTTTTCCTACGAGACCGCCATTCGCCTTCGAGTTCTTTTGAAAGCCGAAAGGTCGGCGTGTCGCACCGTCCACGTCGATCTCTACCTGGCGTTTGTAGCCTAATGACCCGGCAGGTGCGCGACGCGCGACCTTCTTGGTGCAGGGCCACCCGGCTACGTGACGCCTGCGTCTCCGAAAAACATCCTTCGGACGATCGTTCAGCTTCTCTGGAATCGCGACCATCGATCCTCGAGAGGATCTTTCAAACTGTCGTTTGCAACAACGACTGGATCTGGATGTTTGGTAATTTAATGTCACAGCACTGGACTGTGAGCTTGTCTCGTCCAACCGAACGTGAAATTCGTAAGTGCCAACTAAACCTCGCGAAATACTTGGAGATTCAGACTGATTGAAATTAGACTACTTTCCTTACGACTACTTTTCTGAAAGTGATGCGAAATTTCTATTGCTTCCAAGCCCTGATTTGGTACGAACACTAAACCCAACGTTCAAATTCAGAGCGCAATGTTCAATATTCTTGCGCTGATACAAACAGATCCTGATGGAGTTTCAGAGTTGTTTAAGGAGTTGTTGTCAGTCGAACGAAAGGTCTGGAGATTTTCTTTATTTATTTATTTCTGTAAACTTTCTTTGAGAAAGATATCCACGTGAAAGCATGCGACAGTGCCATTTCGAGCTCGGTTCAGTTTCGATTCAGTTGCCCAGCCGTGAATTAACTCGTCGATTATTCGTATGACAGTTCGAGTCTTTCACCATCCGGCACGACACGATTGGTCGGGATAGGAACAGAGAATCGAGCAACACGATCGTTCGACGCGAAATCCGGTGCAACGATTAACGTTGCGAAAACCAAGTTGCGGCCTGTGTCTTTCGCGAGAAGCGACAACGTGACTCCATTCAGAAGCTGAATCTACAACCAATCAAGCACGTTTGCCCTTTTGCCGGCTTGTTAATTCCGCCGGTAGCACGCCGAGCGATTATTCCAGCAAATTTGTCGATTAAATTCCGACTCTTAACGCTATCCATTATTCGCGTATCTACTTGTTTTCTGATTGATGACACTTTTTTGTTTCGTTCGAGTCGACCACTCACCGTACCACCGAATCGTCTCTTGCAAAACAAGCATGTTACTTTCGTTGTCCGCCAGAACAGATTTTCGTCAACTCTCGACCTCTCGTCTCTGAAACGTGCTGCATCGAGGGGTGTGTCGTTAATTATCCGATAGACGCGTTGCGTATTAAAACAGCGGAGAGTGGCTGTGCGAAGATGAGCGAGGAAGGTGACTGGAGGGGGGGGGGAGGGGAAGGAGGTGACGGTTGGCCGCGGTTCGATTCGAGTCGCGTTTACGCTCGTCCGCGGAATAGTAATCAGCCACGACAGCCCTTTTACTCATTGTCAGCGGTGGCTTCGTAGAAAAGCGCGTGACTACCCTGACAAATTGGCCTACTACTCCCAATGGAGAGTCCGCTCCGCGGGATCTACGGCCCTCGATCGCTCAAAGTAATTAATTATCGAGCTGCGGGCCCTACCTCTTAAGAGATCGTGCCGATCGCGCGCTCTTCGCGAAGCAAAAGAGACAGACAGACGAAAGAGAGAGAGAGAGAGAGAGAGAGAGAGAGGGAGAGGGGGGGAGGAGCAGGGAGAAAGAAGGAGAGGCCAGCGTGGGCGAGGTGTGAACGATCCATTCATTATACAACATCGGCGAGGTCTTGTCTTTCAGCGACTCGTCGATGATGCGCTTTCGTTATTGTCGCGTAGTCGCTTGTCGTCTTTATGTACAGCGATTAACGGTCCAAGGATGAATTGCTCGCCCGAGGAGGATGTGGGTGCCTAGAGACGCGTACTTTGCTACAAAGGTGACGCTTACCTTGTCAGGATATTTCAGTTCCACGGTTCGAACGTTTGGTATATATTTCGGTATTTTTACCATTGTGGATATCAAATACCGATGAAAATACGTATGAAAATACCGGTATGATCGTCTTATAATGGTATCAAAACCGATTTCCCAAATAGCGGTTACATTACGATAACATGGGAGCAAATACCGGTATAATACCTAAACCTCACAATACTTCGGTTTCAGTCTCTGGGTGTAATACTTAAATACTCGAAATATTTCGGTTTTCAGCCTCTGGTTCGAAGTAACGAACCTGGAGGAATGAAATCGAAACACGAACGCCTCGTATCTACCAGAAAACTTTATCATCGCGATCTAGGGACGAGTATCGATCTAGGAAATGATTTAATCACGGTGTTTAATCACGGAGGCGTTTGCGCGATTTGGCCAAGTCGGAAGCGCAGCATAGTTCCTTCCTCGAAGTGAAAAACCAAACGAGAGACGATCGGTTGCTTAATGGGTGTTGGCAGCCGGTAGTGGTCACCGAGTGATTAATCGTCGAACGATATTCGCTTTGCTGTGAACTCCGCGCCAGAGCAGCGGACCGGGAGAGAAAGAAAGATAAATGGAGACAAACAGCGTGGGCGAGGTGCAAACGGAACCATTAATTACCCTGGCTATAGTGAATCCGCTGGCCCACTGGCCACCAAAGGGAATCAATCAATTTGATCGAGGTTTTTTTTTCTACTTTCTGAAGAAGGTCGAGTCGATGACGGCAGCAGGTGGATCAACGTTACCGTGAAAGAAGTATGTTGGTAAAACTGAAACGCGACGATGGCCGATTCGTTTGAAAGAGTTTGAGAAACAGCAAGGTCGGAAGGAAGCGAATGGGAAAATTAGTTTGGTAATATTTGGAGAATTCCTACTTACTCTTGGCGTGTAATTGGCCGCAACGTTTCGATCGTTAAAGAGACACCGTGCGGCTCTGACGTATCGAACGATTATGTAATCGTACTCCGTGTAAACATGTGAGATCGGAGAAAGTAAAGTGTAAATTTATTAACAGTTTGGCGGACTGTACCTCTGTGTATAGAGTACAGAGTTATTAATGCTCTCTATACGCGGAGTTCACTGTCGTCATTCGGTTAATTTCAAGTGCTCACGTTCCACGAATCCCCATTTTTCGAGCGTCTTGTAGTTGCGCTCAATTAGCAGTTGTAAAACGCATTTACACCTCTGTTACCATGTCAGAGAAGGATGACCGACGTACGATTTCTGCATAGATACGTACACACGTAGGGTGTACGTAACCGTTTTCTCGAACAAACCAAATCTCGAATAAAATTCAATCTTCTGATTAGAATAGCCGTACTACGTAGTGAGTAATTTCCATGATTCAGAGAAATTTCAACGAATCCAAGAAGATAACGTGACACTTGCAGCAATCGCGATGAAATATGAAGCTCGTTGTCATGATTACACCGTCATAAATGGCCCGAGCTTTCGAACGACAATTGCTGAATATCGATGACTGTGCAAACGAGCATAGACGTTTCAGTAATGAAAACCGCGGAAATGGACATTTACATCGATAGACAGTAAAAATTATACCTTCATTCGTCGATTCTTCAATTCGATTTTTTGCAAAAAATCATCGAGATTATCTCGCATTAACCGAACTTTGATATAATTTCACGCAACCACCGTATTAAATGCAATTAATTTCGCAATTAAAAAGAGCAATTAGGGGAAAACCCGCGATCTTTCGGCGATCTTTCGGCGATCTTTCGGCGATCTTTCATCGCAAGAGAGACGACTGGACACCAGTTCGCTCTAGCATGTCCTTTCATCCGCGATCGCGTGGATCGAAGGAGAGGTCTCGTTTCATTGAAATTCCATGTGCCCCTCTCTTGCATATTCATGTCAACGTGTTTTGTCGTCGACTTTCTAACAAGCAATCAAAGACGAACCGATTGACCCCGCGGGTTAATGAGTTCCACGCGTTACGTGAACCATGTGATTCAAGATATTTCTCTGTTGAGATTATGCCAGCGAGATTGCACCGATGAATATTCAATCGCAATCGTTGATAAACTGTCATTTAGATCGACTCGTTCCCGGTGAATTGAATCATTTGTCTTTCAACGATCGTTGGACGATCGTTCCGCGACAACTGATCCAAGTTTTTTTTTGGAAAAAAAGATGGAAGATCACGCAAAGTAGCGCACGGTAGAGAGCCTAATGGAGCCAATCAGTCGAAACGTGCTGTTGAACGTGCCTTACGTTGAATATGGTGGCCTCTCGATGCTGTAGACCTTAGGGAGCTGGCTGGAATTCGATTAGAGGAGATTAGGCCAGCAGGAAGACACGGGTGTCGTTCCGTCGATGAGGATCCTGGCGTTGCTTGGATAAAGGGGCGCGTCCGCGGACGAGCGAGCTGGCTTTCAGTGCGAGACGTCAGCTTCGAAGACAAAGCCATCCGTCCGAGAAGAACGGGCGACTGGCGCATTCCATCGCCTTACCAGGCGTCCACACGCATGTTCCAGCACGTACGATCGTCTACACGTGTAGGGTGCGTGCGTGTGTGTGTGTGTGTGTGTGTGTGTGTGTGTGTGTGTGTGTGTGTGTGTGTGTGTGTGTGTGGCTGGCACCACGTTTGAACCTGGAAGCCTGGCGGTCGCGTCTACGCTTCGGGGTCACGCGACCTCGCTCGAAAAGAAAGAGAACCTGCCGTGCCGCGCTCGGATGCTTCACGGCTCTTCTATCTCGTCTTTTACGGTCTACGCGATACGCCAACCTGCACAAAGGCCAACGATCTCCGCGTTCTCGACAATCGGTTTAACCCCTTAAAAGTTTTCGTCAATCTTCGTCACGCAGCAATTTTTGCAGCATTCGTTTTTTGATTTCGTTTTCAACTTGTACGAAAGGATGGAAAGACGCGTCTGTCGCAGTTCTTCTCGACTCGACGGGTCGAATAAATCCACACTTGCTTCGAATTCGAACCAGCACCACGCGATCCGCGAACCGGATCGAAAACTGCTCAAAGTCCGACTCAAGATGCTGGCCGGTAATCCCTTAATATCGTTTTACGAGGCGTCTTCTCGCGATCCTGCCGCGTGTCAGGTTATGGGGGGAGGACAGGACACGAGACAGATAGTCGGCGCTATCACCCCGTTAAAATCTCCGGCTTCGGACATCCAAGTCCAAGACATCGATCGACCACGTAGCTGTATCCCTCTCTTTTTCCCTTCGTTCTCTCGCCTTTTTCCTCCACTCTCTTTCCTCGAGTCGAGTCTCTCGCGTCGTTTTTCAATCTTCGCCGAAGAGGCCGAGGAAGGCACACGCACGCGGAGCGCGCGTGTCACGCGAAGAGGAGGCCGGACAGGGAGGCTCGTGTCCGTTTCGTTCGTTCGTAGCTTGAGGGGAGCATGAGCAGGGATTGAAGACTCTCCTCTGTGACCCGAACCGGTCCACCTCGTGCTCGTCGTTCTACGCGAGGTCGTAGGTTCTCAACCTAGAACGAGGCACGGAGGGAAAGCGACCCTCGGTTTGTTAATTTGTCTTCTTTATCGGCGACGATGAGTCGTAGCTTGTCAGGCTGGGGTTTCTAGCCGGCGTTCGTTGGCAAACGCTCGCGCGAGGAACGCTCCTGGCCACTAGACATTTTCATTTCTTCTTTTCTTCTTCTCTTTTTGATGTTTTCTTGTTGTTTTATTTTCTTTCTGTTTCTTTCTGTTTCTATTTATTTATGTGTGATTTCGCTGCGGCCGCTCAGACTTGACGCCACTATGTGATTATTGGTCCGATGCATGTTTTGTAGAATGTTAGCTTAATGTCTTTCTTCAGTTTGTTGTTTCTCCTCCAGAACCAATGAGCAAATTCTTTCTGCGATTCTGATGTCATTTTGTCGAGTGTTACTGCCGCAGATATTTGACCATTTTCGATACTAGTATTTGAACACGCTCTGCTCCTATTTTCTTCTTTCGAATGTCTTTTTCTCTCTTTCTTCTCGGTGTTTGGAGTGCCTGGAGCCTCCTCCTCTTCTCTGTCTTTTGTTTCCTTGCCTTATAAATCAACCATTCTTTTCTTACCTGATATGCTTCTACTTTCAACCTACAAACTATTCTTTCTCACCTAATTTTCTTAATTTCGTACTTATTTATATTAATTACCTTAAATTTAGTGACTATTTCTGTTTCTTTCTAACTTTCTCCCTAACGCTTTCTAACCTAACCTCCCTTTTTCTATTTCCTCTATTATTCGTTTACCTTTTACTTCCAACTCTATTTATCTCGCCACTACGGTACCTATTCTACCCTCTTTTGCCTTCGTTTTTGGAATTTATTCCCTTTTGTTTACCTTAACTCTCTATTTTTTTCGCATCTCTCATACAGCACTCTTTACCACACACATCCTCTAACCAAGTCTCCGACCATTTTCGATATTTTTCACTCCTTTTAAAAACGAGTGACTGACCCCGTGTTAATTTCCTATTCCCATTTGTGTCACAAGTTGCACGTTTTCTCTCTTTCATTTTTATCAGAGGCAAAGTGTTATAGAAATTAAAATGCAGTTCGTTCGTTTTGTCAGAGTATAGAAATTTAGTCCAAGTGCAAGGAGAAGCGTCCCTCTCTCTCTCTCTCTCTCTTGCACACGGATAAAGATTAGCGCGATAGATCCGCGGGTCGTTGCGATGAAAATA
Source organism: Tetragonisca angustula (assembly GCA_036937485.2). Lineage (NCBI taxonomy): Eukaryota > Metazoa > Arthropoda > Insecta > Hymenoptera > Apidae > Tetragonisca > Tetragonisca angustula. The sequence continues at coordinate 138,588 of JAWNGG020000231.1, read as the reverse complement.
GAGGTTCCTTCACCGTGGCAAAAACTTATGCTTTCCATTGTACAGCGCGATACGGTTTACGATTACTATCGCTAACGATGAAACTGAATCTCGAGGGTGTGTAAAGATAGGAAGCAAAGTGCAGTCGTAGCTCGGTTTTAGCTCCATTCCATTTTACGACCACGTGCCACGAAGGCAATGGTACACTTACTCCAGATCGTGTCTGTGAGCTTATAAATGGTTCTCGACCGAAGAGACTGCAGAATTCGGTGCAGAACTCGGTTATAAATTCGGGTATCTTTTAGCGAGAATGACTCGACAGTCAGCTAGATGGACACGAGGAACGCAATCTTCCATTCGATAATCGTGCCATGTTTCTTCGAACAAACGGACGATCGTTTCGACTTTATCAAGTTTTTCGTGTAAGATTACATACACGATGGCGTTGGAGGCAATGATTGACGTTATTAACTAATAACAATGATGGCAGTAATTAAGAGAAACGTCCTAATCTCGTGACTGGCTGTTGCTTCACGTGACAGAGATTCACATAGACTCTCGCCTGATCTACGCTTCGAGTTATTTGCGAGCGCGAAACGTTTTTCCAATCGTCCAATCTGAATTTTCAGTGCGATGATGATCTTTATACAAAATATACGTATAGTTAAATAACGAAGATAGTTTTCGGTTTCAAATCTACGAAAGGATCTTGGTTCGAATCTCTGAGAAAGGAGAAAGAAAGGTGGCTAAAGAATTATCTCATACGCGCGATAGGGAAAACGATGACGCTAAATTCTGTAATTTTGATGCCAAGAAAAAAAAAAGCCACGCAGAAAGGAAGGAGGGGAGCAAGAACTGTTGCATGTTGAGAAACCAACGTGTACGTGGCGATGATTTTATTTAAACAAAAACGGCCTTGGTATAAGCTGAAGACGCGTGTGCGCGCGCGGATTGGAAGAACCCGGAATTGAAATTCGGCGGTTGGAAGAACGTGATTAATCAGTGATCGAACAATCAGACGCGGTGAAATTGTCTGGCAACGAGAAACAGATTAGAGAAGATTTCGCAAGAGGCGGTTGTCGCTCGCGCGCGACTCGTACGTGTTCGGCGGTGGCGGTCGCGCAAACAGGAAAAACCGCGGACGAGACGGGATCGTTTGGCGGTCGGTTCGCGTGCAACGGCAGCCGTTATTTTGCCGTTGTTGCACAACAACTGCATGCGGAATGGTCGTCACCTTCGGTGACACGTCACCTCTGACTTTTGCGACGTGCTGCACCGTGCAAGAGAAGTCGGTAACGTGCAAGAGAAGCACGTTCCTTCGGTTCCAACAGTCTAATCTGCACCGTTGCATATCCACCAGCCTGGTGCGTCTTTGTCTGTTTCTGCTGGCTGGAAACTCGCAGCTACTCTCTCGATTCGTTGCCGTGCAGAGAAAGAGAGTCGAGATTCCCTCGCCTTTGCCCTTTCAAACTCTTCCTCCCCCCTCCCCCTCCCCCATCTCCTCCGTCCCTCTAATGTTCCTTTACTCGTGCGGAATTTTTTCCGCAACGTTTGATATCGTTATTAACATCGACGATGACTGTACCGCTCGTGGGCGTTGCTCGCCGCGAGCAAGCTCTGCAATTGAAATTTATCAATGAAAACGATGCAGCTTTCTTATCGGAATCGCAGCTGTACTCTCGAGAAGAAACGATCGTGGTCGTAATAAAAAGAGAACGAATGCTTTGGGTATCTGGTGATGGTGGAAATTTGCGCGACAGAATGACCCAACGTTTCGTCGCATGGGATTTTCAAATTTCTCGATCGTGAGTCTTGTTTCACGAACGTGCGAGAGAGCGTTCGCTAGGAAACCAGCGGCGAGACGTGGAAAGAGACGAGCTGACGGCGACAATGTGTCACGAGGCAATTCGTTTTCTTCCAACTTGTCAGGCGAGAGGTGACTTGGGCCATGCGACCTCTGGGCGTAATTACACGAAGGTCGAAGATTTAATGGCCTGGCCTACGCAATTGTTCGCCACGACGCAGCCTCTGCGAGACTAAGAAACGTCCGCGGAGAGCCTGGAAGAAAGACACACGAGCGGTGGTGAACACGCGGGCTAGAACCAGGCCTCGGCTCGCTCGCGTATCCCATCGTACGGTGCATACACTCATCGGCCGTTCTTTTTCTAAAATGCAAATCCTTCCGCGAGGAGCAAGGTTGCGCCGTGTGAACGAGATCTCCAAGAGTCCAAGAGCCTCGGGGTCGAGTCGTACATTCTGGCGACATTGTTCTGCCCAGAGTTCTGCTCTTTCGGCTCGCTAGCTCCCCCTGTTTCGATCAGCGTGGAATCTCGTCGCTACAGATTGTCTGCTTGTACCTTTGCTTTGTGAGATTGTGTTTTTTCTCTTTTTTTTTTTTTTTTGAAATTGTTTTCTCGTAATCGATTCATTTGTCATCGATAAAAGTTCGAAATTAGATATTGACGTTTCACTTGCGTTGAGAATCGTCAATTTCGTTGGCGTTTTCGATGCGGGGATTCGACGGTTGGTAGTTAAATGATCGCAATCATGTAATTTGGTTAGGACGACTCGTAAAAGCCGTGTGTCGGTTGACTCGGCGATAGAGACGACTCTTGATTATTCGATCGTGCGATGCTTAATACCAGCGTCGTGACGCTCGCCTGGTTATTAACATATTAGAAAGCGCGGCAAGGGGGATTTCATACTTTTACACGTCCCAAAAAAAGGCATCTTGCGTCAGAATCGTTGATCAGCGTTTGATACATTATCCGTTTCATTATGTGCATGGCATTTATTACTTATTGTACTGCATATGCCCAGTGAAAGTCGCGTCTGTTCGCGAAGCACGTTCAGTTTCGCAAATTTCAACGTTGCTTTCTTTCGTACTATCGAGATAGAGATAGATAGATAGAGAGAGAGAGAGAGAGAGAACGTCTCTCGCCGACGTAAACCACGATAAAAATCGCGCGGCCAACGCGAGAGTTTCCTCTTATTGTTGTATCGCGCCGTTTCCTTGTGACTCGAGCAACTTTCCAGAGCGAAAAAGATTCGTCCTCGCCTAAACGCGCTCGTTCGTTTCGTTGACTCTTAACGGTCGGGAATCTCGCGAGTATATGCACAGACGTCACATTCGTGACGTAATGTAATATTTTGTGAACTCCTCTGTGAACAGAGTATACCCACTTTGGATGGGAGGATTCGTCGTTCACGAAATCGCGAAATGCCGGGAACATGGATGCAAGGATGAGACTAAAGAAAGAAAGAGGGAAAGAGGGAAAGAGGGAGAGAGAGACTGACACGAGAGACGTTTGTGCACGGGACGGGAGAGTGGTGGACGAGGTGGCCCGTGCGAGGATCGTCGTAAACGTCTTCATCCGTGAGATATGAGACACCGTGGGCGTCGACGTGCACGCGGGGCCTCGCGTGGACACCGCGTTCGCGTTCGCGTTCGCCAGCGTTAACCTCCGTGAAAAGACGTAGCAGCCAAGGTGAAGGCAAAGAGGAAGAGGCCAAGAGAAGAAAGACGTCAAGCTGCTCCCTCGATCCGTCGAGCATCGGCATATCGGGCATAGGTCGATAAACTGGAATGCTCGTACGTTTTCTAATTATTCGTTGTGACATTTTCACCAGTCTGCTGGCCGCGATCGAGCAATTGCTTCCGAAACGGCAGAAGAATGTATTCGAGGCTGGCAAGAGTGTTGTCGTAAAAGAGACACTTAAATGAACAGATAAATCAACGGCAGGTTAAAAACTCGGCGTCCACTGTCCAAGCCTCGCCTTTCATCCCTCGCCAAACACGATCTCCGCTCGCATCCATAGAAAGTCGACCGTTCTCCGCCGGCAATCGACGATTCTTCCGTTTCGTCGAATCCTGTTACACGTCCACGTACGTGCAGAGGGAATCACGAGAGAGAGAGAGAGAGAGAGAGAGAGAGAAAGAGAGAGAGATTCTTTACCTGGTCGTCGTCGTCGCGTCGTATTCTCTCCCGAGAGCGGTGAAATTCCAAGGAGGTTCACCTCGGGGCTTCGTCGCATGTTGGCGTTGCACGTGGGCTGGGCACCGCGCTGCGCGTTCAGCCCTCTCACACAATGCTACAACTTGGCCTGTGTATATGGGAATAGGTCAGGACCCCGACATGTCAGAGGTGAGGCCGCACCCTGCATTGTGTCCTGCCCACGTGACCGTCGTACGAGTCGTCATTCGTGTCAACGTTTGAATCCTTCCATGAATTCTTCCACCGTCTCTCTCTCTCTCTCTCTCTCTCTCTCTCATTGGTAACGAGTCGTGCCACGAAACATTCCTAGATGCTAGTTTCCTTCGATTCTTACAGTCTTTTCCAGGAAGATTTCAGCTGAAGTTATTTACGCCGAGGTCGACGTTTTGCGAACGACACGTTACACCTTGTGTAATATTTACGACTGAGTTTGGTTTGAAACAGACCTTTTTGAATTAACTTGTTGCACATATAATTTCGCAAAATAAATCTCTTTGAATGTTCAAAGTTGTATAAATAAAAAAGAAATGGCGGTAAATCGTGTACGTGTGTGTGAAATTTGGAATTTTGCAACAATTAAATAACAAATAGCACGATCCAGGCGCAGCGATAAACCAACAAAATGTCGTGCAAACGAGCAGAACCCTACCTAATTCTCGAATCGTGCCAGTTCAAGATCAATTGTCCTTACCAACTCCGCCGCAATTCCACCATTCGACACATCGAATCGTCGACAAGCGGGCACACGTTGTATCTATATCGTGTGAGTGACTGAGCATCGTAGAATCGCGCTCGATTCAATTTATCGGGCGCGTAATTTATGCAAGCGGTCACGCATCAATTACTGGGCTCGTGAATAACATGGCGCACGTTTGACCGAGTAAAGTAGGTACGAAGGTTGTAGCCTTTGGATCGACGACTTTCTATCGGCACGGAAACGATACGTGGAACGTACCTACCAACGTTTGATATTAAAACGCCCCGTTACTCCATAAATCTTAGATGACCATCGAAACACCCGACGCGTGTAAACCGTTCGAAAGTCAAATTGCAACGAGCGAGGGGCTTTTCGTGTTATTCCGGCGTTTCTTTCATCGGACTTGAGGCGTTTGTTAAATTAAAAAAGGGAAAAAATGAAAAGCAAAGGAAGAGAACGAGAGAACGAGAGAGAGAGAGAGAGAGGGGATAAAAATGAGGATGAAGAAAGATATCGTTAGGCATGCCAGAGGCTATCAACGGCCGGAATCTAATTAGCATTCTGTATTAGTAGCAGCAGCATTTCCTGAATGAATCTCTCTGTTACCATGTGCACACGTACCACAAAATCTTGAGGAGCTTCTTCGGGGTAATTAGTATGCAAAGCACGTCCTTCAGGTATTACAAGGTAGTTCCATTTGCTGCTTCCAGTTATTAAATAATTCAATTTAACGCGCATAATTTCCGCTAGTATCCGGATACAGTTCGAAGAGCAAATTTAATTTGCACGGCCGATTGTCGGAATAAATTGCCTCTTCTACCGTTTCCTACCGTTTGAAAATGTACTTGTCTTTTGCTTGGACATTTATAGTTTAAGAAGTTTCATCTTGGAAAAGAAAAGAAGAAGGAGAAAGATGAACCTGATTGAGAGGGAGATGAACTTTTCTTGTCTCTTTCAATTTTAACGTTTCAAAGTTCTTGCTGCTTTGTGCAATAGAGAACAATTACGACGAATAAAGAAAAAGTTTGAATGAATGCGAGCAAGTTATTCTAATTTTCAATGCTTCGGGAGGAAATATCCCCGTGAATTTGTCTGTCGATCCGTGGAATCGTGAATGAATCCGTGGAAATGTCTGTGCAATAGCGAGGTCAAATCGTAGGCAGTTACGCCCAAGTAATCTCCTCCCTCTGTGTCTTTCTTCTGCCTTCCTTTCGTTCCTTTTGTCAGCCGGAGATCCTACCGACAGGCTGATCGTGAGCCAAGATTTACGAGGCTTGGTCGTTTAAACCGTTGATCATTGCCGGCTAATTCATTGTTATTAACCCGGACTGATTGTTACTTTGTAAATAATTTCTGTTTCCTGAATAATTCTGTTCCGTTCCCTCGAGAGAGGCTTTCTCAGTCTTTGTCTCAGAACGGAGCTTCCTTAGTTTAGTTGGTGGTTGATTGAAACTTGATTATTCAATTTACTGCTTACGCTTTGTCTGTTGTTTAATTTGCCACTTATTTTGTAAAGAATATTTCACATTTAAACGTCATCAGACACTAATTTCCTAAACGTTATCGTTTCTTCTGTTTCAGGTAAGCAGAATTTCTTGTTTTGGATAACGCGCATCGTGAAAATGTAGTTCTGCAAATTGACGCGACTACTTTGGCACTCGTTCCAAACAGGTAGATATCGTCCACGAATTTAAGTACTATTTACTCTCACGCTTAAATTGTTAAATCGAAGCTTTCAGTCATTCCTCAAACTTAATTTCCACGAGCTTCGCGGAAGCACCCTCGAGATTGCAATTACGTCTAATAACTGTTGGAACAGCATCTTGGCCAACGAAGATCCACAGTGGGCTCCGGTCGAACGATCCCGAGAAAATTCAGAACGATTCTTCGAAAGTTTTCTTATTCAAATCGTACCAACAAAGTATCATTCGACAAGTGTTAATACCTTAATTACCAGAGATAGTTTGTCTCAGAGTCTCTCTCTCTCTCTCTATGTCTCGAAAGTGTTTCTTACCGAGAAGGTGGTTACACGAGTCGGAAGGGCTTCGATCAGGAGCAATAAATTACCGTCAGAGGAGGCAGAGTCGACGCGTGAAAAACCGCGTTCGCCAACGCGACGCGAAGGTGGTGGCTGGAAAGAAAGAGAGGAAGAGAGGAAGAAAGAAAGAAAAAGGGCAAAGGGAAGCGTTCGAGTTGAGTTGTGCTTAAACGACACCTCCCAGGCTGCGATAAAGATGTAAATCTGGCTGTAAGCGAGGAGAAGTACGAGCACGGCAGCGGTCGCTATTAATTCATGCATGCATTGTTACGTGTCAAGGCGCGCGGTGTATCTGTCGGCAGATCGTCGTGACGAGATAAGCCAGGCGAAAACCTTCCTCCTCTCGATCGGCAGCCTCCTCCCGCGCCGAGCGAGCGAGCGAGCAAACGAACGAACGAACGAACGAACGAGCAGCGAACCAGCCAGCGAGAAGTAGCTCGCACGACGAAAAGACCCGGGTTCGCGCCGCGCCGCGCCGCGCCGCGCCGCGCCGAGGCGAAGATTAATCGTCCACGTCGGACGTACGTCGTGATAATTCCTTTAACCGACACGCGGCCTCGTCGCGTCGCGTCGCATCGCCTCGATCCCGCGACGCTCTGCCACGCTGCTAATTATTTCGTTTAGCGTCGCCACGATGGACGGCTGCCGTTAACGCTCGACGTGCTTCCGTGAATCAGTCGGCCGGGCTCCCCTATTGGAACGATCGGGCGGAATTGTTGCCGCGGAGGCAACGTAACTTTGGTTACCTACGCACATATATGTACGTGTGCATTATACAATACGCGTGGTGTCCAAGTTTGAGACACTTGGGTCGCTGATACTACTTTGGCGAACATTTGGATAATTATCGAGACTCGAGTCTCGAGCGTTTAGAATCAACGCTGTGAAAGAGTCGAGGCGTTGACGATACTCGAGGAGAGTTAATCGAGGGAGAGGAATTTTTCAAAGAAAATCGTTTGAAATGGTCGAATCTCTATCATGACGGGAGGCACGATATCGAAGATCTCGGGGTCGCGATCGCCACGACCACCGCGTCAGACACGTGGTAACACGTGCTCGGCTTCCAATGAGAATTTAATTGCTCGAGCATTCATTCGCCGGTTCTCTCATTTGCATCCAGGGAGCATGACCATATCAGGCCGCCTCTCTATTACCCTCTGTTTCTCTTCGTCTCTCTTCTTCCTATCCGCTTGCTATCTTTCTTCAATCTCTGTCTGGTTTAATTCTGAATTTACGTAAGCTGGAGATATAGCAACTGCCATTTTTTTCGTCGAAAGAAAGCGATCAACTACGTTGTACATTTATTTCAATACGGTACAAAATGATGTCATAAACAGTATACTTGTCGGCAAATATTCATCAGAATAAATTTAGCGTCTGATCAAGAAGATTTGACGCGTGCGAACCTTTCGATGGTGTAATAACATCGCACCATCTGACGAGTGATAATTTCGGTTTCTGCTTGGTAATTCCATTAAAACTGTCTGCGCAGCAGGTATATATTTGTATCCGAACGCGTAATATATATTATTATTTAACGCTGTAATTTCGCTGCTTGCGCTTTATTCTTCGTTGAAAAACCTGTCGAATCGCTGAGCAATTGAAGACAGAAACGTATTCGTATTTCCGCTTCAGTGAATGTTTGATTGATTGCTTCAACAGTCGCACAAATGTCAAGATTTTCATTAAATCGAGATTCATCTTTTTTTCCTACGATTACGCTGCAACATGGATCGTCGATGAAAGACGAAACAGATGGAATCAGTGACGAAAGCAGGATACTGTAGTTACACCTTGGTTCTTGGAAGTCCTCGTCGCATTAAGCATCCAGATATTAGCGAATCGTCGAGAATCTCTGGAATTTTGTTCTTGTCATCTTTCGATGTACTTCCAGCGATGTTACGGCGTAAAATCAAACTGTACGTAGCTTCGTGAAGAATACTTTTAAACACCGTTCGATCAGGTATGTATATAAATTCTGACAATTACGAACGAAACGACGATGCAATTACGCGTTTCGACGAAAGAAAACGATGGTGTCACTTTGACAAAGAGAAGAACGAAAATTGAAAAGTTATCCACCAAAGTCAGTTCCATTAATTCACGGTGCTATCGAGACAATTCTCATCGTGGCAAGGATGTTTATGCATGAGTAGGAAACGGCGGGGCGCGTTGACGCGTACAAATGGCGTTCGATAGTAGATCGATCGAGCGAGCGAACTCGCCATTAATCGACGTTATGCGAATTTACATTAAATAAAAAAAGAAAGACAAAAAACGAAAAAAAAGAGAAAAACGAAGAAAGAAATCCAACGAAGGTTTCCTCGAAGCGATCGGGTTGGGCCACGCGAGTGAACTGACATTCCACGCGTATCCGCAGATTGATATCTGACCGATTATCTATCCCCTTGATAATTGTCCTTGCAATTAAAAATAATGCTTAATAGGATTTTTATCTTGGTATCTTGAGTAGCGCGGCGCGCGCGCGTTTATTAATAAAAGTCGAATGCACGTGAAAAGAGTATTTCGCGGTTTCTCGCGTCTGGTTTACGACTGTGTTAAAGGTGAGCAATAAAAGGCACTTTGTGCAGCTCGAAATTGATTGCGATATAAAGGGAGTCCAATAAAGATAGCCTCGGGTGTCAGAAATTCATCACGAGTGCGCATACCGCGGTGAAACGAAAAGCTGAAATCGCCGTCTCTTTTGGAAGATCAGCTTAAATAGGCGTTGGATTGATTTAAGGCGGATTGCAGACGATAGGAAGGCAGGTAAAAGTTAAATAAACGATCGGTACGGCGCCACCTGGCATAATGTATCTCGAGGAAAAATTACGTCTGACGACGTAATTGAAGTTGAAGCAAACCAACGTTTATGTACAAAATATCCGCCGGTTTATAGTTTGTTTGAATACGATAAGAGCGTGGCGAAGGAGCGGTGTTTGGTATTAAAATTCCTGGTCGAAACGCGATTGTTTTTTTCCCTTTTTTGAAATTTATCGACAGTCGTAAAATAAATCAGTCGGATTCTGAGGAATAAGTTTTTAGGTAGGCGAATGGTAATTAAGTTGTACGTTCGTTCCGCGAAGAATTAAAAAGGCGTGCGCACACGTAGTGAACACGTTGATACGTGGATACATTTAGGAGTTTCTTCAAGTATTATTTCAGGACTTTTTCGGCGACGGATAAATTAGCAACGCTCGTTACTCGCAAAGATCGTACTTGCAAGAATTAACGACGCAGGGAGAGGGAAAATCATTTGTACAATCGAGCATGGTGCACGGCAGAACAATTAATCAATATCAGGCAAGCGTACAGCGATCGTCGAATCACGATCGCGAGCACAATGTGCTTAACGCGGTCGCATAATTAACAGTATAGCTCGAACATAACGTAACGTAGATTGTACTCGCGCGAGCGAGCTGATACTCGATTGCGCTCGATTCTTCCGCGACATCGAGCCCGCACGAATCTCGTAATACTCGCGTTCCCCAGCCTGGATAACTGGCGTTATCGCAACAAGGCAACATTCTCACGCGTTTTAATGGTACTCGGTTGATGGCCGCTGATGGTCGTTGCTTTCCACCGAGAGTATCTAGGCGTCTAGAGGGTTCGGAGTTAAGGGTTAAGACGTGAAGGTTTGCCTCATCGAACACCCCATTAACAGTGGTAAGAGCTTTTATCGAGCTTGTCCTAGCCAATCGCGACGAGTTTGCACGACAGATCGTCCGATCTATTCAACGGCTGGAAGAAAGAAAAGATCGACGACGTCCTGGCGTGTCGACTCGAACAGAGAGAGAGAGAGAGAGAGAGAGAGAGGAGTCATTGGCTGGCCTTTGGCCGTTCGATTGCCTTTTAGGACGTTTTGTCGGTCGAAAACCAAGCGAACGAAGCTTGGCGGAAAGAGGGGGAAGGACAGGGGGGGGAGGGAACGGGCTTTGGAACGGCGCGGTGTGTTTCCCTGTCCATCGGTAAATAGACTGGATGGACGGGAGTGGAAGGTTCATTAGCGAGTTCTATATCAGGACCCGGCATTCCTCGCCTGTCGACCTTTGGACCCTTGTTCGGGTCAGGCGCGGCCGCCTGCTCCAACGATTCGAGCAATTTTTCTACCGGGTGAATCGAAAAATGACCCTCTTTCAACGGGAGGCTCGGTCTTGCGCGTTGATTTATGCTTTGCAATTTCGCGTGATAGTTTTGGGCGTGACGTGGGTTTTCGACGTTTCAAATTGACAAGTGGGACGAGACAGGAAAGGGGCCGATGGGAAGGGAAGGGGCGCCATTCCGGTTGATCATTCGTCGAGTCGAAGAGAGAAACTTTGAAGGAAACGTACAAATAATTTCAGAGTTTTTGAGCAAAACGATCGAGAATTCCGTGCGAAACTAAACGCGGAAACCCGGAGCACACGATCGACACACGCGACACTTCTCCAGATATCACCGAGAGTCACGAGAGCGTCTTTGAATTTCGCGCGGATCGAGCGTCCTAACGACCGGCGCGATGCGATAAGTCGCTAATTTACGTTTGTCGTCGATACGGCGGAGGGCCTGTCGTGGGTGGCCCGTGTTGTTCCTCCTCCATACGAGGAGCTACCATATGTCCTCCGTTTCTCGTCCACTCTCTCCAACGAATACCGCGACATGCTCGCGATTAATTAGCAGGCCGACTATATCGCCGCAGGAAACTGTAATCGCCGTGATCGGTCACGTTTTTCGGTATAACCAGCCACGACCTGGTTGATTGCGCTAGGTCTGGACCGAGAATCACCGAATGGAAAAGCCAAGCTTTCTGCCACGAATGCATCATCGGTACTTTTAAACGAGATTTACAAAACAGGCTGATTTGTAGTCGAATTTTCAAAGGTTTGCGCGGTGAGCGTCACGATTCCGATCGTGAGTGGCAGAGGGTCGGATCGCGCGAACGGTCGACTCGACTCGACTCGAATCGAATCGAATCGAATCGAACGAAAGACACCCATTAGTCAAGCAACCGGATGCTTGGCCACCGCTTGCGCGTTTCGTTCGTCTGCAAGAAGCGGAATGCCTGCTCTTGGAACGTGGTAATATATTACGCTGGTAATTACTGTTAAACCGGCATCAATTACCATCAAGCGTCAGATGCGCACCGAATGGATAACCGATAGTCGATAGTCCAGTGAGACGCAGAAGACGTGGCCAAGAGTGGCCAAGTTCGTGACCATCGAGAATCAACGAGGGTCACTTAACCGTTCCTCGAGAGCGAGATGACACTGCGCGAGTGATGCGTCACTTGCGACGATAGGCCCCCCTGCACCACGAATGCACGCGGAAACTTGCATCGACACCTGCTTTCTGTCTTTACCGAATAAACGAATGCCTCCGTCTTCTCTGTTCGTGTACTTGGTACTTTTTGTGCATCTGTACCTAAGCGAAACAAAGATTGGAAGGGAACAACTTGCCAGAGGTACTAAATAACGCGTACCTGCAATAAGTTTTTTTTTTTTTGCAATGCGTGATAATTCTTGCGCCGCTTTCGATTGCGCGCAAGTTTCGCGCATAAGAAAACAGAAATGTAGAAGATCGTAAAGTGCGAGGAAGTGGTGGAATTTATTCTCGATGGCAGCACGTCCTTGGAAAACAACGGTGCTCGATGAGCCGATCAATGGCATTCCGTACACTGATTGCGTTCGTTAGCGTGGCTCTTGTCATTGGAATAATTATTGACGAACTCCTTGACACGCGATACGTGGCGCAACCGTGGCCTGTCTGTGTGCTCGTCGATGAATGTCGAACAATGTGGTTTGATTGGTGGCACGACTAATTGTGGGAACTATTGATTCTGACGCGCCGGGAGAGACGTTCGTACCGTTCGTACCGATTTCTCTCTCTCACAACAGCAGATGATAAAATGGCATCGGCAATTAATGGCGTTGGGATCGTTTTCTAATTTAATTATTGGGAAATAGCGGTGATCGAAGGCGTGAAATCGCTGTCAGGAGTTGTTTTTATTTCGACGCGGTTGTCACGAGTAAACGAGTGAAAGAATAATTTTGATAAAAATCTGCGACTGCCTGACGAGCGTTTTACACGTCGATGTTATCGGTCTGAGTGATAATCAAAATTGGAAACGAGTTTCGCGGCAAAAACACTAAGCCACGATGACGAAGAAGGCCAGGGCCAGAGCGACCACTCAGCGATCGCTAGGTGCTCGCGTTGGTCACATCACAGGTGACTGATCGTGCTCCGACTTTGACCCCCCGCTCGACCCACGTACCTCCCCGTTACCTCATTTGCACCTCCCCTCCTGCTCTGCTCCTTTCGTCCTCATGTTCCAGCGATCAGCAGGACGAAAGAGGATTGTCGGTGCTAATCGTTTCTCGCGCACCGCGAGACACCTTGCTCCTTGTCCACTGCCTCTGTCTACCGCGATTGTTCCGAGAACGCATTCTCTCCGTAACTGGAGATGTTGTTTGAAATCTTTGATCGCGGTGTCGAAGAATCTTGTCTAAATCTGCAACGGCTTTCGATAGTTTCGCATTTATGCGTAAATCGGTATAAATTGTACATTATATATTAGGGGTACCCATGAGTAATAAACCAAGTTTAACAAACCATTGCAATCTAGTGACAATAATTTAACTTATTACAACGCAACCTATAATTCTAGTCAGGTACATTGACATTCAGCGTGCTTATTGTTAAATTATATTACAGACTAAAACTGTATTAATTCTTAAATAAAATAAAGTTTCCTATAGTTTTCTATCAGGAAACGACCCTTGCTCGTGGGTACCCTAATACTTGTAACTTTGTTTCAAACTGGTAAATTACGTTTCCGAATTACAGTGACACGCATTTTGTTGAAGCTTTACGCGACATCTGATTGTTCAAAGGAAACGCAATAATTATCCAGCGTGACTGGCTGTCGGCCATCGCGAGATGCTTTTAGACGAATGCTTTCCTTCTTTGTTTCGCTTGAATTTACAGAGGACAGATCCATGTCAATGACATTATGCTAACCGCCAGTATTACTGTCCATTACATTTTCAATGAGATTCCACTTGCATTTCTTTAAGATTTCCATTACGTGGAAACGGTAAACTGGTCTTCGCGTTTCTGCGACTGCGATACCTATCAGAAATCTAGATACGAGTATTTCCGTGGCTGATCTTCTTGTCTCTCGTTCGGAGTAAAATAGTTCCAAAATTGTTGTCCTTCATTTTACTTTGCATCTTCCTTTCGTAATTGATTACGTTTCACATCCGCCTGATATCGCGTTTCTTTGTTTTCCCAATTAAGCTCGGGAAGGATTTTTTTTTTTATTTTTTCTTAATTGATTGTGTAACGTATAACGTTGTGTAACGAGATTTATTTCGCAATGTCAAGTCTCGTTAAACCAAGATTCTATCTATTTCCACCGTATATCGGACATTTTTCACGTTTTATCGCAACTTGTTTGTTGCAACTGGTTTCTCCAGTAGCAAAGCTGTTAAAAAAGATTGCGGGCGAGAGAATCGCCAGTGTTAATCGACGCCGAGGCCGCGTCGTTCTCTGTTTGTCATCTCGCTCGTCTGTGGCTCGCCTGATTGTTCGAACTGAACGATCGCGTCGTCGAAACGGAGTAACAGAGATGGATGGGAGAAAAAAGGTTCGACGGAAGAGGAGAAACGACAGAGACAGAGAGAGAAGGGGGAGAGCGGTATCAGGACGTGTAAAGCCTCCAGTTTCAACTTGCAATTGCGCGTGGAAACGTTTCCAACCGTTGGATCGGTGTGTGTAGGTGGTTTATTAACCTGTTTAGATGCATATTGAATCAGTTTTATCTTGGCGCGAAATTAAATGCTTTTGTACCGGTGGCTCGTGCAATTTTCCAGTAGTGTCACGTTCGTTTTTAATAGCGAGCAACGACGAGACACCAGGAGATAACCCATCGGTTGTCCTTTGCAGCGTAATCGGCGCAAGAGATGGCAAAATCGATCGGGATTGGGAGGGTTTAGAGCGTAGAAAATCAGAGATTCAGAGGTTCAGAGATTTTGAAACTCCAAAGTTTAGAGATTTAGAGATTCGTCGCGTGTAAATGCGGTTACGTCAGTGGGTATAGTCATTGAACGCGTTAATTGACAAGCTTGCTCCGACAACTGCGCCGGAAGTTTACTTTTGGCTACGATAAGGCGATTACGCAACCGTACCCGTTTCGTGCAACTTCGAGTCGAGATTTTACGAGGTCTCTCGCGATTTTGTTAAAGCGACAATTCTCGTTGATTCTGTTTCTATCGCAACAAAAGATATTCGTTTCGTGATTTGGTTGGATTTCTCTCAACGAAGAAGTCTAGCTTTGTAATAAATCTTTGAAAAATCTATTCTGTTGGAATGACTCGAGAAAATAGACGATAACTATACGTTTTCTTTTTTTTTTTTTTTTTTTTTGCTGTAATGTATTCTTCGAACGCAGTACTGATTCACAAAGAACTTTAATCGTTAGACTATTCAGTCCAGACGAGATAGCTCGATTCGATTTTACCTAGTCTCGACGATATGCTTTCTCGATATGCTTGCGTCTCTCTTTCACTTGAATAATCACTCCGAGAGGCAGGCTACATCTTCCATCGAAATGTGTAGCATCTCGGTATCGGTATCGGTCGATCTTTATCCGGAGCAGATCCGGAATGAAACGCGAGTCACGCCCAGCATTCACGACACCTACGGCCTTCTGTCGCACGCTCGCGACCCTGACGCGAGGATCAGAAGACAATCTTCTCTCTCTCTCTCTCTCTCTCGTGGTTAGTGTCGCCCATAGAAAGTGGACACCTACGTGCGCCACAAACGGCGGAACAAAGTTCAACAGCCAGGTTGAAGTCCAAGGAAGAGACATCGACGAATACGAAGAAGCTGAAGAGGTGGAATGACCCCGCGGATCGTATTGTGAACGCGTACAGGGCCCCTCGCGGAGGGTAACATATGCGTGATGGCTTGCGAAAGCTACGTCACGCAAGTACGTATCTTTCCTCCTCTTTTTCCTCGTTTGTCGTTTCTTCTTTCTCTCCTTTTTCTTCTTCTTCTTCTCCTCCTCCTCCTCTCTCCTCCTCCATCTTCTGCTCTTTTCGTTTGCCCGTTGCCTTCTCGCGTAGCCTGCTGGTACGACTGATGCTACGGAGGTCACCGTACGCTGCTGTCTGCCACCGGCGGAACAAACGGTGAACGGGCTGCTTCTCCTCTTCCTGGAGCCTTTTGTTGCTCGCTTTGTACCCGCGACGATCGAGGGCAGGTGCAAGAGTTGAATTCCTGGCTGACGAACGACGCAGTCCCACCGAACTCTCGAGCGAAACAAATTTTTGAACAAGCTTTGGAATTGAAGTCGCAGCAACCTTCGCTTCGCAAGTCCCCGTGCTCAAATATTCGATTCTTCTATTCCTGAGCTATCCTGATTCGTGACTATGCGAGGTCGGCATCTTTGCATAATGATAGTTTTAGATTTGACTAACTGTCGAGTAACTCGGCTCACCGATGACCCGCGTTTTTTATTTCTCCCGCTTGAACGCTATGTAATATCGAGTCACGTGCTACGAATAACGAATGAGTCCAAGCGTGATGAAACTTTCACGGGTTTGGCGAATAACCAGTCGACCAGCGGGATTGATTCATTCTCTCTCTTTCTCGACCACATTGTTAAACGAGCAATTTTAGCGCGTCTGACTGCTAAGAAAATTACAAGCCATCGCTCGTTTCGATTGGTCAGGTTCAAGCTTATTTTTCTCATGTTCAAAATTCAATTTGAATATAGTTTGAAATATAGTTTTAGAATGTAGTTTAGAATGTAAATGCAAAACGGTGAACGAGCGATAGACGAATCTTGGAAAATATTTGCTTGCACAATTTGAATTTCTAAGAATTAGTTTGAAAAGTATAATGACGGATTATACTTTTAAATTGTATCGTACAATTATCGTGAAACGAGAGTTTTATCGACGACTTTGTTTGTTTCTAATTGTGCAAAATCATGCTTTGCGAACGGATAATTAAACCAAGAGAAACAAGGTTCAGTTCCTTTTGCAAAAAGTATATTAGCTAAAAATATAAAGATGCTAATACATGTAATAATGTTAAAAATTATACGAATAGACGTGTACTCGAGGAACGAGACAAAGAAAGAGAAAAGAAGAAATATAAATCACAGTTGTAAAAAAATTTTTAAGGAAAAACACGATGGCACAGCGAAAATATTTCCAAGTGAATTATTCTTCTGAAAACTATATTCTTTAATATATTATAAATTATTTGCCATTAAATTAATATCCACGGTGAGAAAAATAAGAGACGCGTAATAAGAAAGAACTCGCGCGCAAGAAATCTCATTAACATTCGAGATAAAAACGAGTAAGATATTACACAGAAATACCGCCTGCTTAATGATCGATCGTACACCTACTCACTAGTGAGTACTACGCGAGTTTCTTTCCTACGTGATATCGATTTGCATATTTCGAGGTGAATTATTGAAAACAAATCGTCTGATTATTACCGCCGAACGAAACGATTTGCTGGACCCCCGCTCGGAGTCAAACGTCTTTGAGTCAAACAATTGTGAGTAATGATATTTTGCATACTACACTTGACACACACACACACACACACACACGTCTTTCCTCTCGCGTATACGTCGTTGTTTCCTCCAGCACACAACTTTATAACAAATTAGCCCATCGAATTACATTTACATAACAAAAAATCTAGTAGAGAGGGAAGTAAACGAACGAGGTCAAAATTAAATATGTAAAATCACCGTGTGCATACATATATATATGCACACCTACGTGCATACGTAATACACTGGTAGAAGTAGTGTCGCTTCGAGGAAACACTTTCAATCATCAGCGTGTTGTCACATTTGAGAGACACGCCTCGCGTGTTGTTGGAGGGCGCGGGTGAAAGGGTGTTAATTAACCAAAACCGTAATAAATTCCATCGTTTCCCTTTCTTTCGCCGGGTATTTTCTTTGCTCGCCTCGGTTAATAAACGCTCGCTCGGTCACGTGACAGCCCATTGTGTATCGCGAGAAGCCTTCCACAAATGAAACAGCTGATTCGACCGTTCTCCGCACGACCAAGGTTACGCCTCGCCAAGAAGAATACGCGCTCTTATTGTGCTAACAATGAGGCTAGCCCAGCTAGCGTCAGCTCTCTCATTTCGAATCGTTCATTCGTTCGTGAATACTCGACGAAACGTCGATGAGTCGACACACGTTAGTTTAACGATGATTTTGCAAACTCGGCGTTTCCACTCGTCTTTCATTTAATTCTTTATTCTGCGAGATAACGAATTTACGATCGCCGGTATTGCCAGAAGAAGAAATGAAATAATATACGTGGGTACATATATGTATGCGCTGTTAGTCGATCCTGAAAATCAATAAACGTGCGTGGGTACACACGTGGTAATGAGAGTACAGAGTAAACATAGTGAGTAAACACCAAAGGGAAATTGGTATTACGGCCAAGCGGGTGAGAGGCATGAGAAACATGCAAACGTCCCGAGGGAGTACACAACGATGCTGTCGATGTAGAACGAGATCTCGCAGCGTGAAATACGACTGAAAAACTGAAATTTGACAAATTTGACGTTGTCGAAAGTTGGGTCTCTTAGGTTCCAATGTCGTTTCTTGATACTGTAGAAATTAAATTTTATTTTATTTAAGGGCTAATACAGTTTTAATCTATAATATAGTTTAACAATAAGCACGCTAAATGTTGATATATTTAAAATATATGCAGGTTATTTATAAGTTAAATTATCGTCACGATGACAATGTTTATTAAATTTGAAGAAAATTACGTTACTTATGGATAGTCCTAATATATATATAAACGCACGCACCTACACACGAATCGTAGTCGAATGACACACGCAGGAGGGGAACCGACGCGACGCAGCGCGCCGGCTACTGCATTATGCATTAGTCATGATTACAAAGTAAGTGGCTTGCTCGTGGCGCGTCTATAGTAATAACGGCGTATTTGCGGTGCTTATGATTTTCCACTTGGAACGGGCATAACCCGCTTTAATGGCAGAGGCCAGCCCTCCCGCTCGCGCATAACTTACAGCAGATTTACAACGCGAGCGGATCCCTGGCTGCTCACACGACGTCGCGGTCGCGTCGCCCGTTGATCGTGTTAGCCCCGTGGCACTAATCTCTCTCCTCCTTCCTACGTTCGCGTTTCTTTTACGCGCGCAGCCGTGCAGCCGCGATCGGCCTTCAAAGGTCGCTACGCTTGGCAATAATTACCACTGTCGTCCGCGACACTCTACAAGCTACAGGGACCATTAACGCCAGATGGAGTGCTGTTCTTCACTCTCTTCGACAGCTCAAATTAGGATATTTTGTTCCAATTTCTTGACGCGAGAACAGAGAACGTTCAGTTTGAGCTGGCAGGTGGGTTTCTCTTTCCGAGTGGAAGAATTGCTCATTTTGGTCACGATTCATTCACAATCGCGACCAAATGCGAGATCATTCGGAAAGGCTCGAAAAGAAAAAGGAACGACTCGATTATTATCGGAAATTTTAGTAGAACGTGGGACAACACGATCGGTTTGGTACGCGCAAGCAGAAGCGTTTAACGCGAGAGAGGGGACGGCACGCTCGGGAGATAATGGCCCGTCGCGTCGAGGATTTATAATGATCGGCTACGTGGAGCGGAGGGCCGCCTTTATCGTTCATTAACCACCGTGCTAACCCCGGTGCGGATGCGGATACGCGAGGAAAGGTATACATCTACGTGCACGCGTGCAGTACGCGTGCAAACCTCGCGGCACAAGCGATATCCAGCGGATATTTTCCTGGCGCGGAGGCCGCGGAGGAAACGGCAACTTCCGTTCTTTTGCGTTTCAACCTTTAATCGCGATGACTGGTCTTGGCTCGAGCCCCCGCGTTACCTTTGCTAGCACGCGAGATACATTCTGATCGCGTTCTCTCTCCGAATGACGAGTGACGAATGTTGACTTCCAGTGCAATCCCGCTCGAACGAACGAAAATGTCGTGAAACTTTGTTCTTGAAAAATTTATTAGAAGAACGCTTGGGATATAAGATGACACATCCCGTGATATATTACGTGATTCTTTGTTGGGATTAGTCACGTTATTTCAATTAATGCCACGTGAATTAATACGCGTTCCCTGGACGTTCGAATCACTCACTCGAGCTTTAAATCTTCGAAAGAAGTTGTTGAATTTCACAATCACACCAGTGTGGTTTCGAGTATCGTACTTCAAGCGTTGAAATGATTATTGAAAGGAGTCGTTATAAAGTACATCACATCGACGCAGCCAATGAAGGTTCAGAGGAAAAATGAAAGATTATGAAGAGAATCGGAATATTGCGCAACGGAGACGCGGGAGCGAAGATTGCGAACGCAGATACGAATTGGGCGCGGTTCATCGGGTGAATAATGCAACGGGAATCGAATAATTTTTATCTGTACC
This sequence comes from Tetragonisca angustula, assembly GCA_036937485.2. Lineage (NCBI taxonomy): Eukaryota > Metazoa > Arthropoda > Insecta > Hymenoptera > Apidae > Tetragonisca > Tetragonisca angustula. The sequence continues at coordinate 118,429 of JAWNGG020000231.1, read as the reverse complement.
ACCTTGATTATCTCTTCTAAGCCGAAGAGATAATTCGAAATATGCGAAGAATGTACGACGTAGAATTTACGTTAATTCGATCATTCCCCTGAATAAAATATCGAGAAATCTGTTGGAAGTCGATTGGAAACAGCTTCGATTTTTCCATTCCACGGCAAGTCGTTTTGAGACTTTGAGATTTTACGATAGCATGCCATAATTACGTTATTACATTTTCGCATTAATTGTTACAAAAGATTGTAACTCGGACGATTTGAAAATATATACATATATTCTGGAATGCGCGAGATACGTATCGAGATTGGATCAAACGAGAAATTGAAATTATATTTCGTTTCGTAAATTCGTAATTTTATTGAAATTTCGGGTGAAACGATTTGATATTCTAAGTGATTTCGTAGAATTTGGTCGGTCTTCGTTCTGATTTCGTTTCCATCAGGTGTGATTCTCTCGTCGTTTATTTGTAAATTTTGGTTGGCAAAGTCTCGAGATTAAATTCGATCCGGGGAAGGAAAAAGGTATTTACGTCGTTCTATCTAATCTTGTTTTCATCGTGTTTTAAAAAGAGAGAAAGCCAAGGGAAACCCTGTTTCTTTTTTCCTAAATTGCTATTTCGTTGACTCGCTCGTTTCTTCGAAGCAACAAGTGTGTAACTCATGCGAGTGTCGCTGTTTCAACAACGGGAGAATCCTTTTTACAAACAAAAGGAAAAGAAGCGAAATTAATTTTCACGTTTCTTTTTATTGGATAATTACCGTTTGCGTAACTGTTTCTTGACACGCCTTTCTTCTCGCTGAAATTCTTTTCATTCGATGCAATAGTAGAATCTCGATTGAGCGGAGCCTCGTCCAAAGACCGAAAGACGTTCGAAAGGTACGAAACAATCTGAATTCTGCAAATACCTTTTCATTAATTACGCCCCAGAGCGAGCAGTTTCTTGCTATATTTAGAAACGGACGTGAAGTGGAGCAACAGGCCCGACCTGCCAGGGAATTCTAAAGAGCCAGGCTACGATCAGTCATCTCTGTGACAGCCTCTCGATTATCGTCTCCGTTCCCTCTTCTTTCTCCTCCGAGTTTTCGACTCGAGCGTCCTTAACGGAGAGCAGAACGAATCGCGTTCGCGGGCAAGTGGTCGAAAAAACAGCGTCGAATTCTCGAGACGGGAATAATTAACGTCGCGGTCGGCTCGAGTTAAATAAAAGTCAGATCGTGGTGCCGACTTTATTCACGTCGCGCGGCGTTCTATTCCCGACCTGGAGGGTCAATTCGCTTTAACGGTAGTCCCGCGAAATAATTTATGCTCGCCACCTTCTATCGACATAGACGCGGCTCGGGCTATTTCTTTGACATTTTCTTCCTTCGTGGCAGAAGGAAAGTTTTTCCATTTCTTCTCGATTCCTCTGTATCTCGCATTTGCGTCGCGGTCGTGTCGAGTTAAGCAGAAAGCTACCACGAAGTGCAACAATATCTGAGATTCTGTTTACGAAGAGGTAGAGGCAACACGTACGAGACAACACGCGAGGCTGTTGCGTTCGAACTCGGAAACAATATGAGGCTGGAGTGTGAAATATCGTAACGACGTGTTAACACGAGCTAACAATAGCGTGTCGTCGCACCTCGAACCTCGGCTCACCTGCTGCTATGAAAACTCACTTCTTCGAACTCGGTGCGGTCAGTTTTGCCGCAAGTTCCTTGCGCGAGAGTACCATTCGCTCGTCTGTTCTATCACTAGGCGCTGTGCCATTCTAATCAGTGAGTTTTATGCCGCGAGGTAATCATTTTTTCCGAGAAGAGCGGCATTCCACGGAAAAATCGTAAGTGAAAATTGTTTCGCTTTGCTTTGTGACACTCTTCCGAGAATCTTTCTTGCTAATGAGAGGCTAAAGCGGTGAAAGATCGGCGAGATTAGTCAGAAACGATGAAACAAAGTGCCGAGTGCCAAGTTGCAACTCGCAACGTTGCGCTATTTTTCTTTCTACGATCGGTTCCCGGTACGTGGAAAGGATAAATGTTTGAAGAGAGACGGGGCTCGTCTCGACGATTTAGAAACAATTCACGTGCTGACTCGTAGTTTCGCCGAGCACGAGCACCGTAACTATAAACAATCTTTTTTCACTCGTCTGCAAACAGCTGTGCAGAAATGATCGAAGAAATGATCGGTAAACAATAGTTTGGAACTCGGACAGTCCCGGAACACGAGTTATGATATTTGTCGTACGTGACTTTGCCTCGCTACCGCCGTTCGTAAAAGTCGCGGTTTCGCTGTGTCTTTCGAGGAGAGCGTGACGTGAGCACGCATGCGACGGGGATGCACGAAATTTTACGATCTCTCTTTCAGATAAGATTCGAACGATTTCGAAATTTTTAGTCTCTCTCTTTTCCGAATTATTCCGAAATAATACACCGATTAGAATATTATTCGTAGAACTCGCAATTGAAAGCTCGACTTTGTATTCGATAATCGAAAGAGTCGAATAAATATCGAGAAAATATCGATCATCGAGGAGGAAGGATGAAATAAAACTGAACGGCAGACTCGAGGCCTTTAATCTCGAGTAACTTGCCAATTTCAATCCCTCGCGTTGTAAAGCAAGATCGAGGAGAATTAAATTACAGCAAAGCGCATCGTTTACGACGCGCGCAAGAGTGTGAAGATACACCGCGTTAAACTAATTTTACAACTTCCACCGAGAAGGTATTTTAAAATTGGTCAAGTTGCAGTATGGTTTCAGAGAGCCCGTGAGAGAGAGAAAAGCGGAGAACGAGAAATCTGGATGAGAGAATATCGGTCGTAAAAGTCACTTCCACGACGCAGTCGTTATCCAATGACTTCATCGTTTCCAAATGGTGTATCGGTTATATTTACAGCTTCCCATTAAATTCCAGCTTCTATTAAACCTTCTAGAATTTTAATAGGAAACCAGCTCGCGTACAGCTTCTTCCTTTCGAGCCTGACGATGAAAATTTACAGCTTCGTCCCTCGAAACGATCGAACGGACGAAAAGAAACTCGATCGGGAATTTAATTACCTGCGTTAATTACCCGGGAGAAGCGAACGCGGCGCCGTTCGTGCCGTTAAACACGTTGTCCACGCAGCTCAAATTGAAACTGAAGACGCCGAGTATCGAGCAAAGTCTGTATCATCGCTTTAAATCTATATCTACATTATCGAGGATGCATACTGGCAGTTAGATCACCGACCTCACGAGTAGCAGGAAAAAAACAAGGGAAGAAAAAGAAAAACACGTGGTAAAATTTCCAACCACGAGACGTCGAGACCCCGATAAACGAAACGCGTGCAACAAATTCGCTTGGAAGGACGTGACGCTCTTCCGCGCGATCTTCTGCATCGATGGCACCGGGCGAAATCACGAGGATCTCTCATCGCGTGGAACGATCGCGATCCTATCGTGCAACAAATTCGGCCGTGTGCACGAGTTACAGCCGCCATTGAAATTCCGGCGATTTAACGATGGCAAGAATTTATTGGACGTGTTTCGTGGCTAATGTGGCCAGTGACCTGGGCCAGTTCTCCTCCTTCTCTCTCTCTCTCTCTCTCTGTGTCGCTGCCACTTCCCTTAAGTTTCTTCATTCTTTCGATTCCTCATAATTACACCCCGCCGAAAATCTCGACTGTCTTAAAACACTCGCGTACGTCTCGAACACGCGGACGTCCGAGATAAGCGCGTGTTCTCCGCTGATCGAGCAGGGAGATAATGGCGCCGAGACGCCATTGGGACGGGTTCATTTATTGGGCGTAAATCTAGCGGCGCTACGCCGTGGCTCTCGCCGTGTAATCGCGTCCTACACGGTTATCCCTCTCGACGTATTTCATCGAAATTCCTGGTGTCGAAAGACACCGTTTACACGCCGCGACGTTAAGGAAGCTTTACGACGGAGGCAGCAGCTACCGCCTCGTTACGAAACCGGTGTTAGGGACGCTCGGCTGCGGAGAGGAAGAAGAAGAGGAAGAAGAAGAAGAAGAAGAAGAAGAAGAAGAAGGAGAGTCGATCTCGAGGAAAACGTACACAACGCGAGGTTGGATTTATCTATCGACGAGGACGACGACGACGAGCAACCGCCGAAATACGAGCCGCGGGAAACGCCACCAGCGCTTCCACTCGCGCTGTCTTTTCATTATTCGCGCAGCCCCGATATTCGTAAGCAAAGTCGCTCGTCACGCGAACCAAGCCGATATTTTATGGATTATCTGATCGGGACGGGGGCTCGACTTCGACACGCTGTTGAAGTGGGTAGCTGCAGATGGATCGCTGGGTTGGCAAGTTACGCTGGCTGCCGAAGTGGTTTCAGGGTTTTGCGATTGAGTGAGGCTGGCTGATGTGTTTGAGACAGCACTTGGTTTATGGCTAGGTTAGTACCATGGATTGGATTTACTATTTACCGAGACATTGTTGTGGGAAAGAGAGAAATTAGGGAAAGATCGATAGACGTCGACACTTGCAGTCGTTGTTTGCACGAGATTCAAAAGTGGAGCGAAGTTCTTTCGCAAGCTACCGCGCAGAAACGTATGCTACTGTTTTATGTAATAAGATGCATGAAATGATATATTTAGATTGTAACTGCATTTTTTTTGTGTGTGTGTGTGTGTGTGCAAATGAAAGGCGAATTTTATTTCTTGCGAAATAAAAGTTTTATTACACAATGTATCATCCATACGAGCAGTTTCATGATTCTGTATTCAAAAAATCTTTTTCGATGAAAAAAAAGAAATTCCAAAGACGATTTGATATCCCCGTCAAATCAATTCCACACTCCTTACACTTCGACACTGCCATAGTTCAAGTTACTATCACAATTTTTTATGAGCTTGTACAGTATTCTTTCCCTTTTCGAAAGTAATACAGCAAAATGACGTTCCTTTTCCATTCTGAAATCGACGCTAAACAATCGTTCACAAAATGGTGCATTTTCTTTTTCTAAAAGAAAAAGAGCTCGAACCGTTGCGCAACGCCGAGTTATACAACGTACTCGCGGTTTAAAACGAAGTTATCTGGTTAAATGCAAAAAAAGTCAATTACTTGCAAATAATATTGATACACGACGCGGTTGAAACAGATAATCGACACTCGTTGCTTCATCAATTCCGCGTGCGACACGCTGCTCCGATTGAAGTAGCATTTCAACTTCCATGAATTTTGGCATGTGTTTATCACGTGACACGGGCTCTGATGCTCGTCGACCGACCTTGACAGATTCGTTTCGACTGACAAAGCTCGATCGATTGGTTCGCAGGTGAGGTATCAGGTGAGAACGTGTCGGCAAGCTCTGGACCACGTGGCGGCGACCGTGGAGAGGCGACTGATTTAGGCACACACACGGAAAACAGCGACGGGGCCACCCTGGCCGCGAACACAGCGGTCGACGCCAGGGGCGGAAGCCCCCAGGGTGCCCACCTTTCCGGTGCGGCTACTCCCAGACCACCGAGGGGACGGAGGCGACAGAATCAGAATGGTCTCGACACTACTCAAGTAAGTTCCTTGCCAACCAAACCCAACATCTATGAAGTCGATGTCTCTCGCGCAGCAATTTGCCTCGTTCGAATTATTCTGTTGCGTTGGAAAACGTCTTCTGTAGAAAAAAAAAAAAAGACAAAACAAGAGAAGAAACCTTGAAGGTATGTTACGCGCGACAGTGGTGGCGTATCCTTGTTTGTCTTTGAACAAATGTCGGAAAAAGTCGATTTTGTTTTATTTTATCGAGGGAGAGGCGAAGCGATTTTGTACGTCGAAGATGATTTTCCTCGATTTGATACGAATGAGAGGTCAGGATTAATCGAAATGGGATCAGTTTGACGGATGGATTTTGGAAGACATTAATCTGATCGGTACATTTTAATCAATGTCAACGAGTCGTTCCTTTCGCCTCGACCGTTTTACTTTGAAATTTACATTAAACAGAGTCTCGATTCGACGTTGTTTCTTAAAAATTTTTTCACTCTTCCTCCTTCTCTCGGTAAAACAACCGTTACGAAGAAAATTAATTTATCACAAAGATGCAATTTCTCTTCAATTAACCGTACTAAACTCCCCAATTGCTGCTAAACTCGTACCTTATTATCCCCGCAATTTCGCACCAATTTTATCCTTCCGACCGCTCGTGTAATTGCCTCCCCACCCCGAAAAAGGAACATCAGAAACCTTCGTGCTTGCACGTAGCAATCAACGCGAAGATTCTACTTTCCCCGTGCATCTTCCTTCTCCTCCTCCTCGACTCGAGTTTCAATCGCAACAAATCGACCACGGTGACAAATATTTCTCCATTTATCGTGGAACAGTTCTCGGGGCTGGTTGGCTCTGGGGACTCCATTCGGTCGAGTTTCTTTCGCAAGAAACTGGCAGGAACGGATAGACGAGCAGCAGCGCGCGAGCGCGAGCTCGGTTCGAGGCTCGTACACGTTGGAATCGTGTCTACGTTGCGAGAGCTTCGGCCCCGTGTCAGGAAGAGAGGTCTCGAGGCGAGAAAGAGATTTACCGTGGCCTGCCGGAACGGCTCCTCGGACTCCTCGGACTCCTCGGGGACCCTATTCTACGCCAATCGAGTCTCGTTCTTCTTGGTGTCACGTAGCCGCCGTTCCTCGCCGCCGAAGAGGAGTCAACTGTTGCGCCACGCGTTCCCTTCATTACCATATCTCGGATGCAATCTGTTCTCGGGAATTAATGCGCACTGATATTTCCTCTTGGCTGTTGGTTTCTCCCCTCGGCTGCGCCCTCCTACGCTCTCGCGAAGGAATGACGTTTTCCACGCCGAGGTTGCACGAGCAACGAATCATTTTCGCGGTCCGCGTTCGTTTAACAGAGCGCGCGATTTCGAAAGATATTTTTATTAGCTTGGTAATTTGAGTTTGAGTATTACGTTATTACGGATATACGGATGATGATAATAGAGACATTTCTTTTTCTTCGTGTTAAAATTACAAGTAAGGGTATATACCCCAGTGACACGGAGAATCTAATCGACAGTTTGTCAATCGGTGTTTTCATCAGGTTAAAACAGAACGCCTTACGCCAGACAATAATTCGACGTCGTCGAGGAGCGTGACGCCCTCGTCGTCCAGCCATCCAGGAACGCCGCCAAATGCTACCCCCTTGGGTGGACCCGAAGGCCCGCCGCCACCCCATCACCTCAAACACATGGAGCAGATGATGGGACGAAATTATAGCGATTTCATGAGAAGCCTCGCTGCCAAGTACAATAACGCCAACCCTAATGAGTGAGTAGCCTCTCTTCTTGCCTCTCCCGGAGCATCTAGCCGTTTGTTCGTTCGTTCCTTGCCATTACCGGTCATTCAAATCAGCTTAGCTCTGTGTCTTCTTCCTTTTCTCGTTTTAGACGTATATTTTAGACGAAACGAAATTATCTACTTTTATGGAGATTTTTATAGTCCCTCTTCTTCTTCGTCGTCCGATCGAATATGTCGCGCAACAGCCTCTGTGTAACGTGTACGTGTGACTTTACCAAAGATTTCGACATCTCTCGAACCACGAAGAAAATGCCAGAACAAATTTTAACAAATTCTGGGAGGAGAACGGTAAGACTTGCTCGTCGATAGGTCCGATAGTTTCCTTTCCGCGATTCCTTTCGACAAAGATGCTTACGCGTACGTGCAAGACGAAGCTTCCTACAGCTCTTCTCTCGAACGCAATCATCCGGCCAGAGTCCGATATCTATTGTTTAAAGAGCACGAGAGACCTTGAGAGTGATGATGCTTGCCTTGACATTCTTCGTCCACGATTCCCGGTGTTCCGTGTGCGTACGTGGGAACGAAAGGGGAAGATGTAAGAACCGATCCTCGGCGAGGACACGGCGCAGAGTCAACGTAAGAAAGGAAAAATATCGGTAGCGTTGTTGCGCACTTTGAGATATCCATGAGAATGGACAGACGCTGTTGTCTCGCCAGCGTGGAGTATTGGCCTGGCTGCGATCGTTTCCAGATTCGCGGACGTGTCGTTCCTCGACTGTCGATCGTTGATTCCGGCATTTGGCTGCCACTCTGACAGAAGGTAGTTCGGTCGATCGGTCGAGCAGAGATCCGCGTGACGATGAAATTCCCGCGCGACGCGATCTGTGGCATTTCCAGGAGAAAGTGCCTTCTCCGTCGTTTCACGCCGCTGAAGAAATATATATTCCAGCGATGAGCAGAACTGATCCACGTTTCGAAATTCTGGGTGGATTAAAAACAAAGAAAACTCCTCATCTCATTCTCGAGTAAAATGCAATTTTCCAAGGTGTCATCGATCTAGTTTCTCAACACCGAACTTACCTACCGACTCAACTACCGAGGTGGTCAAAATGACTAATTCATAATTTTTTGTTAGATACACTGTAGACATAAAACAATGTAGCTTTAAAGATTTAAACGATTTTTTATAAAATACACAAGTAAAAAGCTTGTGTAATTTATTATATTTTACAGTTTTTCTATTCATTTCACTTTAATATCTCTGACGAAGATTCTATGCTTTATCGCAACTGATTCAGTTTCTGATTTTACATATCGATTCTAGAACCATTGCAAAATTCGTCCGTGTTGACAATTATCGATAATACCTATACATAGGCACTTAATTCGTAAAAACGCTGACTTTTGTTACGAAAATAAAGTCGGATAGATACTCAATTTGTTTTCCCCTCTCACTGTTGATCCACGTAAAAATATGCAAAAGATTGCACGACCTTTATCGACGAATAATAGCAAAAGTAATTCGTGAAATTCACAGCTACTTCAGCTCGCCGAGGAACGGCTATCCTCCGGGCTTAGATCCAAGGTTCCCAGGATTCAAAGCTGGCGCAACACCGTTCGTTGGTTTGATGGCACCGTTGGGTGCGCCACAGCCGTCAACCGTGTCCACCACCTCACCCCTTTCCAACAAGGATCCGAAAGAGCAGAAGCAGGACACGCTGTTTGGCAACCCCGTGTTCCCACCGATGTTAGACATGTCGTCGACGCAGGCGCTTCTACACATGGTGAGGACCGCAAATGCCGCTCAAAATGCGGCAGAGCTCGAAACGTATCTCAAAGGTAATTGATCTACAATTATTAACGAAAGATATGATATGGTATGACACGCAGCTGCGTCAGATTCTTCCGATTCGAATTCAAACAGTATCGACACTGGAACTATGAAATGGTCAAATGGAACCATAAAATGGTAAAAATGACCAATTTATAATTTTTGTCAGATATTTTGTAATATGGTTTGTTACTATATTTTGTTAATTTGCAAAAGAATATTATAACAAATGTACATACACTGGCGGACAGGAACTAAATTAACAATGTTGGAAAAATTGACGATATTTAAACTGTTGTAATTTTGCAGGAAGAAATTATACAGCGAGTCTCTGGATTCGTTATTTACAAATATGTTTTTATATCGTTTAACGAGTGGGGAGAGTAAAAGAAATACGATAAATTCAAACGCTGATTAATTCGAAACGTTGATCGATCAATCTCGAATCATAAATTTGAAGATTGAGGCTTTTCTTTTAATCTATAAGAAAACTCGCTGTACGATTTCTTTCCGCCGTGTTATTGAACTTTGAATATATCCAAAGGCGACAAAAATTCGACAAAGTCTTAAAAGTCTCGCCGTTTCGACTCGAGTACGCAGAAATATAATTTTAAATAAAAGGAAATACAGCTGGCTCGAAACTTAGCCTTGAAACCTGTTTACACCAGCGTTCAATTTCTTGCTACTGGAATTCTCTGGCAAAGTGTCGTTTTTATATTTTGGTTTACGTCGCTCGTACTCGAGCCTCGAGCGTCGTTCAATAACCTTCGGACTAACGATGAGTTTAGTTTATCGTCGACCGCTCTAGACGTAGTACGTCGTTGCGAAATATATATACGTCGCTCTAATGTTCGTTTCTTCCTGAAAATTCACTCGCGAAGCAGCGGATCGAACAGCTTGAGAAACGTTTCAGTGTAGTGATGTGACGTTTGATGAATTATCGTGTTTAATCAGGTGCGAACAAACGAGACGCGGGCGTGACGAGTCCACTGGATCTCTCGAGTCCAGGAGGGTTCGCTCCGCGGAAAAGGCAGAGGGCGGAAACCAGAAGATCCGGAAGCGTTTCTCCGAAGCCGAAACCAACCCCTCGACCTACCACGCCACCCCCGGTCAGGTGTCCATCGTTGTGCGGTCACATGCCTTGCGGCGACGGACAAGCTGTCAATCGGTGGACCATCGAGGACGTCGTCAATTACGTATCGTCGATCGACATTTGCGCGGAGTACGCTCAGGTAAGTCTCTTATAAATACGTTTGCGTTTCGTTCTTGCCAACGCGGAGTTTCTCGATTCCGCGAAACACCGAGCTACGGAGTGAAGACTGCGAGTATCGCGACGATTGCGACGCTTAACGCGACAAATAAACGCGGAAGTGTGTTTGCCGAGTTTCGTAAGAAGAAACGCCACAGGCGCTGCTGAAACTTTGCACCGTGATGACAGTGATGCGAACCAATTGAGAGGCTAGGATTTTCAGCGCCGCCGTGTGTTGGTCGAGGTTACTCTCGTCTCGCCGAGAAAGGAAGGCTTGAAGTTTGTTTGACCCGAGTCGCGATTCAGTAGCCAGATAATAATCGGCCGAGATAATCTTTTACGATCACCGCGAACGTCTCTTCTCCGTACGATGGACGTTTGATGCAAAGTATCGGAGGTTTCGTAACGGACAGTCGACTGGAAACTACCTCTGAAGGTAGTTAGACTTAATTTTCGACTCAATTATTCGTCAAAACTCGCATAGTGACGAAATTGACACGACAGTCTCGGACTATGCCAATCGAAAGTTTTTCTTTTGAATGAGTCGTTGTCGCGACTTTCTCGATCGGACGGATGATGCTCGATGACTCGGTAACAATCGGAGAAAGAAAAGACCCGAGAGAAACAAGTGTCGCGTTTTTAATTGCTTTCTCGTCGTCGCGCGATTTCACCGCGATGGAAGTTTCTCTCTACGCTGGGACACTTGTGTCCCGCGAGAGACGACTGCTCCGGAAAGAGCATCAAACGGTTGGCGAAAGAGTGCGTGGGTCGTTGGAATTGCGAAATTCGAGCGAATGACCAAACGAGATGGAGAATGGGTAGAACAAACGAACGGTCGGATTGAATGAGTTTCGAGAACGTGGCGGTTTTAATTGCTTTGGAAAGTGGTTGGCGTAATGAGGCGTATCGAGATCGGTCGTGCAACATGGTTGGAAAGAGTCTCGAGAGCAGGCTCTCCTACCTCGACTTACACGTCGTCACGTAGATGAGGCAACCGAAGGAGGTCTAGGAAACTCTGAATGACCTGACATCAGTCAATCCGGACAGTTTGGCTGGCATCGGCCAAATAGACGGCTGTTCTCCGGTTAGGAGAGCTCTGTAATGACCCCTCGAAGCTAGAATCGACCCTGCACCTCTCCCTCTCTTTCTCTCATCTTTCGTGTCCACACTTTCTCCCTCTTTTCTCCGTGAGAGCTGTAACTCTCTCTCTCTCTCTCTCTCTCCCTTTTATCCGCGGGCAAACATTCCACAGCGAACGTGAAGTTATTCGTAATCGTTGGCCGAGCTGGCTCGTTTTTATTGTCTTTTCACGCGGCGGATTCGATGGAACTGGGAAAAGTTATCTCTTCCCGCAAGAGAGATGCTTTGCCCTGTGCATGATGTGTCGGTCCGTTCGTACGTTGTGCGGTGAAAATGCTGGTAATTGCAGAGGACTCCGAGGGGAACGGAATGGTGGCGAGTGAAAGGGTGAAGTTGGAGTTGGAGACAAGACGCGGATTTGAAGTTGGAAGTTTAGGATTCTCAAATTACACACTGGATTCGCTGTCCAGGAATCGTTTCTCTATTATTTTATCCTTTCGATGTCGTTCGATCTTCTCTCCAACGATAAACACTATCTTTCGTAAACTACGAAATACTGTCTGTAAAATTTTATTTCATTGGCACGTGCACGAGTTTCAGATTTATTACATGAATACGTAGTGCTCTAACATTCTACCATCACAATTTAATACGTAGCATTTTGATTTCCATTAATCTCTCTGTCGCGGTAATTTCTTTTCCATCCATCGCGATAACAACATAATAACATAATAGAGACTATCAAATAGAACAAATTAACATTCGAATTAACACTGTAATAACCGCGATAATTTATACTACGTGCGTTTCGCGTACGATAGGTTTCTAAATTACATAATGGATATTTTCTCGCCTAAGTGGCCACGCCAGAGAACAAGGAATCGCCATTGCGTCTGTCGTGACGCTGTTGATCTCTCTTCGAACACAGTTTCTCCCGTAATCATCTTTGTCTCGGTAACTTTGTCGTTTTTTTTTCCTTCTTCTTCTTCTTCTTCTTCTTCTTCCCCTTCGCCGGCGTTGTTAAATCCTGAAAGAGGATCTTTCTCTCGTCCTTTCACGTCTTCTCGCTCGGCTCGCTAGCAATCGTTCATGATGTCACGCAACCGGTTCAAACGACGTTTTTGCGAACACCGTGTCTGATTTGAAACGCGTGAGCGCGATACCCGATTCGAGACGAGTGGATCCTGCTCGATCATCGTCGTCGGAGACACGATGGATTGTTTTATAATTAGAGCTTAAATCCGATCCGCTGTAATTACGGATCTGATAGCGGTGAAACGGGCAAATTGATTAATCCTGGACAATTAAGCGTTACCGGGCTCGTTAGCACGAGACCTGGCTACTCTTACCGAGGCTCGCGATGTCACGAGCTTCGTTTCTTCCACTTCTCCTAACCACCCCGGGCACCTTGCTTTCTCCCAGAGCGAAATTATTAACTCGTCACGTCGACTACTTGAAATTGTCAAAGGATCGATCGACGATCCCTCGTGACTCGATCGTCGTGATCGCTGCAAACTACATTCTCGCGTATTCAACTTCGTTGAATTTTCACGCCGCGATGGATTACGAAATTGCTTCGCTCTCTGTCGAAAGTATCCGATCCTCTTCTTCATTTGGAAGAAGACGCTCAAAGTCAAAGTAAAAAAAGAAACAGAAGAAAGGGGCGAGGTGGGGAGGGGGGGGGGGAGGAAGAAAACCATCGTTCGTCGATGATCATTTCGATAGAATAATCTTTGCTCGCGCGTTCAATATTTTTAATAACAACACGATGACGTTCGTTCGCGCGGAGCGTTCGAAAGAAATCCGAAAGTACGTCGATTCTTCGAATCCTCGACCGTCTGTTTACCCAGCGCGGTGTGGCGCTCCTTTCGATAACACGGTCGATTCCATCGAGAACAAGAAACCTCTCACGGCACTGCCGTGGGACGGGGCACGGCTATCTCCGCGTGACGTTCTGAAAACACGGCCGAGCGACACGGATTTCGAGGCGTAACGTGGTTCCTCGAGGACTGTCAGTCCCGATTATACCCACTGGTGTATCGTTAGGCCTCGTATCGCCGGTTCTCGAAACGTCAGCCTGTCAGGGCCGTAAATTTTTGCGGGGGTACCCATCTAGTCATGCATATTCATGACCGCTCGAGAACGAAAAGGGAAGGAGACCTCGAGTCGATACCGGCCGCTCCGAGGATGACGAGTAGCCGAATGCGAACGTATGCGCTTCGACCGAGGCCTCTTTCTTCAACCCGTTAAATGCCGTTAAGCGCGTGCTTTGTTTACGCCGTTCGATACAGTTTCGCGGCAAGCAAAACGCAAGATCACGGTACGATTACATTCCAAGTCGGAAAATTTTGTAAAAGTTGTTGGGAGGGAAGTGTAACGTTGCTGGGAAGAAATATTAGTAGAAACGCAACAACGTTCTGCGATGGTGTTGGATTCCGTGTAATGGAATCAACACGCTTGCAATTTCGAAGAGTTTATTCCTTGTTACGATCGTGGTCGTGTACGAAATAGAATGATGATATAGAATGTCTCTGTAATGATTTAGAATGTTTTATGCTGTCGAATGTCTCTAAAGTATGTCCTTTATATATATATATATTTGGTTATCATCGTCAAGTGGAAGGGGAAGGAACATAGATGACCAACTATTGCCCTTATGACTAATTATTCACAGTTCACTTTTACGTGGACTGTTGCTAGCTCGTTGTCAGTATTTGCATAGGTTCAATATTGTCCGGGTTGGTCATCCAAAGAAAAATCGGTTAAATCTTTGCCTAAACTAGTTTTAATAAAACCCATTATTAAAATTATTGCATTATTTATTACATTGCATACTGTTTATATAATAAATATCGATAAAAGGAATATTCAGCTACCATTCTTTTCTGTAATCTTAAAGTTTTTCAATTTTTAATGAACTACTAATGTACTAAATTTGCTAGCAGTGATCGTAACACTTGACATGTTTATCCTTTGCGATCAGTGAATTACGAATTCCTGAGCGTAACAAATACAAAATTATACAATTCGACGTTTACTCGAAAGCGTTGCGAGTTGTCCGACTCGTTCGTCGAATAGAATTCAACGGACTTCTTCCGTCTTTACTGACGAGTGTCATTTATAGTCTTCGGGTAACACCCTTATTCCTTCTAGGGAATTTAACTCTCGCAGTTGGTAGAAGATCCGGGGGATCACCTTCGCGTCTGTTTCACGATTCTCCATCAATGTGAATTTTACACTGCTACTGACTTTCTTTACGCAAGGTTCTCAAGGAAATTTGATTGTTCCGCGCACAAACGACCGATCGACATAGTTGGACTAGTTTTAGATCTTTCTTCTGGAAAACTTCTGGAAAAAGAAACTTCTCGAAACTTCTCGAAAGTCTGAAAGAAAATTTTCTCTTCGAATTTCGAACTGCGGAACCAGAGCAGACTTTCCCACCAAAATTTCGAGCGATGCAGCCTTGTAGGGTTCGTAAGTCACGTTGCTCGTACAATATCAAGAGGTAATGCACGCAAAATTTTCGCTGGGATCTGCACTCGCTGGGAGCCGAGGCGAGCAACAGCAAACGCAAAACCGGCGAAGCAATAATCACCAGGAGTATCGAACCACCAGCAATTTATCAGGTGGCGAGCGCGCGTAAAGAAAGCATGATAGATCGCGCTCCGGTTGTAGATCGGCGCAGCCACACGGTTTCGTTCGAACGGCGGCTGGAAAAACGGTTTGGCAAAAGGTTTCGCGTTGTGATCGACGAGGGAGGCGGGACCGGGTTCTCGTGACGAATAGTAGATAGTGGAAGCACGAACGTACGATTTACAAGATTCCCCCAGTTCGTAAATAGCGACGAGCATCTCGCGTCGTCGGCATCACGAGATTATCTTATAAAGGATACCGCTCGCTCGCGCGCGCTCAAGGAGCTCTGATCAACGGTGAGAGAGTAGAGATCGTTCGGCGGAGATCCACCGGCTGGAATTATAGCATCGATCCTTATCTGGATCTGGAATAGCGGCGCGAGCGGGCACGCTCACTTTCGTTCGGCCGAGAACGAGAGAAACGAACGCCGAAGCGAACGCGGTGAGAAACTGAATCGCGAGTCGTCGGCCAAATGTAAATAATTGCCGGCGAGGACTGCGTACCTAATTATCCTGGCGCGTTTCGCACTCGCGATTTACAATCGCTTCGATTACCTGGCTGCGGGTAAACGCGGGGATCCCGCCGCTTCGACCGATGCCTCTTAACGACACATGCTTCGCCATTTTCCCCCATTTTCTCGCGTCCTCTTTCGCGTCCAGAAGAATTCTGACGCTCCGCCGTGTACGTGTAATTTCATTCCTTCCGAATCTCATTGAAACGAAAAGGATTATACTCGCGGATTACTCCGCCGCTGTCGCTGAGAAACGTCGCGGTGAAAAATTCGGTCGTAAACCGGCGAGTTGGATAAGACTGTTTACCAGTTTTGGAATCACGAGGGACAGGGGGAAAAAAGTCATAAATACAGTTACGCAGGCTGGATAAGCAGGCAGGAGAGGATAATTTACGCTAACAAGAGGCGTTCGAGGCGCACTCCATGAGAAGAAACTCATAAGGAACTGGAAGAAGGTGTTTCGGGACCTGTTAAGAGCGTGAAGAGAAAAGGTGTTTTTAAAGGCGGCCGGAGAGGATTGAGCGGTCGGTGCGATCCTCGAGGAGGAACGTGTCTCGTGTGCGCGGTGACGCGCAAAAGAGGCGAAAGACACTCGGTCCTGGGTCGTTAGAAAGTCATGAATGCGAATCGAATCGGTCCGTACGTCTTTCGTGATGTGGCGCGCGAGAAGATATCGTGTCTTCACGTCCCACGCGCGTCCTCCTCGTACGTTTGCGCATACTCCTCCGTACGTTTTCGCTCGCGTTTTATCGGTCTGGTGTGTGCCTCGTGTGTGCCTCGTGTGTGCCTCACTTGTCGGCCATTCCACACCTTTGTTCTGATCGAATGGGCAAACTGCCAGCATTCTTTCGCCACGAGCAACTATCTCTTAAATGTGTCGATTGTCCGAACAAGATGGCCGATTTGCTTCGCAGATACTTTAGTCAGCTGTCGATATTTTTGAGAATTTATCCCCACAACTTTGTGTCCCGACTTTGTCTCTCGCGAAAGCTCGATTCTGCAAATGAACGACAAAGTTCACTTGGTCGACGTTGATGCTCGTTCGAACGTACAAACTAAGGTTGGAAAATAAACTCGATACTCGCGTGGCAATTCTTGTAGAAGAGGAAGGGCAAGATATCCTGGGTAGCTGGAAACGAGTTTGAAATTTCAAAGCAGGTCGAACGCGCGCGCCCGCGCGCACGATCGTCCTCCAGGTTTTAGAGAAATCGTCCTCGGTTTCCTCGATCGCTCGGTTTGCTCCGCTTTCGCTCGGTCGATCATCTTGAAAAAGCACAAGGCGGCGCGGCGGGGCGGCCGCTTACGCACATCTATTTAAAGCGCGAGCAAAACGAGGTAGAAAGCCGCGCGCCTTGTCCTCCGCATCTCGCCCAACATGCAAATCGCCGTTCATCGACGCCGATTCCGCGTGCACCGCTCCAAAAATGTCGAACCGTCGGACGCGTCTGCGTGCCGTGCAATTATCCGACGCGACGCGACGCGGACGCGTTACGTCGCTCGATGCTCGTAATGCCGACCGTTCGTCGTAAATAGTCGACGGATCGATGGATCCGAACCTTTTGCCCCGTTGGATCTGGAACGATTTTGACGCGTCTCTCTCTCTCTCTCTCTCTCTTTCACGAGAAAGAGGATCATTCGACACGCTCGGCTCGTGATCGACGCGAGATCCCCGGATGAATATTATCGCCTATTAATGATTAATTGACGACGTCGGACAGGCTGAGCGGCGAGAGGCGCTTACAGCCGGTTACGCGTTGCCTCTGCCTCGAGAAACGAGAGGTCGACCCGGGTCACGTCACGCTCAACGCCGAATCGTTAGAAAGTCCGCTCTGAATCTACCTATTAGCCTCTTCTCCCCTCTTCCTTCGTGAATTCGTTCGGCTCGCGATTTCTTTTTCTGACGTCTTTCACAGCGTTCTTCCTCGCTCCGTCTTTTTCGTCTACGCGCGAACCGCGAAACGTTCGTTTCGAAAAGGCGATCGAAGGCGATCGTTTCGCTTGCCTCGACAATCCGAGCTCTGTATCGTACGTATTTCGAGCAATTGGTAAAATTGGCGTCACCTGAGAAAAACTTGAAACAATCATCGACGAAATGCGAGCGACGAGACAGTTACATTTCGCGACGCTGCCTCTGCAGATATCAAAAGAGTCGAAAGAGTAGAAATACAGACGCGTAGTTACGTGGCTGTTGGATCGTTGGATCCATCGTTGGACTCGATAGCGACGCGTTTCGGTGAGGAAGAGAGCGCATCGCATCCATCGAGCGAGCGGTATCGTTGGAACGCGGTGCGGATCTGCCTCGTTGTTAGCGCTCTCCGAGAGATGAAAAGGGTTTCGCGTTCGCGGTCGTTACGCTGGAAAAGTCTTGTGTAATTGAAGATCTTGTAGTACGTTACCTTTATATACGTGTACACGGACACGCGACGGCTAACGTATAAATCTCAGCCGCCTTTGGACCCGGCATCGAGCAGCCAGCGACGAGCAGCCTCTTTGTTTGACTTGTCGCGAACCTACGCGCCGATCTTCTCCCGCGATTCGTTGCGGACGATTTATTGGCGCGATTCCCCGTGGCATCTCGCCGCCAGACGATTCCGATGATGGACGATGAAACCGAGCTCGTTACCTCCACGCACACCGTCGCGTCGTTTAGTAACAACGACGACGACGACGACGACGCGTCGATAGTCGATGCGCCTATAATTAGGCTTACGATTTTCCCGATTTTTCACTCGGGGAAACTCGGTTACTTTTATCTGTTATCCTTTGGGTTAGGTTTAGGATGGTTATAGAATCGACAGGGATAGATACTTGAAATTCGAGAAACCAAATTCCTATTCTTCGAGTTGCGATTAACTTGCTTCGAGATTCTTCGTCTTTCTGCCAGACTTTCTGTCGCTGGACAGCTCGCGATAGACGATAGGTTACACGAGTCGTTTGGCAACACGACTTTCGCGCAAAAGAACTGTCTCTGTTATCCTGAACACGGGCAAGGTTTCTTATCAGAGTTGAAGCGAGCGATGTACTGAATAGAAACAGTTACTCGATCGATTGTCAGGGGACTCGGTACTCTATCGGAGTTCGATAAGCGCAACAACGGATCGGGCATCGGAACGCGTCGACGTGTGGTGTTGGCGACGCGAATCGCGCGAGCCTTAGAAAGTAGCGACTTATCCCGACTTGGCCGAGAGATTTTCGTGGAATCGTTGCGATTCGAGGATCGATTTAATGACCGGCCACGTGGCCGATGCCTGGCTAATCGTTCGAAAAGCTAATTAACCACGAGGAGGCCACGTGCGCGCTTTCTCCTCGACGCTGCGTGTGTGCGCGTAACTGCACGAACACGTCGCCTCGTTGGCAAAACGCGAACGTTGGTGAAACGACGCTACGTGCATGCATACGTGGCCGATCGTGCGAGTGTTCGTGGCAGTGGTGTGGCTAATACGTCAATGGATAGAACCTGGTGTTCTTTTCTTTTTCCGAGTTATCGCGCGAGGGAGAACGTTGCCGCGTGCGTAATATCAATGCATCGTACGTAGGCATTTGAATAGAGTGAGTCATAATCGGGCTTCCGTTGGCCCGTTTACCAAGAAAACTGGTCCTTGTGTAACTGAATTCTTGCCGGTGATAGTGCGGACGAGGAAGGATTGTCTGGCAGAGTCTGAGACTGCGTCTTGTCAAATCGTTCTCCTCTTTTTTTTTCTTTTTTTCTTTTTTTCTTTTTCTTTCTGCCAAGTTTATCACGCACGACTCCAACAACCCCATTCTCTTTCCTCGATTCTCCAACGCGTCAAGTTGGAAGGCTCCGATCGTTGTAAAATGTCGTTGTAAAATGGAACGAGTCCGAACGATCCGTACGCCGTGTGATTTGCATTGAAATATACGCGTAAATATGTACGTAAACACGGCGGTGTTTATCTCGGCCGGGTCCTCGTGCAAGCGTGGAGAAAGAGAAATTCATACGGAGGTGCACGTAGGTAGATGTATGCGAGCCGATAGGTAGTCGAGCTCTGGCCAGACCGTTTTTCTTCCACTGACAGATCGCTACCGTACGTTTAGAAACATGTACCGGCGATAAAACGTTGGATACCGCATTCAGTAGCGTTCGTGTCCTGTCATTTCCAGATGAAAATGTCCTTTGATATGTTAATTGAACGTGGGTGTAATTAGGGGGAGCGAGGGGTGGGGCGTTAACCTGCGCGTATTTACACGAGTTCATTATGATAATGAGCGATAGCCATAGTCGAATTAAGTCGACCTTTTTCTCGCTTTTCTTCTCTCTGTCCCTTCTCCTCTCTTTCCTTTCTCTTTCGCGAGACGTCGTCGCGTGTCGCGACGGGAGAGACAGAGAGAGAGAGAGAGAGAGAGAGAGAGAGAGAGGTGATAAAACGAGTTGGGAACAGCGTGATTTTTCACGACACGTTTCGATACCTGTCCGCCTGTCCTCCGGTTCCGTTGATTAATGGTCGTTCGGTAGAGAGCGAACGCGTTCAATGTTACTCGGTTTTATCGGACTGTTGCAGCCGGCTGTGGGAATTTGGCGATAACACCGTCCACCGTGGAACCGTTCTGACGTTTCTCCAGCGAGTGTCGCGATCGGCAACGACGCTGACGTTTAATTAGGTGTTTCTTGTTCTCGGTGCTCTCTTAAACCACGCCGATACGTCGAGGTTACTTTCGACTCTATAGTAACACTCGACTCTACACTCTATTGAACATTCCCGTCACAAGTTTCGGGATGGTCGAGGTACGCGCATCGGGCGAATTGTTGCCCTCGTGTATATCGCCATGTATCGATATCTGGATCGAGTCTGGAGCCATCACTCACGTTTCCTACGTGGCGGTTCAACAAGCCTCTGGCTTAAACGTCGAGTTACCACACATTCTCGTCTAGTTAAGGCCTAGCCCCGCGTCTCCTAAGGCCTGGCCTCTGCAGCAACGCAACAAAACCAAGGGGAAACAAACAGGCAGATATACTATATACTCGCGATGGTGAGCGAAAAAGGAGGGAACAGAACAGAGAGAGAGAGAGAGAGAGAGAGAGAAGGGGTCGTGACACACGAGGCATACGTGTATACGAGGCACACGCGCGAGTTGTTGCCTATATCGACAGCCGGTGGTTGCCGTGCTCCGAGCCGCAATCAACGTCTTATTGCTTCCACTGGCTGTCTTTCGCTATAATTCTCGTTGCCCTTCTTCGACCAACACCGGTGAGCGCTTCTTCCGGCTACCGTCGATCCATCCGTTCCTTGTTAGCGTTCGAACGATATTCGACGAGAAACATCCCCTCGATCGGACACACGTTCAACGAGTATGCCGCGAGTACGCCGAGATCGTTGCGATTCGGACGAGACCGAGAGATTTAATTTTCTCTCGCAATCAGCGATAGTTGGTTTTCGTTGTTGCCAGTAATTAGATATGTGGGGTGCACAAGTCTCATTGTTCAGAATTTCTTGTGTGGCCTTGGAACTGTTTGTCTAACCACCCTAGTCTTAAGACGTAAAATACGAACGTACAATTTCGCGTGTGTGTTTGTGTGTGAAGTGCGTATTCGGACTTATTCAGTTTTAACTTAATTCCTGAAATAATAAACTTTATATTTATTATATTATTATAAACCACGTGGATTTAAAATTTTCTCCCACAGATATTTGTGGGTACGACCCACACGTCTCGATTCGCTCTTTCTCTCGATTCTGCGACCACCGTCACCCAACTGCGATAAATTTGCGTAAATATTTTACGTTTTCAGTCGGGAGATTAACAAACCGCGCAACGCGCAGTCACTCGCGCGAGTTTTCAATTAAGTTAGTCTCGTTTCCACTAAACGAATGATCGAGGACCGTTCCAAGACTTCAATAAACTAGCCGGGAACGATTCATCACCGGCTATCAGATTCATCGCGCTAATACATCATTAAGATCCGACAAAATGAATTACACGGAGCCCTGTCTTCGTGCCCCGAAGTTTTATCCTTTTACCGAGACTCGCTAAAAGCCCTCGCTGTCCCCCTCTTATCAGATTCATTGTGTATACGTTCTGAAAAGTGATCGATCAAACGCGCTCGACCACCTAAACTGGTTCTAGAATAATCGCGGCCAATTCTCTCGGCTGCAGCTCGAGTTCGGATCGAGTTACGCTAGCCTAATTGCACCGAGACCCGAGTTTCTCCGTTCTTGTTGCGTTTTCGAGGGTTCCTTCAACGACACTGCGGACCTAATGACGTTCGTCAATATCGCGGTTTACACTTTTGTTGATAATTGCATCGTTAATTGCAAGTTGTAATGATCATGACCGAGATCATCTGATGGGTTCGGCGAAACGAAGCACAGCCGATGAATCGTTAACGAACTAGTAGCTACAATGTATCAGCACGTTCCATGTGTGCTAATATTCGCATTGATTCAGAGATACCGGGAGAAATGTCACTCGCGAACTCGTTTCTTCTCGATAATTATTACGGTTGGCTGTATATTTCAATTTCTCAACCGATTTGACAGCTCGAGTATTGGTGCAGAATTCACAGTTTGACAATTTAAAGATTACTCGAGTCCCGAGTTGAAGTATCTCGAGTTCGATTCGATCGAAAGTTGAAACTTGCACAGCAGTAGGAAAAAGTAACAAGGATTTCCAACTTTGAGCCAAATTTTTGCGAAGAAGATTCGAGAAGCGAGTATTTGGAGGGAAATATCGAGTCGTATGCATCGTGGGTTTAAGGTTCGCTCGATCTCACGTGAAGAAGTGCACACGGTTTTCAGAAATGTATCGTGACGGAAGCGTGGGTGTCTGGACGATATCAGCCAGTTTATCGACCGATTCCTATCCGGCTCGTTGGGACATAACTAATTATGGCTCGTTATAGGTCAATGCTTAATTACACCGCAGGCGAGATTCCACCTCCGCTTTCGAGGTCTTATCGACCTCTCGATCTCACAGACACGGCAACAGGTTCTCCTCCGGACTGGTTCGATTTTACCATAACTTGCGATCCGAATATTCGCGGAGCCTGTTAACCTTTTCCGCGGCGGTGTCACAAGTCGTGCCGCGGGATTCGCCGACTTTCCTATACGTATTCTACGTGTTGGTAGATCTGTCGATGTCGATCCGTGAATCCGACTGGGGTAATTACTCGCGCGAGCGCCGAACGACCGACAGGAACGAAGATTCGTCTTCCGTTTCGGCGAACGGGAGCAAGAGGAGAGCTCGACTACGTGTACCTGCGTGCGTTCATTTCATTTTATCTTTAAAAGAAGAAGAAAGTTGTCGAGAGATTCGTAAAAGTTGGACGAAACGGACTGAAGGTTTGCTTTGGGAAAAGCAAAGAGGTACGAAATTGTTGTTGCGGTAGAGTTTTGAATTTTTCTTTTTTTTTTTTTTCTTTTTTGACGTTTTCACACGCGACAGAAAAAGAAGAAAGAAAGAAAGAAAGAAAGAAAGAAAGGAAAGAAAAAAGAATAGCGTTTCCTCCCTCGAAGGCAAATAAACATGTGCAGACCCACGACTCGATAATATTGCACGACACGTGTTTAGAGAACAATCCAGCGTGCAGTTTGCAGTAGGAAGTGAGTGCATCGGCTGGTATCAGCATTAAACTGGTGCACCATTGTAGAAACATGTGCATAAAACAGTGGGCTCCATCCTTAAAAGGAACGTCCTTGCATTGCACGGTAGCGTACAGATGCACGCTCTTGCTTTCATGAAATTCTTCGTTGCGGTTCTCTTACCCTAAACATCTAGCAGTCCCATCTCTCCGACGGCGGAGAGTATACTCGCCAGGTTGTTGCTGCATGCTTCGGATTAAGTTACTGCGGACGCTTACTTGAAATAGTAGCACAGATATCTGTATCCTTTTAGATGCAGCTTCTTCTCAGTTGCTGTACGGATCTTGACCTTTTTCCTTTGGCGAATATTCCAGATCGACGAGCGATCTGCTCGAAATGTAATAAACTGTCGATTATTTTTAATTCGGTTCTTTCTTTTTCTCTTTTTTTCTTTTTTTTTTTTTTTTTGTAATAAATTCCGATTTCGAGCGTCGACCAGAAGCTTTTACGGTGTAAATATTCTCGTCAATGGAGATTTCTCTCTTACATTTAGTAAAAATGGAATTTTGACGTAAAGTTTGACGATCAACGCGATGTCGGAAGTCCCGATGAAAATCTAATCTTCTAATTTTAATCGTGTTCGGTATATTCCTTAATGAATTGTTTCTCGTTCGCGATACATTGTCGTATAATGAAGAGAATTCCATTGTCAACGTGCATAGCCACGATAAAGCAAAGCCTTTCGAATTTTGTTAGTTAACTAGAAAATTGTCGTAATTTTGTTGCACGGTATTCGAACAACGACAATCACTTTTGATAAATATTGCCGCGCATAACAAAATGCGTAACAACAAAAGAAAATATCTGAAGCGAAGTATGCTTGGTATGTAATATCTATTGGAATTTCTGCGTTTAACGTTTAAATTTATAGTTTAACGATGTCGAATAAAGATACGAGTTGGCGTGAAAATTTACAACTTGGTACGCTCGATATGGTACATCTATTGGAATTTCTGCTGTTGTTTAACGTTTCGTTCATTTTTAAATCGAACTTTATGTCGAACGAAAGACACGAGTTGGCGTGAAAATCCACAACTCAGTGACAAAATATTGAATGTTGTTCGAGCAACGTGATAAATAGTTTGCAGTAGCGTAGGTTGCATGCGTGATTTGAAATTGGCGTGACTCGCGCGCACGCTAGGCTCAGAGGAGACGTCTCCAGTTTCCTTCAATGGCACGCGGTAGTAATCGACACACCTATGCCTATTTTCTTCAAATAGATTCCTCGCCTCGTTCGCCGCGTATCTCGTTGTTATTTAAGGATGATTAGGAAACGTGGCACGTACATTTACGTACGTACGTATGTATATAGCAAATACCGTGTGCCTAATTGCAAGTGCCTACTTGCCTCGGTTCGGACAATTGCGCGACGATTGCGATGATGAGGCCTGAAATCACGAAACGATGTCGGTCGATTTAGACTGTGCTTTTCCACTGTGGTCCCCTTCTATCGTCAGTCTGTTGGCCGGTAACTTGTTCTACTCTCTCTCGATGTACACTCTCATCCAGTTGCAGGCCTGATGAATGGCCAGCACTCGTGGCTCTCTCGTCTTTTCCCTTCGTCGCCTCGCGTCGCCTCGCGTCGCGTCGCATCGCGTCGCGTCGCGTCGTTGTCCTCTTACCGGAGGCCGATCCTCCCTCGTCTCTTTCTTCGGTGACAGATCTGGGTTGTCGACGGTTACGTCATGCTTGTTTTTCTCGCCGGTCTCTTCCTCCTGTTCCTCTTTTAGCTTCTCGCGTCGTTTTCTCTCCCTTTTAAAGGAGCGCGATTGTACAACAGACGCAGGTGAATTGGATTTTGATCGAGAGATTTCGAAAGATTTCAGGCTCCGCTGGTTTCAAAATTTCCTCGTAATATTCTTCGCTCGCAATCCAATTCGACGTCACGCGTCGAACATTTCAATTTCACTGGCTTTGTTACCGACGATAATGTCGTTTTTAAAGAGTTTCTTCCTTCGATTTGGATTTAATCGACGTTTCGTCGTTTAGAAGGATAAATGAAAGATTATTCGAGAAATGCCTGTCCACAACGTGAACGAAGAAGGACAGAATGATCCTAGGAAAAGCTCAGAGCTGGACATTCAAGAATCAGTCACAAACACCTGCCAAACGAATCATCGCCGTTGATGTGCAACATCATATTGCAATCGAGGGATCACCTAATACACGAATGCAGAAAATTTGAAACGTGGAAACGTGAATACAAACTTTGTTGTCCAAACACAGCTCTGACAAAACGAGATGTTGGACTCGTCTAGAAGAAACTCAACTTTACCATAGAATCTAACCAACAAAAGGTAGAGGACAACCAGGCAATGTGACAGTAATCGATTAAAGATTATTGGCATTATTCTGCAAAAACGGTTTGTGAAAAAGAGAAATGAAGAGAAATTGTCCCGCGGTTGATCTTCGTCGATCGTTTTGCCGGTATTTGAAATTATGTTTTCACTTTGCTCGTCGGGATTTCGCAAGATACATTCCGGGCAACTTCCAAGATAGATCGTGCTCATTTGTATCCCCTGATCTTCCTCCCTGTTTAATTCAAATGTGCCTCACGTCCAGCTACGTACAAGGAGATGCGTTATTGGTTAATTTACAAAGAGAGAAATTACGATACGGACGATGGCAGAGATTCAGAGGTAAAATTTAATCCTCTGCCTTGGACTAAATTACGCTCGTCGTACGGATCATTCCCCGGAGATTACCGCAGGATCTCTCACTCCGATCCGCCAACTAGACTCTGCTAAATTTAGCAAAAAGTCCAGAGCCGCGGAAACAAGGTTGGAAGAAAGAAGAACAAGCTTGGCTCTGCGAAAACTCTCCGAGGAGCGGAAAATTCCCCGAGAGTCGTACCTAAAAATCGAACCTGAGGTAAACCGAGGCAGACTGCGAGAAGCTACACAGCGCGGATCCCGCGTTTCCCATGTGGCAAGGTTCCGAGAATAGACAATGGTGGTGGAAGATGACGATCACGGCCCGATTAGCGAGGACACCCCGAACACGTAGATCGGCAGGAACGTACACGCGTTGACGTCTCCTCGCTCGACTCGTTCATCAACGAGGCCGAGCCTAGCCGGTGCGGTGTACGCGTTTGTCCAGGTTAGGCTAGATAGCCAGCCTGCTCTCTCTCTCTCTCTCTCACTCTCTCACTTGCTCTCTGCAGGCCAGGCGCGGCGTACCAACACGCTCTCCTTCTCCTTTACGTGAACGGCTAACGATGCCCATTAGAGCAACGAGGGACTCGCAGTCTTGCTGACTAATCGCAATGCACACGACTCCATAGCTCATGCAGATCGGCTATTCGTCTTGCGGTATCCTCCAGTTTGTCAGCCGAATCGATTCGATAAAGATACCAGCTGTCTATGACGTCCGAGCACCGAGGAGGAGGAAGAGGATGGCAGACTCTCCGGTTTGCTTCTGCACGCTCTCCACGTGAAACGTGGCGCACAGACGAGAGGGATCCAACCACCAGGTATCTCGGTGGAAGAGATACCTCTCGATACGAGCGACGAGCGGAGACGAGCGACGTGCAGCTACGCTCCACGGCTCCCGAAGGCCCTTTAAAGGCAGCGGCCTGTTCGTTTGCCGCATTTCTAGCGTGTTCGGGGACGCTACCGCATGGGATCGATGGCTTTTAACGAGACGATGATGGAAACGAGACCCGGGAGAGAGGAAGAGGAGCCACGCTCTTTATACCGCTCTTTTCTTCCTTAATGCGTCTGCTTTTTTTTGCGCGTGTCGATCGGACAACCCAAGCAACTTGCAAACCGTACTTGCTTCCCCGCGCGTACGTTTCTCCGGGGAACCTGGTGAGGGAATACTTTTCGTATTTACGCAGCTGACAAACGGAAAGACGATCGCAAAGTGGATAAGTGGTTTAGTTGCCGCCGAATGACACGGCGGCAGCTTGTACTTTTCTTCCTTTCGTTCTTCCTCCATTTTAGGTGAAAGATTTAGGTAAAGATCAAAGGATTTAACGAGAAAGACGAGGTCGATTCTATTTAATTACGGGTTGCGAGCAACTCTAGATTTTACGGACGAAACCAGCTGTAAAAGTTTTGGTAAATTGGAGACACTTGCGATTTCAAGGACAGGTTCTATGTTGGAACAACCCTGACATGTCATCCCGTCGAACGATTCCGTCTGCGATCCCGCACAAATTCTTGCTGCAACAGAAAGAAGGAGAGTAGGAAAGAAAAGAAAAAGAGAAAGAAATTTATAGAAAAAAAAAGAAAGAGCCGTTTTACGGCTCGGTTTGGCCAGAATGTCGTCTCTGTTTTCCCTGGTCTCGCGAACGGACTTCTCATTACAGCGTATAGAGGAGAGAAGTGGGTCGTGGCACGGGCGCGGTAGCCAGTCACGGCGAAGGTGAAGCTAGGTGGGGTACACACGATCCCATTCCTTCTACGAGGAGGGTAATGATAATTAATCCAGTAGGGACCGCTCCTTTCAACCGGACCTCGGTTGGTCAGCGTCGGAGGCGCCTGAGGTCAGCCTCGGGAGAGCTGCGAGCTCCTCTCCTCGTCTTCCTGTTCCTCCGCGTCCACACCGGCTCTCCCTCTTCCATCTCTTCTTTTTCTTCCCATTAACCAATTAATAACGTCACCTACTATGGCGTTACCGTTCCGGTTCTCCTCCCTGCGTTGACCCTGGGGAACGGTACCTGCGCTCAGTTGAGCCCCCTCTGGGTTCGAAGAACCTAGAACAGAGAGCGTCGTGGCTCGCTCGCTCGCTCGCTCGCTCGGGAGCACTCGGCAGTCACAATTGGGAATGCAATTTTGTAAAAATCTGTCCTCTCATCGAACGAGCAAGCCTGCTGTTTCTCTCTCTCTCTCTCTCTCTCTCTCTCTCTCTCTCTTTCTCTCTGTTGTCGAGCTGTTGTTTCAATTCGCTTGTGAACATTTTTCGTGTTTTCCCTCGACTCGATTTCTCCGATCAGGTCTCTTTTCTCCGTTTAAATCACGATCGTTTCAGGATCGGATTAAACGAATAAGATAACGACTCCAATTGTTATACGAATATACGCCAATTCACTTTTTACAGAGATATATTTTCTCCTTATGTACCGTATTTTTTCGAGACGTTTAAAGAATGGATTTAAATTTAAAATTAAAAGCCTACCGTGAAACGTTGAATATCGTTA
The DNA here is from genome assembly GCA_036937485.2 of Tetragonisca angustula. Lineage (NCBI taxonomy): Eukaryota > Metazoa > Arthropoda > Insecta > Hymenoptera > Apidae > Tetragonisca > Tetragonisca angustula. The sequence continues at coordinate 90,181 of JAWNGG020000231.1, read as the reverse complement.
TACCTGTAAATTCCACTCGAAAAAGAACTGATTAAATCGGTATGTCCTGGACTGAAAAGCGAGAAGCCGGCTGGAGAAATAGGAGAGGGGAGGGGGAGGGGAGGGGGAAGTAACGAGAAAGATCGTGACTCTTTCACCTTTTTCGCCGAGTGTTTTCCGCTCGTAATACCGGGGACTTTGATTCGCAATGCTCGCACAAGTGTGCTTGTACCACTTGAACCATGAAGAAACAACGGGGCCCGATAAACTTGCAACGATAAAACGTACACGATAGCAGGCCCGGGTCCGGGTCCCGGTCCGACCAATTATAAAGCCGCCAGCGAAACTTTTCTCTTTTTCCTTTCGGGAACGCAGAGCGGAAACAATGGATCTTTTCAGCCGGGGCAACAACACTGGCGCAACAGCCACTTTTATTCGCTTGATCTCACCTTTTGAACCGCCGTTCGTGAACAAGCCGCAGCCTACTGCAATTAATCGAAATTCCTCGCGATTTCGCAGTTTTTTTTTTTAATAAACCCGGTTCTTTCTCCCCTCTGGCACAATGTGATTTTCAACAAGTTTCCTTTTCGTTGATCGTTTGGCATGAAAAAGTGGTTGTCGTATTCCCGTGTATCGATATTGTTGGGTTGTGCTCCATTGGTTTCACAGACAGAGAGAGAGAGAGAGAGAGAGAGGAGAATTTTAACAAGATTATTACATTCGTTACGTGCCGCTTACAGCAGCTTTATCTTTCGTCATCTAAATGTACGGTTGCATAAAAGCAAGGTTTCCAACTCGAGCGACAAACAACGCCTGCACGATCAATTTAACGGCTGATTCTGATGAACGTGTCAGATGAAGTCGTTAGACGGCCAGATAGCGGAATGGGTATTTCAATAGGGTTATTATCGGGTGAAATTTGATTGGACGTTCGTGTTGGCTTGTACAATATCGCGACTGCTTCTTTTCTTTTCTTTTCTTTTCTTTTCTTTTCTTTTTTTTCGTCCGAATACCATTTGATACTCTTTGATTCCTCGATATTTATCGTCGAGATTGGTAAAAGTCGCGGTGGCGGTATTTGAGAAATTGCACAACTCGTTTTCACATTTTCGAAAAGTTTCGAACCCAAGCGTAACAACTTTGATCGCAGGAAACTTCACCACGAAAAGATTACGCGATCCATTCCAAAGTTTTTAGTTTCTTTCAGCTGCAGCGTACAACGTACAGAGCCGTAAGAAACGACACTGGCGTGTCCCCAATTAATTTCCATTTGGCCACAGCGAAGCAGCCCCTGTTCCATAAAAACTCGCGAATTATCACGTTATTGGCGTTATTTTCTGAAGGCGGGAGAGAAAAAAAAAAAAGGAAAATAGAGACTCGGGACATAAATCACGGAGCGTCGCGGATGGAGAAACCGACTGGAGCTTTCCCAACAGCCGAGCGTGCGCGAGTAAAACGTGAAACAAGAGGAGCAACTAATCGACGCGCACAATAAATTTCATTCGTTAGCTCGTCTGTGCTTTGAAACGCAGATCTTCGCAGTTATATTGTTCTACGGGTACAAAGCGTAACTAAGTAATTTACAGTTTCACTTTTTCTCGAGTTTGGACGAATCGCGACAAATGTTTAACGATTCGCTTTGTCACGCTAGTCCTCACTAGGTGTTCAGTTACGTGTTCTTATTTTGCAAGCGTAGCTACGCGTGACAAAACAAATTTGCATTGTTGTGGCATATCAGATTTCTCGGTATGCAAAGTGAGGGCGTACGTGTGTGCAGTGGATTCAGTAGATAATTGGTGAGCTAACCTTCTCGGTTGCTCGGTGAAAAGTTACTTTGTCCTGAGATACAAGTAGACACGAACGCAAATTTCTAACCCTTTGCGCTCGACTGCCCTTTCTGAGTTCGTACGTTGCACTTCAATCTAGCCGGCAACTCGGATTTCTTCTTTTTTTATAACTTGCTGGTAATTATGACGAACGTATACATTTGGCGTTGTAGCACAAAAGTATAATGTCCGAGCAGAAGCCTAGAGTGAAAGTTATAATAACGACGTGAGAAGAACGAAAGAAGAAATTTCCGAAGACAATCGACACACGTAAACTAAACTTTTATTGCTTCATACGAAAGTTTGAAAAAATGGTGAAGGATATTAGTTTTCCAGAGATTGAGAACTATTAACTCTTGCGTGTTATACTTGCTCTAGCAAACGTGAGAAAGATACAATCATCAAAATGTTCTGTTAAATACCATTTGAATGATTTGACGTTTCGTTAAATAAATTGCTGGTAAATGACAGAGGAAACGTTTGGGCCGAGGCAATTTGTTCGTACATTTGTAGCAAAAGTTTTGTGGTACTTAGCGTGAGACACTTTGCAGAGACGTACACCGTGTACAGATATACGGATGTATAGAAATGTCAAAGACAGATACGGAGCAGGCTGAGAAAAGAAGTGACGCGAGTGCACGGGGTTAACAAATGGTCGGTTGGTCGCGCAATCCCGTCACCTCCCGTATTCTGTCGCAATCGGGCGATCACGCGAGCGACAGTCGCATAAACAGCACGTTCGCTGTTCGCCAGGCTAGTAGTACAGAAGTGTCATAAGCGAGCGGAGAAGCGAATAGACGCGAGGAGCCCTCCACCTCCGAGTGTGCCGAAGATTTATTGACCGCGAGAGTTGCACACTTTCCCTGGGAGACGTAACCGGATCGACCAGCGCGGCGCGACGCGGCACGGCACCGCGCAAGCGAAAGATGCTCTCCGTTTCATCTTGTCCGCTCGTTTCTGTCTCTATCTCCTCAGTGCTTCTCTCGTGTCTACCGTGCAACTACCATCAGCAACATAAACCTCCGTGCGCGCTGCCCCATCGTTTGAAACTTTGGTAACACGATTGACGAACGGACAGATGTAATTGTAGAATTTTTGAGATTCGTGCGGAAGAAATTCGAGATTGCTTTCTTTCTTTTTTTTTTTTTTTTTTTTTTCCAAGGGACGAACTTGAAAATTCGTCGAACGCGAGGCTCGTTTTCGACTGTTACACGCGAGTTTTCTCCCAGTTCCCCGATGCCGAGCACGTCGCGTCGTTTCGATCCCATTAGTACGAACACAACGAGAACGCGATCGTGACGCGGGGAGCAGGTTCGATTTCCGTGGGACGTATCGCAAGAACCAGAATGAATCGCGTCGGCGCGGCGCGGCGCGGCGCGGAGTGATTTAGAAACGCGCGGTAAGCGCCAGGCCTCCGACCATGTCGAAATCGTAACACATGTTGCGCCGCGAACGAAAACTCGCATGCAGGGTGCAGAAGAAGAAGAAGAGGGGCGAAAGAAGAACGATCCAGGCCGCCCAGGAACGTGTGCGAGGTTTGTCTCGATGCTTAGGCCAGCCTCGTATGTATGTATGTATGTATTAATGTGTGTATGTATGTATATCTCGTCTCGGAGCTCGCGATCGTGAGCTCGCGATCACGCTGCCTCTCTCGCTCTGTTAATGCGTCATTTCTCGTGCGCACGCGAACCAGCCGGCATCGAGTCGAGTCGAGTCGAGTCGAGCCGAGCCGAGCCTAGCCGGCGCGCTACGATAATTTAGAAAGCGGATGGGGATGATGCATCGCCGTCGCGGATTTTTCAATTAGCCGCCACGATTTTATGGGAAATTTATACGCTTCTCGCTGTTTCTCGTCGTCGAGGGCCGCTTAACTGCATAAACGTGTCCCTCTCGCGAGCATCTCGCGAGAGTCTCTTTGATTAACGGCGGGACACGATGCGTTTGTCGTTGGAAATTGCCAGGATTACGGATCGTGACGGAGGATGGCGTCGATAATGTGGTACAGTGTGCGTCGAGACGGGACAAACAGAGTTTGAAGTATAGCAATTGTTGAGATGCAATTAGAATATCTTAATTTATATTCAGGGAGGATTGCACATGTGCGATCGTACGGTGCATTTTTGCTGTATGTACTTTTATCACGCTTGAAAAGTGAGAATCTGTGTCAGGACTGACAATGCCACTGAGTCTTTTCGAGTATCGTGTCGTGGAATCACGTACCAAAGTGTGTGTGTAACTCGTGCTGTTCTTTGCAACGTTTCACGGTATACTTTGCCTTACGCGTCGTTTTACGCGTACCAGCATTGATTAAATCCCCAACGGTTAACAGAAACGTAGATTAAATTTTTCAATGTTGAGAAACTTCCATATTGCGAAAATTTTGTTTCTCCTCCTCGATTGCTTCGCCATTCTTATCCGTGTACACGTTGCGAGAGCGCAACGTATCAATCACCTTCAATCAACCCCGATTGCGCTCCCATCCAACAATCACACCCACGAATCTCCACACGGTCCCCAATGATACTCCATATAACGCAACGCATTAACTTTCACCCATAATTCACCCTCGGATGGTTCGTGTTGCTCCGACGTCGGTTCTTCTATCCCGGAGGTTAGACACGGACAGAGGATCCCTCCTAGACTCGAGCCTCCGCCGGAGATAATATCAGTTTTCTTCCTGGTACAAAAGAGGCAGGAAGGAAGAATTCGTCTGGTTCTCATGCGCGAAACGATCCTAGACGTTGCTTCCGGGCACGAAACACCCAGCCGAAGGAACCGATCCATCATTCTCCCCGATGTTTCTCTCGGATCATCATCGACCGACCGGTCGTCTTCTTATCTTCGCCCGTGGTCGACGCGGTCGCTTCCAAAAATACGATAAATCACGCAACCGTCGATCGTTGTTGGAACTTGCTCTTCCTCCCTTTTCTCCTTCCGAATAGTCGACGATCGCTGACGGCGATCGAAACGCCGGGAACCTACGAGAAGAAGGGGGCTCGAAGAACGTATCTTGGAGCGATTTGTGCTGGCAGCTTTCGTTGGTGCTACGCCGAAAGAAAGAAGAAAAGAAATGGCTGGTCGTTACCCAACCCACTAAGTCGGATACTTAGGAATACTCGCGAGAATCGAAAACTCGTTTGGAATACCTGCGGCTCTATAAACGTGCTCCAGTCCCGCTCCAGGAAGCTTTTAAATCAGGCGGGGGCGGTTTCCGATGGACGGGCCACTCGAGGAGCTAATCCGCAGCGTGCGAGTTATTGTTTGACAAGTGTTTGTGCGCCTCTCAGCTCAACCTCTGCGAGACAGAGATGGTTGAGTTTCGTCGACCGATCGAGCTGGATTATGGCGACGATTCACGTCGGGGAAACGTCGAATGGATGGATTTTGAGATACCCTCCCAAACATTTCACCGAACTTTGTACTTTGAAAGTCCTTTGCATCTCCGTTCCAACTTTGCGTAGAAACTGGCGCAAGAATTTCGTTGGCTGCCCCTCGAGTTCAGCCGCATAAATTCACCTAAACTAGGTAGATTTATGTAGCTAGTTTCCTGGGAAAAACGCCGATTATTCTCTTTCCGCGGCTTATCGCCTGCTCGTTCGCCCGCTGCGATCTCCAATCCATTCAGTAGCTTGTAAATTCGTTGGAAACTATCAATTAGATACATCCCACCATCGGCCCACGCTCTGGATCACAATGTATAATCAGAATATTACACCTCCGTACCTAGGACTAAATTATCCGCTATCCGCTATTCAACTAGATAAATGCGGGTGCAACGGTCTGATAAATCATCCAGCAACGGATTCCACCGTACAACGCGGTTCTACAATCTCACTCCTACGTGGGCTTCATTGAATTTACGATAACGTTACGTCTAATAGATCAGAGATTCTGTCGTCTGCGCGGTACTTTTCACTTTTACGTTCACTCTCTTGGCTCGCAACGCTGTTTTTGGAGAAACTGACGGCGAAGTATAGTAAGCGAAAGATAGAGCAACAGCGCGATAAGTAGACCGGCAGGCAACTAGCCTAGCAACGAATGGAGATTTTCTGCCGTATCGCGCGATTGGGAAGGTAGATCAGGTAGTATTTTCGCCAAAAATGTGTCGTTGGACAATCAACTTTGTGGCCCTAACGATACTGTCCAGGGATCCGTTACGTTTCGTACGTTTATTGAATCTGGCTGTAAGATCGAGGCCAGAGGAGCACGTCTCCTACACATTTCACTTTCACGGTGGCGCCGTCCCAATTTTCTGGGGGAATTCGCCGAAATTTTCCTGCCGCGAGCGCTCCGAAAGCGAAAAATAAATGAATTCCTGAAACGTGTATCGTACGATCGACCTGACCGTGGAGAATCACTGCGCAACGCGGTCTCGGACGAACCTGTGCGATAAGCGCATGTCGGACAGAAGAGCGTCCGGTCGGACGAGCGCTGCCGGCGGGGACAATTACGCAGATGTGTGGCTGGCAGAGCGGGACGCGCGAGCGTGTCCTGCAGCTTCGGGATCCTCGGTTAGTCTCGCGCGCGTGTACACCTCCGACGCGAGCGCGCGTCTGTGTGCGTGCGTGTACGTGGAACGCGGAGAATACAGGGAGATGGACCGTACGGAATTAGCATGCTCCGTGCTCTCCGTGCTCTCCGTGAGGGAAACGTGCATGGAACGGGCTGGCGAACGGAAACACAGTGCCCCCTCTACGTATCTACGAGCACACGTGTGCGTTTCAGCGAGAAAGGGGAGGAGGAGGAGGAGGAGGAGGAGGGAGGCGGTTTAGTGAACGACGTGCAAGAGAATGAAGAGGACGAGGACGAGAAAGAGGGAAAAGTGATTACAGAGCGCGAGCGAGCCCCTGGTTGCCCCCGGCGCGTGCGTCCACCTCTTCGACCATCCTCCTGTAAAATCCTCCCAGTTTCACCTTTCCTGGAACACCGCCCCGGGGGCCGTGTTCGAGAGATCTGGCTGTTGGAGAGCGTTAGGACGGCAGATATCCGGCGACCAGCCGGAATAGAAGGACGGTGAATCGGTGTACCAGGTGGCTTCAAGGATTCACCATCCTTGAAAAAGGTGCTTATTACCCGGAGAAAGGTGGATTTCAAGAACCGATTTGATAGGTATGCCCCCTATAGGTTGGTTCGTTCCTCCGGCACGATTGCGCGTCCTCTCTTCGTTCCTTCCTACGTCGCACGCGTTTTGTCGCGTTTTGTCGCGTTTTGTCGCGTTTTGTCGCGTTTCATCGACCAACTCCGAGTCCCGTCCGAGTCGATCTACGCACGAGGAAACCTTGGTTGGGCCACTCGAGCGGGAGAATTCGAATTTCGTTCGGTTCGGTTTGTCACGATCATCCGTTAACGGGCTACGCGTTGCTCATCCTCTCGTCTGGCAAAAGGAGAAAGAGGCACCGTGCAACGTGCTCCTATCCACCTTCCGCTGTTTACATAACGCGAAAAACTTAATCAAGCCTGGATCGAGCCGAGGTAAAAAGCGTGTAACCGAGCTGATCGCCGCGTAATCGGCGATGCGCGCGTAAAGCGGATGGAATGCGGAGAGCGTGCGCAAGAAAAATATCGAACGGTGGATACTGACGGATGGAAAGTTGGAGGGATCGGCTACCCTTTCGTCGCTCGTTTCGCACAGCCACCTCTGCCCCCTGATACGTAAAAACAATGATTGATAATGGGTAACGGGTAATGAGGAATCGTAATGGGTGCTGCGCATCGGTCGAGAGAGAAAATGACTCGCGATTAACGTCAGAATCTGTTACGCTTCGCGATCCGCTCCTTCGTTCGTTTGGTAAATTACAGTTTGTTGGTAGCTCGACGATGGAAAAAAACGAGATTGAAATAAAGGACGACATCGGTGTCGTTGGACGCAGTGTCTTTTCTGTACGTTGCTTCTCGGACAAAAATCTGGTGGACGTTGCTCGAAATCGAGTCATCGAGTTCACCGGACCGACCGAGTTCAATTTTTCATCCCGTGGCTGACGGTATTCAGTGTTACGTCAACGCTTCGCGATCTCGCGCCATTAACTGTAGTAGGAGTGAGCGCGGACGCGGCTGAAATTGCGCTTTTAGTTTAATTGCAGTGAAAGTTCAGCCTGTGTACGTGCGAGTGTGTGTACTTACGTGGACGCAAGATAATCGCATTTACTCGGACCACTCGCGCAGAGAAGACTACGTGCCTCTGTTTTCGCGCAAGTCCGCGTGACCCCTCCGTCGCGTCGAACCTTCTTTTAATTACGATCGTGCCAATTCCAAGTGGCGTTTTCACCGCGTTCGTCCCGCGAGTTCGCGGAATCCGACGTTCCGATGAAAGCAATCGGCGCATTCCGCTGTGAAACGCCGGTGTCGGTAATTCGACGTGGCGACGACAGAGTTTCCCGAGAATTCTTTCGACAACCACGGACATCGTTGAACTGTCTGCAACGTAAATTACGATACTCGATCGAAATTGCAGTCGCGGTCGTTTATTTTGCTAAAAATTACAGCCCCAGAGTCTGTAGAAGTAATTAGATAGTCGTAAAGAAGAAAAAAAAAAAAAGGACTAGCAGTCGATGTAGATGATTACGAGGAATTGAAACTCTGAAACGTGTCTCGTGACACGTCAACAGCTTGCCAGTCATTCTGGTCGCGATTTACGCACGGATGCGCTCGCAGCCGTGAATCGTGCGCAGCATGTCGGTCTAGCTACGCATTATCATTACCTTGATCCACATCTACATTGTCATTAGAGATAGGCCGCGCGACGCCACTTTTCAAACTCGAAACACACGATCATTCTCGCTCGCTCGTTTACCTGCGATGTAACGCTCAACCGTTCGAGCAAGGCCATGAAAAACTCGTACAAAGAGAAGAAGGGAAAAGAAGAAAAGGAAAGAGAGAGAGAGAGAGAGAGAGAGAGAAGAATTCAACGAAAGGGGGATGAAAGTTGAAGAAGGACGAGGATCTGTCCTCGAGGAACACCGGAGTCTCTACTTTTGCCGACGTTACCTTCGATCACAGTGATTATATCGTCGATGCGGTGCGCCGCGTACGCAAATTTTTGCGCTCTCTTGCTCGCTTTGCACGCCACTCTATTTTTCCATGGTACAGGGAAGCCTTTTATTAGGGGACGACGGACAGGGCACATTTCTTCTCTGTCGATACCAGGCTGCTCCCCTTGTATCGCGATACATCCTCTCCTCTTCATCTCTGTTTTCTTTCTTTCCGTCCAAGTCGGTTTCGTGCAGCGTAAATTGTCGGATGCGAGTTTAGCTGCTACTTGCGAAACTCGTTTCTGCAAAGGGCACGGACAACCTTGGAGATTGTCGAAAGAATCGGAGAAATCGTCAAAGTCTTTGGAGAAACTCCAACGAATACAGAGGATATCTGTAAAATTCTTAACCGTTCAAACAAATGTATCCTTGCAATGTATTTGAGGATCTCTCGGTCAAGATCCTTCATCCGCCATCGCGGTGATTTAATAATCTGACACGATCCAAAGGACTGTAGTTAACGCTGTTGGAACCAGCGTATCGATGGTCGTACACGGTTCAAACGTCGAGCATTTGCATCCAGATGAGAGGTGTGCACGAAGAAGGGAGAAATAAGACATGAATGAGGGGCGGAAAAAGGAGGGGGAAGCAGGATGCGGCTCTACCCCCAAGGAGTACAAGCACGAGTCTTCGACCTCCTCTAGCTCTTACTTCGATCACAGTGATTACGACTTGGATGACTTGGATGCACACAGACACGCGTGTCACGTTCGCGGCGTTCTTAATTTCACGCACTGTCGCACGATTGAGCGTCACGATCTGGAAAAATCTGGAAAAATCGGCCCAAGGCGCATTCTCTCTCCCTCTCTCTCTCTCTCTCTCTCTCTCTCTCTCTCCTGATAATTTTCGAGCTTGCTCGCCTCGCGATCAGTACACCGAGATCGATCATCCTGTACACATGTACATATGTACATATGCCATTTTAAAGAAGATAGTTTGGGATCGTTGGAGTTTGGTTGGAAAACGGCAAAGATTTCGTCGGAGATTTGGTCATTGAATCGACGTCATCGATCGTATTGGGCTGGATCGGAATCGAGCAATTACTTAGCGATAATTAAAGTTGGTGTTTGCACGTGTGTACACCGCGGCTGGCGGACGGTGGCGGATAGCGGAGGAGGAACGAGTCGGAACGGGTCTGGAGACAATGAGGTCCTGGAGAAACAATAGCCGTTCGTCTGTGCACTCGTTCAGCCGGTGCAGCACGGTTCAGCGCTATAAACAATACCGGAGAGAGGCCTGGCTGATAGGGTCAGGAGGTCAGCCCCTGTGGGAGCTCATGACTCTCTTTACTCCTCTTCATCCACCGTCCGTTCAGACCCACCTCCGCCTCCGTCGTGGCAGGTTCTTCCTGAACGAGGTCACGAAATTAATTTTTCTTCTCTGGAGCGAAACGACCGCGAAGCGGCCACGATGCATGGCCGATTCGTTGCTACGCTTTGCCCTGGCCTTTGGCTACCATGTATCGGCTCGGTCTGCAATTATGTTGCACGTTGCGCTTGCAATTACGATCATACGGATGTGTGTGCCGTGCGCGATGCCAGGGTTAATGGTAGCAGGAAGTTTCTGGTTCGTGGTGATTCTTTCCAACAAAGTCCACAGCTGGCTTATCTCTCTCTCCGCGCGTGTGAGTGCAGAGAGCGTGAAGCTTCGAGGAAGGATCCTTTATTCTATTCTATCACGGCGAGCGAGTTACACTCTACCAATATGAAACAAGTCTCTCTCTCTCTCTCTCTCTCGCTCTCTCTCTCTCTCTTTCGAGTTCCTACTTACAAACATCATTTTGGACGTTCAGATTTACGATTGATCGAAACGATTCATCGCGATTGGAGCTACGTTCGTACGTAAAAACGCTACGTACAGTAAATGCATTAATCATGGCGAGTACACGTGTACCAGTTGCTCCGTGGCACGACGCATCAGTCGAAAACAGTTACACATAGATTACGCGAAGGAAGAGCGCGGTACAAACGCGATAATCCAACCTGTTCGCAACGTTCGTCGATAAGCAACGCCAGATTACCATCTCCCTCCTCCGTGAATTTCTCTTTCAGCCGGTCCATGAAATCTCCTGCGAAATTGTTACGCATGTAGCCAAGTACATGCTGAGATAGGCGGCCTTTACGTTTCTTTTCTGCTTCCTCGCCTAGCTTCCACTCAGTCTTTCGCTCTTTCTTTCTTTCTTTCTTTCTTTCTTTCTCCTTTTCCTTTAATCCACGGGAAGCCTTTAACGAGATTTACTCGAAGGCAGGAGCGCGTAAACGCATTCCTTCTGGCGCAGGCGGTCCAAGCCGCAAAAATCTCGCCGGCGAGATCCCTTGGCGAGATAGGATATCCGCGAAGTCGGTTTCGTCGGCACGCTTTTAAGGTCGAAAATGCCCATGGAAACGGCAAACAAATGCATTTGCGCTCGCTCGACCCTTGGTCCCCTTCTTCCCTCCCATCTTCTCCTTTCTTCCTTTCTACTTCTCTCCCCTTCTCCTCTCTTCACTGTTCTTCCGCCGCGCCGCTAGCCAATATGTAGTGTACTTTTTGATACAGTTGTTAGTTACGAGCTTTCTTCTTCGTTCTTAGCGATTCACAAGGCAAATTCACGACCAACTCGCCAAAGAAACGACGATTTTGTGCCACGTTTCAAGAAGAATTCAATAATTTTGACAAACACTTTACTCTACTTTGTACTCCTAAAATTCGCGATCGCGACAATTATTATCTTGTGTTGGCAGCATTTTTAGATTCGTACAAACTGAATTTCGAACGAAGAATTGTTCTGCCGCTAGATGGTTGACATTAAAAATTTCTAACGAAGAAGAGGGAGAGACACCGATTCTTTGGAAATCGGTTGATTAAAGCGAGTAGCGGCCAATTTGTATTCGATTGTGATTTACGATGCAGCCTTCGCGGTCGTCGAAATTTACGGGTGCCAATTTGAAATTATAATCAGTCGCCCCGTTTGATCGCCGGTTGCATAATTTTCTTTAATTAGGATACACGGCGACGTGGCAGCGAATGCCAGAGTATCATACACTTGTGATAATATAAAATCCAGCGTTGTTGCAGGTTGCGTTGTCTCAAAAGTTGGACGTTCCTTTCCGTTTTAACTATATTGCGTCCGATGTAGGAACAGAGAAGCAGTTATAGCTGAGATTGAGAATTACAGTTTTCTATGATGTTGACTCTTGTAAATTCTTCCAACCGATATTAACTTTTTTGGTCATTGATCATTCTCGTATTTACTTCAGTCTTGTCGAGATGATCGATTCGACGTTTCTGGATAACGATATTACTTCGTACGATGTCAAATTTTTTAGAAATTTCTTTAACACGGTACGATATATACTCGATAATCAATAGTATAATCTTCAAACTAAATGCCCGTTCGAAGCTAATGTCTTTCAATAATCTAGTTCCCTGCTTTCTAATTTACAAGTCCAAGACTCTGAAGATTAACTTCCCAACGAGTGATTTATTTCGAGCCACGTGAAATAATTTTCCATCCGTCGATGACCGATGCGTACCTGGCTGAATTTACACCACGTCGATTTATTCTCGCGAAACAATTTCCCCGTTCCTCTCGGAACACCTACGTGTTGGTAGCTCGTTTCAATAAACGGGCCGGGAGAGGGAATCTTTGGCGCGATTTGGAACACGCGTTCCTGTATCTCGTTGGTATACCGTAGAGGCTAGCAGCGTCGTGTGCGCGCGTACATACATACATACATACATACGTACGTACGTACGTACGTACATCGTACACGCTCGGCCTGGACCTCGAAGGCCTCTCGCGAAGAGGTCGCGCTCGGGTCAGGTAATGACGGGGCGAACTCTGCAATCACAGAAGCGCGCACGCCACGTGGCTTTGGTACACGCCTCGATCGACCTCTCCTCGAGTACTCGCGCTCGATCGTGTTCCTTCGGTGAATCGATGAAGACGTAGGCCACGATCGGCCTTGCGCCCATCTCGATTGCGCAACATTTTTTCCAAAAGTTCTTTTTAAATTTTGTCGGAATATAATTCTCCAGTTCTTCAGGGGCTGGAATGCTGGAAGTAAACCTCCGTGGAGAATTAATAACCCGACGACGGATGGCGTATAAGAATCGCGTCGAAGTATCGTCTCTGGCGTCGAATCGAACACGAGAGCTGGAGCTCGATAGGTTCCAGGTTAAAAGCGGCGACGTGGACGTAGTATGATCCGCAAAATGCTTGGGATACACGTTACCGGAGCCGAAGGTCAGAACCTCCGCTGATCGTCATGGGATTAAATGACTTTGTGCCTGTGGAGGTAGGACGGAGCCTGGAGCCTGGGCCAAGAGACTCGAGCCGCGGCACGCCGCGCCGCGATAAGAAGCGAGCCCAACTCTTCTGGTCGCGCCGAGTCATTCTCGTGTAATTATACGTACCGCGAGGCCAATAGAGGGTCTCTGTATCGACAATTAGGGCATTTCGGCTTCCCATTTAACGGACCCTCGATTTATTCGACTACGCTCGCGGTCCTTCTTCATTATCTTTTTTTTTTCACGATCGTCCGTGGCTCCGTTCGCGCTTTTTCATCAGGCCCTACGCCATTCTGTGACTTTGTCAATTATTCATCACGGTCACGCTTCATTCCCTTGAAGAGATCTGTTGCTGAGGATGGAACGGATGCATTTTAAATTTGTAATTTTACTGATTTCTTTCTCTTTTCTCTTTTTTCTTTTTTCATTTCTCTTTTTTTTTTTTTTTTTTTCTTTTGCGTGTGTTTCGACGACGACAGAATTGTGAGAAACAGAGGACGCGCCCGCTCGTTGCCAAAACGAACGGACGAATTGCATAATTCGATCGATAATGGCCTAATGGCTAGGATAGACTCGGATAGAGACGCCACGAATGCGCATTCCTCGAGAGATATATTTGCGAGGCAACGAGCTACACCTCGGTTAATTTGCTTGGACGAGGAACGTGCAATTTGCAGTCGGCCCGACAACGACCGATTTAGTTCCGTTCTAACGACTATAATTGCACACGCAACATGTTGCGAATCGTTCGCTGTCCGTTATTAATTTTGCATCATTGGCGAGCGGCTGTTGGCATTTTCAACAGCTTCGGCGACACAATCGAGAAACGCTTTGAAACGCGACGAGATCCGTGGTAGGGATTGCGTTTCAACGAATGAACGGAAAGATTTGAATTGAAGAATTGCAAGATATAACGCAGATAGATGTCTTTCGTCTTGCGAGTATTTACAACGAAATATCATTTCACATTTCGAAATTCAACGTTTGGCGAAGAGACGAAGAAGTTGTTTGGATAAAGAGGGAAGAGGACAAATTAGATGGAATATTCTTTAATCGGCAATCGCAGAATCTCTTCTGACGTTCCTGGTAATTATCGCGATCCATTGTAATTACACGTATTCGGTCGATATCAACGGGTAACAATCGCGAATACATTATTCATAACGCAGAAATAACAGACGTGAGTCGGCTTTTCTTCACGAGGAGTGAAAGACAGAAAGAGAGAGAGAGAGAGAGAGAGAGAGAGAGAGAGTTTCGTTCTAACAGGATTCGAATTTTTCTCCTTGTCACGATTAGTTGAATCCCTCGTCTTTATTTGCAAACGTCAGAGGCGCGCAAATAAATCTAAACGCTCGTTCGGTTACATCCATCTTGAGGCTTGCGAGTGTAATTGTTCCGACCAACGATTACTCCCGCTACCGACGTTGAAAAATTTAATAAACAATCACGGTAGATCTGTCGAGCTTCGACGAATAGAAAAAAATTGCAAATTTCGATCATTCTGCCGGCTCGATGGAATGAAAGTAGAGCCGCAGCTTCCGCGGATTTCTTGGAAAGATCTTGTCGCGACACGGTGCACGACGTTGGCGCGATTGTTTGAAAAGTGACGAGCAGTGTATGGTGATTAGATAGACGTTCCCATGATGACGTCCGCTGGCTGGAACGAATCGCGTTCTCCTCTGTTTCGATTTCTCATGCGGCCGGGGTTACACGAAACGATGATACGTGTATACGATGGCGGGATCGAGTGTTCTTCGAGAGTTCTTCGCTTCTGAAGTTCTCTCGATGAGAATGGAACCTGTTATCGATAGGAGCGGAACGGTGGAATCGACTAGGCTCGACCATGTGATCCTGGATCAACTAGATCGTGAACGTTTTCAGGAAAACAAGCTCGTCACGACGAGATAACGAAAGATAGAGAAGCGATCGCATTGCGTTGTAAATTTTGACCTGGCGCGCTACTTTGTACCTCGAAGTGAATCGGGATGGAGAAATATCCTGCTCCGGAGAGTTCTAGAAAATCGAGGGCAAGCTGCGGTAACAGAGAGGAGAGAGAGAGAGAGAGAGAGAGGAGGGGGGGGGACGGTCGATTTAAAGCGTGACCAGGAATCTATCGTGCGGACACGGTTTGATGGACAGCCGAGATGGACAGAAATCGAGTAAGAAGCTTAGTGCAAGAGCCGCTCTAGGCGTTCTGAGCCGAGGAAAGAGGAGAGACACGCCTGATGTGCGAGGACGCGGAACGACGCGACGTTACAGGTTCACCGTGGAATCTTTGGATTCTGTCACTGAGCCGAGCCGAGCCGAGCCGAGTCGAGTCGAGCCGCGAGCTATTTTCCCTCGGGTGTAACCCACCTACTAGATGGCTCCTTTGTCCAGGCATGCTTATTACGTTATTCTCGTGAACACAGATGCGTATCAGCTAGTCATCGATCCTTGGTAATCGCTTTGCTCCACTTTACCCCTCGTTTCTTCATCATCCGCAATTACCATAGATCCCTTTACTTGGGATACAGTTGCTCCGAGTACAGTTACGTTGCCTCTTTATTCCTCGGCTGGAGGGAATACACACTTACTTCCGCGGGCTTGGAGAACCCGGGATAATTGCGACGGTGTCGTATCAATTAAGCGGATGGCCATTGAGACGCGTGTGTGTTCCTCCCACGTTTCTCTCGGTGGCCTCTTTTTCTACTGATTGAAATTACGCGAATTAAAGGAATTGGAAAATAAGTCGGCAGTTTACGGGTAATTCGTTGCAAACAGGGTCATTATCGACAGTCGGCTCAACCTGTTTGCGATTTCGACGGGCAAGAGTGGCGATCGACCAGCGGAAGGAAGGGAAGGGGATCGAAATTTAGCGTCTTGAGACTTGCGAGAATATTTTCTCTCTTCCGTCTCGTTCTCCATCGGTTACCGTTACAATTGATTTAACCACTCCATACTCAAACTGTGTGTGAACAAATCTCCCTGTGGATGTACATGTTCCATCGCTTTAATCACGCGTTTAACCAGCTGATAAATGAGTTCAGCAACGCGACCGAGACTGCCGGTAATTAAACGTATATCTGCATCTCACTTACGACTGATACAGATATTTCTCTAAATGTCACGAGTAGAAATGAAGACGCGTTATTCCCCCACTTTTTTCCCTCGTCGTGCAACCGGTGCGGCTAATCGTCAGACGACCTTAATATCGTCGTGGCTTTTGCGTTGCATCTTTCGCCTGGCGCAAAAAAGACTCTGGAAAATCGTTGCTGGAGGCCGTGGAACGCGTTCCAGCTGGACGTGGGTCAGATATTCGTGGCAGCTTATCAATATTCATAACGTATGCTCGGCTCGCGTTATACATATCAATCAGCCGTGGCCGATTCGAAAATGAGCCCGGCCAGATTGCCAGGCTATGTACTTGCGCTCAACGTCGCGACTCAACGTTGACCAGATTCGCTCCTGGAAATTGGCTTTGCCGACGATTTTAGATAATTCCCATGCGAGGCATTCCCTCCGCCGAGCGAGAGATGACTCCATCAGCTTGTAGCAATCTTTTTCGATCAGGCTCTCCGTGATTCCCTCGACAACGTTCGATCGTTCCTTTTTCCACGAAATCCTTCTTCTTCCTCTTTTTTTCCCCTTTTTTTTTTTTGAAGAAAGTTTTTTCTCCTCGATGTTATACCGGTGTTCTTAAAGGGGCGGCAGGTGTTTCCAGATGTTAATTAATATTAGTGCATATTGCGTATCGAAGGAGCTGATCATACGTGGATAATTTCTACGAGGAGAGGCTTTATAATTTGAGGTCTGAACAACTGAACGGGAGTAAGATGGAATTTAACGCAGTGTTGAAGCAAATTTCCCTTCGCGTTTCATTTGAAAGCGAAAGAGGCAGCGGTTCAATAGACAACAATTTTTAACAATTTTCGAAACACGTTGTCCAAAGAAATGGAACTTGACAGAAATTTCCAACTTGCCAGTCGACTTTAACTCTATAAATTTAGAAGCGCGGGATTTGATACGATTGGCTAAGGAAAACGAACGCGCACGCTCTCTTTCTCTTCGTCGCTCTTTTACTTGGGTGGAAGCATTCCTGCACGTCACCGTGTCCGCCCAGTGGCTCCGCCGAATCGCGGGAGACTCCTTATATAATTAACCATTAAATTATAAGTTTGGCTATCGAACCGCCGGCGAAGCTCAGCGCCGGACTAGAAGTAATTACTTGGCCCTCGAGGGGCTCCGGAACGGCAGCGACCTTAGCCGAGATCGTCGAGAAAAAAGAGAGAGAGAGAGAGGAAGAGGAATACGTTACAAGGAGAAGGGAGAAAGGGCGAGTAAGAAGGAGAAAGGAAGGACATCGAGAGAGAGGGAGAGAAAGGTGAAAGGGACGCAAAGGGAAATAAAAAAAAAGAAAATAAATGAAAGACAAAAAAAGGAAGAGAGAGAGAGAGAGAGAGAGAGAGAGAGAGAGAGAGGGGAGAGAGAAAAGGCTACGTTACTTCGAGGAGGGAATTGCCAGTACCGCTTCCATCGGCGTAATGATCAGAGGCGGGACTTTTGCCTTTTTAATCGGCATTAATCGCGCCGGGGGCTCTATCCCGAAGGCAATGCTCGTATCGTCGTTATGTTCCATGCCGCAACGACCCGACGAGAGCGATCTGCATTAATGCGGATGCCCACCTTTCCGTCCGTGTCCGCTGCTGGATTCTTCTTTCACTCGGATGAAATATCGACCCAACCCCCGGCCTCCGTACCAAAATTATGAGGATTGCTTATTGGAATGCTCGCGCGACCAGACGGTAGCTGCAGGTGCAGCAAGTGTCGTGAAAACCCGGTTCGCAAACGCTTCGACTTGCGAATCGCCTTTTCGTAGTTGGTCGCTTGAAAATTGTACCTGACACGCCGCTTTCGACGATTTCATCCTGGCATATGTTTGACGTTGCTAATTTGTTCCAACAACCGGTCATCGTACACGCGTGACAGCCATGATTTTCAATTATTCGAATCCTCGAACAATTGAAATCTATTTCGAACGTACTGCTGGTTCAACACATTCCGCACGCTCGTGTGTGAAATCGTGCAGCGCACTGTGATTTACTACTGTAATAAACTATAAACTAGCAGTCGGCTCTGAGTCGTACTCCACATGGTAGCGCGTACAGTGTACGTCGTACGTTTCTGTTAAATCAAGCTCGTGTGTACGGTAGACAACGTCTAGATTCGCGCTTCTCTCTAATTTTCGATCCAACCTTCGTCTCGTGCCAGTGAATCGCGGTGGAATTTGCGAGTTCGTAAATTTACGAAGCAGCGTGTACGATTTTGAGAATGATAGCCGATCGCGCTTTTGCAGAGAAAGGGAGTGAAAACGCGGCGACTAGTCGAGTTGGATTCTGAACGACTGGATCACAGCGAGGAGGAGAGGATTTTTATGAACGATGGCAGATCGCTGTTGAAGCGGCTCGCTAGGGCAGTTCTCGTCGTCGTCGCGTCTCGTCCCGATGATCCGGAGGACGTGGCGCGTTTCCAGGCGTCCTTAAAGGTGGCCACACACGTCGCGATCTCGATACTCGTTGTCTTCCCTTTCACGTGGACGGTGCCGCGGTGGCCATCAAGAGGGTTCGAGCAACGGCCGAGCTTTGTCACCGTTGCTGATCTTCAACCGTGTCTCCTGTACTTACAGCCGTCTGAACCAACGACTAATCCCAATTTAATGTCACGCTTCATCCTCCCTTTCCTCCGCCGTGCCACATCTCCTGGCATCTCGCATGGCGTCGCGTTTTTCTCTTTCTACCGGGGCGATCGCTGCGCCTCTCCGTGTACCTCGTTTATTTCTCGAGCCTCCAGCTCGTGAAGAGGATTCTTCTCCTAATGGCTCTCGAAATATCGTTACATCGGTTTAGAATGTTCCTCGATTCGCCAAAGAAATTAATTGGCAACTCGCGAGTGAAGAGGCACTGAACGAAATTTTCTGACCGAGCCCGGCACGCGTGCTCGCTGGCTTCACTCGCATCTCGCCGCTACAACTAGAAATCTATTTCAAAAGAGATTGAAATGCGTCGAGCTAAAAGAGTTGAAGCGTCTTTCTATTCCTTTAACTCTCTCTCTCTCTCTCTCTGGTTTCGCGAGAATGCTAAATCAGGCGAAAAAGCGAGATCTCCTCGAGCTGTTAATTCCTTCGAAGAACATCCGAGAATCGTGTCACGGAATGATCGATTTATTCTTTGGTACGATTTTAAATCAAAATTTAATTAAGTAAGACGTAAGACGAGCTCTTTGTTACGTAAGTTTCACTATGTTCTCACACGAATGAAAAGCAGATTCGTTAGAGAGGAAGAAATAAGTTACGACACGATGAATTGATCTGTATTTTTCAGTGAAATTCCTTCGATAATTGGGTCAAACGGCAATTTGCGCGAACAAATAGTCGGAAATTTGTTAGATCCGCAACAACAGGATGTATTGTTCGTGGCAGGCGAGGAATGACGTTCCACGGGATTTCCCAACGCGACGGGCATTCTTCCTTCCATTGGAATTCTTTCTAGAATCGTTGAATTTGAATCGAAGAAATCGTGTTGGAAAATTCCGTGTTGGAGATCAAGAGAATTGCGTCGACGAATGATCGCAGAATCCGAACTTTTTTTTTATCTCTTTCCCTCGGATCACGCGAAAAGAATTCGTCCTAGAATTTGTAATTTATCTTGCTCCTCTCTCAGTTTCTGTTGTCTGCGATCTCTCGCGATCACTGCGAATTCTCTGCGTTCGTGTGTTTAACGAAGCGCGTTGAATTGATTTGTAAAAAAAAAAAAAAGCAATAATTGAAAGTTCTTAAGACGGAAATAAAAGATAAAGCAAGCGCTGTTCGTTTTGGAAATTCAGAAAAACTGGTCGTAAGAAATAAGCCTTCTTATTTAAAATCTTCTAAAATACGAGAGATTCTCACGTTTTTACGTGACTAATCAAAATTGTTCTTCTTCTGTTACAGGTAAGAGAACCGTTCACAACCGACGTTCGACCTTTCTTTTCCTTTCCAGGGAAAGGGTTCCAAGGTATGAATTGAAAATTAATTTCCGACCGTCTACAACGTCGTGATTCGTAACGACGTAACCGTAATATGGTACGTGTGCGTTTAGGTGTAGTATACAAACGTGGGAGGGTAACATTTGCACGTTTGATACTGGCAAAAGTGAATTGAGTGAAAGCCAGATCTCCAATGATCACGACGACAGATCGTGAAATTAACTCATGGATGTAGCGCGATGTCGAATAGAGATCTTATCGGAAATAACGTAATTTTGCTCGAGGATCGTCCGTTTAATGACGAAACACCTTCGACTTGCTCTCCCGTAATTCACTGACAATTTTCCATTCGCTGTTTGTTCGCGGTTGTGCAAGTTTGTCACACACTCGTTGTTCTAAATGACACCAATGTTTCGAAAACGAATTGCAAATAATAAATAATAAAATTGCAACGCGTGGTGGGGCAAAGATCGCGCGGACGGGGACAAGCGAGTAAATTGAAACGAAAAAGTGTCGCGATGGTTGATAAACGAGCGTGCACGTTCCCGTTATCGTGCGATGTTCATCGACGTGTAGACGTAAAGGATGATCTTCCCGGATCGTTTATATCGATTCTGGCGGTACACAGCCAGATATTCTGCACACAGGCAGAATCTAATGCACGAACGACATGTTATCACCAACATGCACGGAATCGACGCCAGCCTTAATTATGTGCATTAGCGTGATCATCATTCTCGTTATTATGGCGTATAGAACGTCGGAGCATGTTGTAGCACTCGGCTTCAGGGAAGATCGTCATTAATATACTGCTAACCAGACAGCCTTGTAGCGCCGTGCATTTTCAACAATGACTTCGATAAATCAATCGAACCGGTAATATTTGTTTTAATTGCGGGATTTATTTTCGTGCTGGATGGAATCCTCTTTCGATTATGCGGACACAAGGAGAGTACGATCAATGCGAAAAATTGAACAATTCGAAAAGATTCGATGGTTAAATTTGTATCAAATGTCTGGTAAAAGTATCTATTTTCTTTTCGTGCTGAAACGAGCACGATAAATTTATACGTAATCACGTTGACACTCACGTTCGTTTCGTCGAACTTTCTCGCAAGTTTGTACGCATTCGCTTCGATTTTTAATAGTTTCGAGTTTTGCGTCCAATATGGGAGAAAGGGAGCGTTCTTATCCGATTGTACCGCGCTGCGTCATCGAGAGCCAGTGGTCTTAATAAAATCTGTCGGGTCGATAATTACCCATAAATTCATCGTTTCGTTGATCGATACAATCGACAGATACATCGACCTCTTGTTCTCCTCTCAATTCCGTGTTCCGTGTAATTTCCTACTATCTCAGTTAATACAATTCCGCGACAACCTTCCTACGAAATTTATTTCCGTGTAATTTTCCGACAACTCTTGATTGTCTAGAACTCCAAGTTCAACTGGAATTGAAAATAATAAACGCTAAAATTTCACTCCATGTTCGACTCAACGTCGCATCGTTGGAAAACCAGCCCACACCAATACTTAATCTAATTGTAAGTTGATCATTTTGTTCTTCCCTGCTTCCCCTTATCTTTATCTCTCTCTCCCTCTCTCTCTCTCTCTCTCTTTCTCTATCTCTCCGTTGTCTCTTTTCTTGCTTGTCGCTTTCTTTGTTCTTTCGATTGCACACAGAGTTACAGCGTGTCGCTCGGAGCCCAAGTTGTAAATTTTGCCCCGCGCCGCGTCGTGGTTCGGTTGCGTGCCCTTTATAGGCAAGGCTCTTAAGGGGCCACGTCCAAGTTTTAAGGTCCGTAGGACCGGTGGATCGCGGACATGATTGCATTTGCATTATACACGCCGCGGCGCGCACGCAGATTTATCTGCCCCTGGGGTTTATTTATCTGGAGTTATGGCAAACACTGACCGGCCCGAAGCCGGCCAATAACGTATGGTAATGGAGGGATCCGATTGACTTTTTTACCCTCCCTGTCTCTTTCTCCTTTCCTCTCTATTTATCTCCGACTAACCATCATTCTCCCTCTCTCTCTCTCTCTCTCTCTATTCGTCTTACTCATTACACTCTCCCTCTTCTCGTTCCTACATTTCCTCCTTTTCCTCTCTGCACGTCCATCATTCATTTCCTTGCTCGTCTCTCTCTCTCTCTCTCTCTCCCCTTTTGACTCTCCTCTTCCATTACTCCGTGTAACTTGGTCTATTCCTCTTGGTGTTGGTTTCTCTTAAACGTTGATCTCGCAACGTCCTTCTCTTTCCAATGGTCCTCTCCCTGTTGGCTAGCCAGTGCTTTTATTGGACCCGCGGCCTATCATAACACGAACGATCGGTGAACCTCTGACCCTTGCTCGACCCTCCTACTTCGTTTCTTCCTTCGTTCTCTCTCTCTCTCTCTCTTTCTCTCTCTGTGTGTCTGTCTTTTGTTTCCAGGATTTTCTTTGTCTTTCCCACACCTTGTCGGCTGACTTTTCCCGTTCCTTTACCCACGACGTTCATCGACGCGCGTTTTTCTGCCAACTCAGCCTCCCTCCCTCTGGAGACTCGCTTCGTCCCACCAATATTTTTACTTTCGTCTTTCAAGTAAATCCTTTCAACGAATTCACGCTGCTTTTCCCGTAAAAGGTATACACACGCGTCGACTCTACTAAATCGGCTGGCAATTTTGCGTTTAGCGTCGCGCGAGTTGATTGTAAGTAGAATATGACGTCGAGCGTCAGACAGAGCAGCTACTTGCGCCGACGTGTTGCGAAGTCGAATTGTTACAATCGATTGCTCTCTTTCTCCCTGATTCAACAAGTAAGAATACGAAAACGTAACTCTTTGACAACTCTGCTAAATTCTATCCTTTTTTCGAGAAATGTTTTATCGAAATCGATAAATCTCTCTCGCTTCAACGACACATTGGGAAACGTTATTTACAGACCTATGCTGTATCTTTCAATAACCATAAAACTACGTTTGGAGTGTTATATACTTGAACACATCACGTGCCAATTAGCGAGCGCCCAATAAATAAATACGCGAATAAACATTCTCTTGATGCATACAAATTGAGTTGAAAAAGTAATTGAAAGGCACGAAAACGAGCGGCATTAGCATAATGCTATCGTCACTAATACACGCTAACAGCATCGCGTTATTAGTTTCGCATGATTCTCATCGAGAACGGTGCGCAACGACCGATGCAGGCTCTATCGTTCCAACATTCCCCGTCTTGTTCGTTTTCGATAGCATTAATAAAACACCGGGGCTCTTAATTACGATTATCCAAATCGATAGCCAGCACCTTCATGCCCGATCACTTGATGGCTCGCAACAGGCAATCGACCACCGAGACCGAGAGATAAATTGGCTAGATCGCTCGGTTGCAACTATAATTCGTTGAAATCGTAGACGCACGCGGAGCGCACGCAACGCGCACGGCAATAATAACGTCGTTAAAACGGCCAATTACTCTTAACCGAGATTTTTCCGAGCGTTGCCCACTGAATTACGCCGCATCTTCCTCTCTCTCTCTCTCTCTCTCTCTCTCTCTCTCTCTCGTTCTCTTCGCCGAAGAAGAGATTTCCTCGCGATCGTCTCCAACAGGCATCAAGAGATAGAAGCATCGATTTTTCAGGTAAACGACAAGAAAGAACAATCTTCATTCACGTTCCCGTGGTTTAAGAACGCGCCGTCGTCTCGAGAGTGGCCATTCGAACTCGACGTTCCAACCCGCGGAAGCTACGTGATCGTGAATCTGTGTAATGGCACTTCGAAGCAACGTGAATGGCATTTCAAAATTATTTCAACGAGAAACGTCAGCCGGCTTCCTCTGTAATTATTACGCGATCTCGAATAAATAGTAGCTTTCGCGTTGTAAAACCTGCCGCGAAGATAATTTACAATGTCGTTAGCTCGGTGGTCCCTCGTTCAGTGTCACAGGCGTCTTATGACGCGACTGTGGCGAACGCCGCGCCGGGACGCGGGCAACGTAGGCTTTATTACTCGCGGAATGGGCGATTCGTTCGCGAAAAGGGCAGCTGTCTCATTAGCGGTTCTGCAGCTTCTCGGGTACGCTGACGCGTCGCTGTCACCTTGCTCCACAGACACCTTTTCCCATATACTTCTCTCGCGATCCGGCAAAGTCAGTCGCGCGTGCTGTGACGAAGCGAGAAACAGTCGCTACTATTTCGATAGCTTTCGTCGAGCTATTTCGGTAGATTTCGATCGAGCAAAGTCAGTGTCAGTTTATCGACTCACGGACTCGCGGAGTTCTTTGTTCACTAACTTTTGCCACGGGTTTAAGACTTTATTAGATACGTATCGCATACGTAGCATACAGTTGGTTCAATCGCGACCTACACCGATCGTGAGAACGACAAACGTTTTTCGTCAGCGTGCATTTCTCAGAAAGTATATTGAAATAATCGAAACACTGCGAATTGCGCTACATTCAACATTCAATGTTATTTATTCGTTCGTATTTCGTAATGAATTAGTTAGTACACGTTATTGAAAATTTAACAACAACTTTTTTAGCCTTATTTCATACATCTAATAATCTAGACAGCAATTCGAAACATGGGTCAATACGTAATCCTACGTCACGTTTCTTGCGTTTCCCTTCTTCTGGTTACATTTTCTACACACAGCGCACTTTTGCACATTTTCCTGATTAATTCATTACCGCGCCTTTTCATTTTAACGGCATTAAACGAAACAAGAGTGTAGAATAACCACGTTTAAATAATGCACGACCAACGACCAGGTGTAATTGTTGAACTAGAATTACTTACGGCTGATCCAAGTGATTGGATCGTAATGAATTATCCGATCCGCCGTTTGCCGGGCGCCTCGTTTCAGCGAGTCGAAGCAAATTTCAAGAGCGCCAACGATAGCCAAAAGGATTAATTTCTCGAAAATCTTCTCAGAGGCGAGAGAGGCATTTGGAAAATTGAATTTTTGAAATTCGCAGCCAAATCATTGAAACGCGCGGCAGGGCTGGATTGGGCAGCTGGCCACTCTCACTCCGATAGCTCAGTGGCTCACGTGTGCGCGGCATATCGGAAAGCTGGCTTTACATATCCATATCCATTTCTCGCGGGACTCGCGTGACGTATGAACGTTCGTGGGAGCGGCCATTACGTCATCTCCAGCCGTGCAACCGCGCAACCGTGCAGTTGTGCCATTTCCATAACATCCTCTGCACGTGCTTTCGGGTAAAATTTCATTGAACCACCGAGACTCTCCGAGGCTCTTCAAGGGATTTTCATACGCAACGCTGAAACACAACGAAACAATTCGCTGAATTCACTGTTATCGCGCGTGTACCTTTCGTACGTGTGAATTATCTCATCGTTGGATGAGAAGCAAAAGTAACGAACCAGAGTGGTATGGAGATCAGAATGGCGACGAGTGACTGGCGCTGTTAGCCAGAGGGGAAAGCAGTTTGCGAGACCCTCGCGGCGCGAACTTGTAAAATTCGAGCCGCGGTGTACTCGTATGCGTCGTTTCAGGTCGTACGATCGTAAAAGTAATCGTAAAAGTAATCGTAAAAGATCGACGTTTGCGCGTGACGCCAACACGCGCGTTTCTCGCGCACGACGAGTAAGTGATACGCGAACGAAAAATCGTTAAACCGGAACATTGCGAAACTGCTCCATACTCGTAGCAGATATTGAATCGCGACTCGCCTCTCCGTGCTATTCGATCGAAATTAAAAAACTCGGCATGGCCGCGTACGATCGAGCGTCGGCGAAACGAGCTTTTCATTCAATCGTGCGTCAGCGTGAATTACGACGCTGTAAAAGTGCAGATTCCGACGTCGGGATATTCTGTTAAATTGTTAAATCTAATTGGCGGACGGCCAACTAGGAAACGACGCGGATGTAACGGAATGGCTGTAAAGCGTCTGACGAATAGGGATCGTTCTACTTGCCGCGCAGTGACTTGTTAATCTGAAACGAGAGAACTAACACGAGAGTGAATTTCGTTTCGTCCCGATGGTTTTGGGCCTGCGCGTGCAAAAATATTTCCGACGGAGACGAAAGAATGTTTAGAACGAGGCAAACGATAAATTAAAAGAGGAACGAGCATGCGAGCGGGTAATTTTCGATTAACGTCTCGACGATTTGTCCAATGAGGCACGTTAATTTATCAGCGGCGATGTATAGTCGCGGGAAAGTTGAGCGAAGGCTTAATCAAACGCGACCGCTGCTTAACAAGGAATATGAAATTAGACGCAAAACGATGATCAAGTGATAAACGAGGGGAAATGCATCATTCTGTCCGGTTGGAATCGCTCGGCTGACAAATTTATGTCACTGTCGGGGCATTTTTTTCAGTGCAGTGTGCCGGTGCCGGCGCTGCTGCCGGCGTTCGCGCTTGCCCCATGACATTTCTCTTGGCGTGGCGCCCACCACCCACGGTATTAAATGTCACTCTCTGTGAAAAGGCCGTGATCGATGTAGACCCCGGCTCTGCCCGTCTCGCTGGAGGGCCTTCTCGTGAACTTCTTCTCTGCCTCTATGGCAAACGAGAAGACGTGCGTGCGTGCGCGCGATATTAACTGCGTGATTTTCCAATGGAACGACGATGAATAGTACGCGAGAGTACCCTCTGGTTGTTGAACGACGACAATTGCGCGGAATATAGAGAATGTAATGGGAACAACGACGTATTGGGAAACGCCGCGTTTGATACGTCGGCTGAGTTTGGAGAAGCAATGATAAATTAAAACGGCTGAAAGTCTCTCCTCTCTTACTCGGAGGTGATTGCCAGTTGTTTGGTCAATCTCCTTGCGTTTCCCCCTTCTGCTTCTACCGTGGTCTTCAACCACCGTAATAAAATTTAAATTCTTTGCCTCGTGGAACGCAAGAAAGTCTCAGAGTGGAACAGAGTTCAGAGTTTTATGGATAAACTCTGATTATTTTCGTAAATCGTACAATCTACCCTGGAAGTAAAATTTCACGCAAGGCGGCAACGAGAGTCGCGATTGTATTTTCTCGAACGAAACTTTGATCAGTCGCCGCGAGAAACCTTCGGCAATCCATCTCGAGCGGAATTGGTAAAAGGCTTCGTAGAGCCAAAACTAAAACTCGACGCTCCGTATAAACGAACGTCTGCATTCAATCGTTACCCGCGTTAAGAACACGTCGACGAGGGACTAATAATCGTGGCTGGATGACAACGATGGTGCCGGGTTAATTTGCGTGCAGGTCGCGCAAGCCACCTAATTGGTAGATACAGATTACAGTGAAACCCCTCGTTTATCGGTGGACCCGCGGCTACTTCGATAAAGAAAGGGCTGACTGTCGCCGCGAGGTGCGCTCTTCCGCGAACATCTCAATTCCTTTAATCTGCCATTTTTCCTTCCCTTTTCCTCTCCCTCTTCTCGCCGCTTCGGTGGTGCATCGTCGTCGTTCATTTGCGTAATCTCGAATGGCATCTGGAAAGTACGTAGTCGTACGTACGTGTGTGTGTGTGTGCACCGATGTGTGCCGATGGTACGGCGATAACAGCCGTGCCACACCGCGCCTCACCTCGCCTCACCTCGCCTCACCTCGCCGCTGGAATCGCCGAGGAGAGAGGAAACGAGATTATTCCGCGCGCGTAGGGATGAAACGCGAGATAAACGAGCCGAACGACCAACTATGTAACGACAATTCGCCGGGGAAAGTCGAACACCGGATAGTCTTCTTTTCTGACGTCTCCACGTGTCGAGTGACCGCCGCTGCGCTGATATTAGCCTCTCCTTTTCCTGTCGCGAAATTCCATTCTTATCGTACGAAGGGTTTCGCGAGTCTTGCGAGGAGGCAACGTGCATGTGAAACGAATGGACGAGGAAGCGGACAGGTGGTTCTCGAATCAGGGGGTTTCGAAAGATTTTCTTATGATCGAGAGATTGTGTTAACGACAGGATCGAGCCTAGGTAGAGAATTTCTCGATCCGAGTGAGATCTCGATCCTTTGGAGAAAAATTTCCAGTTGAGACTCAAAGGAGCAAGTGTTGGTGGAAATGGAGGACGACGAGGAGCGAGTAGACCGAAGCGAAGCTCGGAATGCAGGACGCGCGAGAGCGCAGCGTGTCCCGGCCGATGTTTGGCCATTATTCAAACACCCGGAAGACGGTGGAAGCGCATTGTTGGAGGCGGTGAACCAGGCGGAGGGGCCTGGATATCCGGGCTACCACCGAAAGAACGCGAGAAACGACTCTTTACGGGGGAGAACGAGGGGGTGGGATGGGTGGTTAAGGAAGAAGAAGGAGAAGGAGGAGGAGGAGGAGGGAGAGAAGCGAGCGTTTCTTCTGGTGGCGAACAGCGTGTAACACGTGGCGGTATCTTGTATCGGGGCCGCGATCCCCTGCTGGTAGCACGCTGTTATACTCTATCCGCGGCGCTGCCATTCGCTTCTCCCCGCCGCGGATGCCAGTAGGTAGTGTGGCCGTGTGGCGGCGGCGGTGGCGGCGGCAGAGACTGTGGTTCCACGGTGGACACCAGACCGTCGTCGGGCCTCCACCGCGCCCCTGCACACCCGCACACCCGCATACCTCCGCCCAGATCCGCTGGCATGCCTACAAGAGTAGATTTCCTGCAGATAAACCGGCGACCGCAGGGAGGTCCGCCGGTGGCCATAGGTGGATAGGTGCGCTCTCCCCTCGACTCGATAACTGTGTGTTGTAACCTCTGTACGTATGTGTGTGTGCGTGCGTGTGCGTGTGCGAGAGAGAGAGAGAGAGAGAGAGAGAAAGAGAGCCACGGTTATGGCTGTATAATATAGTCCCTGCGTCGCCCTCTCTTCTTTGGCCTTTCTCTGTCGCTCGTTCTCTCCGTCGTGGCCGTCGCGTCGAGCGCAGCCCAGGGTTCAGCGGAGGTCATTGCAAGGTTGCCTTTCGAAGAGACCGCCTGGAACAGGCGAACCTCTCCTCCGGGCGACCACTTTCCCCGTTTGATCACCCTGCTATGCTCTTTCGAGTGTTGCCGCTGCAACGAGCCAGCCCCGGAGGTTGAAGGTGAAGCCTGCCACGAGGTCGATGCGCTTTCTGCGGCCTCTCTCTCTCTCTCTCTCTCTCTCTCTCTCTTCGGGACGCCTGCGTGGGTGGATGATCCGGGGGATGACGAGGGCATTCCGAGAGATACCGCGAGATTTCTGGGGAAACCTTTCCTGCCTATCGCGTGCCATGATAATTGGAGTTTATCGGAGAAAACGATTACA
The DNA here is from genome assembly GCA_036937485.2 of Tetragonisca angustula. NCBI lineage: Eukaryota > Metazoa > Arthropoda > Insecta > Hymenoptera > Apidae > Tetragonisca > Tetragonisca angustula. The sequence continues at coordinate 60,878 of JAWNGG020000231.1, read as the reverse complement.
GCTTGCGTGTTTAAGGATTGCATCTTTTTTTCCAGCACTAAAATTGTATTAACGATGTGGTTGCGAGGTGATTTATGGCACTGTCGTTCACGGACTATGATAGCTCGAACTGACGTGAGAAATTAAATTTGCAACTGCAATTTTCGGAAAAAGAGTTAACTAAATTTTCAACAATCCACGCGTAAATTTCTTAAATTGAAAATTTGTTGAAAATTCTACCACTAGTAAAACCTCTTTGCGTCTTCGTTCGCGTCTTTGACCACGAATTCCTTGCCAATAAGTCACGTCGATAATTTGCGCTTCATCGGTTTGGGTTAGGTTTATCGATAGAGAATCGTGGCGCTTTTGCTCCAAGTTGGCTTGGAAAAATATACTAAATAAGTATGTACATATGTTCGCGGTGAACCATCTAACGCGAGACGTCAAACGGTTAATTTGTCCCGAGACCAGATTTAATTTCTCTCGAGCTCGGTCTCGTTTCTTTGAGAATACGTGCTTTCCCTGTTTGCAACGAACAGAAAAATTGCACATGATTTTCCTCGGGGAATTTTACTTTAAATTTAGAAACGTGATAAATAGAGTAACCGAGTGCCATGGTTCGCGTTGATTCGCGATTCACGGTCATCGTGTCCCCGGTAGCGGGTTTAACGACGGAGGTGAACGTCGATGGCACGAGTTTTCACCGGAAGTGAGACGGTCGAGGTCGGGAGCAAAGGTCTGAACGCACCTACGAGCACCGTTCGAGAATTTCAATTAGCTTAGAAAGTTCAGGGTCGGCTACGGATCCGTGCGTACGTTGACGAACGAAAAGCGGCGCGGGAAACGGCTGCCCGGCCGTTAGATCGATGGAAACGATAGCCTGGAAACGGCTACAGCGAGGAAATCGGTCCGATCGGAATTTTCGCCACGGTGAAATGCCGTTGCCGTTTCCAGCTGCGAAAGGAAAAGCCGGGGCCCCGTCGTTTCTTTCTTGGCGCGCTTTTCCTTTGCCGGAAGCTGTTCCAACGGCTGATCGACCGACTTTTGAACTTTGCTAACGCGAACAAACCTGAGACACATCCGAGAACGTGCGAATACTTGTCCGTGTCCACGATTTAATTTTCTTCGACGAGTACCTGACAATCGCTGCAACGAAAAGTAGCAAAAAGAAAAAAGAAGAAAAAAGGAAAGAACTTACGTTAAACGTTAAGACGTTACGCAAGGTGGAAGGAAGAATGCTATCGAAGGAGCGTGTTGTAATGATAAATCGAATCGGCAGACAATACGTTTCGTGATGGCTTCGGTAAATTTAGATCTTGGCCTCTTGTGTTGAATATAGACCCGTCGAATCACGAATCGACGACTACTCGCCGAAACGTTTACTTGGTTTATTCGTCGATCGTGATTAGCGAATTTCTTGCAAGATCTTTGTTAACTAATAAAGTTACTAAAGATCCTCGCTGCTAATATCAATACCACGCGGTGATTTTATCGGAAAGAAATGAACAATATTCGGAAAGAGCAAAGAGAAAAATTTAGAGATTGAGGTATTCTTTCGTATTCTTTAAAGAATTCCAGATCTACTCTCGTTACCTCGAGGTAGAACTCAAATTATTCAATCTACTTCGGTGTCGTTCATATTATTATTATTATTATTATTATTATTATTATATCGCGCTGCAACTTGCACAGCATGAGATAACATCTTGTAAAAATGGCAAATTACGAAAATAACAGTGGAAAGTATCAACGTGTTGCCGGGAGCGACACGGAGTTTCGTCGATTTGCGAAATGGGGGGCGCGTGCAGATGTAGGAAAGTAGAATTTGCGAGCGTTACGAATCGAGCCGATTTATCGGCGCCAGTTTATCGCGAGCCGCACTTTAATAACGAGTTATTGCCGAGGACTACGCCGCAAGAGAGAGAGAGAGAGAGAGAGAGAGAGGCATTTATCAGAGGTTTAGCCGATAATAGAATGGACCGTGCCACGCCGCGCCGCGCCGCGTCACTTCGTGAGCAGTTCGCGGGGGCGGCAATTTGTAACAATGCCGAACGATAAAGTCTAGCCACCCACGCCTCTCGTTCCGTGTTCCTCCCTCTTTTAACAGCAGCGTCTACGAGGGTGGAATCCAGCCTCGTTCCTCGTTCCTAAATTGAATATCAATGTAACTTTCATTTCAACGAATCAAGAAGCGAAACAGAGGAAATCAAAGATGCGAAGTTTCTTCTCAAAGATACAAAGTTTCTTTCGTTGAAAGTCTGAACCGAGAAGACTCATCTTTTTTTTTTCTTTCGTCTCTTCAAAAAATCCCGTTGTAAAAGAATACGTTTGAAGTGTTTGATCTCGTGAAGCTCTAAAACTACATCTAAAACTACATCTAAAACTACAGCTAGTTTGTCGTGCAAAAGTTTTCAAAGTGCAAAGTAATTCATGCATAGACGCGTACGATTAGCGGTCTTCGATACATTCACCGATTCTTCTCGAATCGGAACGATGCAGCGAAGGGAGGGTCGTGGAGCGGAAGACGACCGACAATTTATTCTATTACTGTCGCGCGTGGCCCCGGTCTTGTCGATTTCTCGAAACAACAGGGACACGCAAGCGGCGATTCGATCCTCGAAATCTCGAGATGAGGAGGAGGGGGAGGAGCAATTTTCTTCGCGACGAGCAAAGTAATGGCGTGGTGGCGCCGTTCAAAGTCGATCGTCCACGGCTGTGGCGCTGATAGCTGGTCGGATCGCTCGCTCGCAATTTAAATTCTAAACGCGATCCCTTTCTGCTCGAGTAGATAAGCCCGTCGCGTCCGCGTCGTTACGATCTTCTCCGAGGCTGGCTCGTTGACGATTTTAAACCGATCGGTGATAAATATCGGCGGTCATCTCGGGCGCTCATCATGCTATCGCGCCACGCCGTGTGCTTTAAGAGTTCCGCTGAATTTTTTCCAGCCGATCAAGTTGGACATTTGCCGTTCGATAACCATTGGTGCTTTGTGTTTGTTGGTCATTTTGGTTCGGGCGTTGGTTGACAATTTGTTAGGAAAAGATCCAACGATAAACGCAGAGTGAAACTTTGATTCGATAGAAACTCTCGATTTCAGTGATTCGGCGCTCGTAATCCGGGATGAACGGAGAAAAAATTTTAGAGAGAGGAAGCGCACCCTCCCTCCCTTTGTAACGCGCCGCAAACTGTACGATAACGCGCAATCTTTCTTCCATTAAAGCCGAGAGAAGAAGATTACCTCGCTTCGAGACGTCTCTGCAGATCCTTTCAGAAGCTACGTAAATCGGGCGTCGAGGATTCGACTCGATTTAACTTAATTTATTCAGAAATTGATGGACTCGACGGAATTAGTCCATTTGTCATAGACCAACGTTACGATATAATTTCAGCTTTTTGCAGTTGAGCCTTCTACGCTGTTTTCATCCTGATCGTTACGCTCGTTTGTGTTGTGTTCGCGGCCGAACTCGTCGAGCGCCTGTTGACCGAACAACAACCGTCATTTACCAAATCTCGTAATTATATTTCACCGTAGAATCCCATTAAGCAAACATCAATTAACCCGAGCGCTCGAAATCATCGTGATCCGCGTGATCGAGCGATCTGAAGAAACGTAGAAAGGCAGAGTTGCATTCCACGTGGAAATCAACGCAGCGGATTGCCTGGAACTGGCTACCGTCCCGGGAACACGTCTCGCTAATTAAGAGTTAGCTATCATCGAACACTATCTTCTCGGTGAAAACGTAAACTCGAAATATACGGCTCCTATTGCATTCCTTCTCCCTCCCGGATGAATTTATCGCTCGGTTATCGCCCGTCGAAGAATCCTGTCCTCGATGTATCATCGACTCTTATTTCGTTCCTACATGGAAACTCGTACCTTTGTCCGATTTGTGAAACCAAAACGAGCCGAATTCTCGAAGATCCGTGGAATTCGCGAATCTTCTTTCTGGTCTGCGAAGAATTTGGCAGAGCTTAAGTTTGATTTGAAACGCGAGGAAATTTGAAAAGATCGATTGAACGTCGCGTGTTGCATCGTTACATTCAACGACAGCTAAATCGATCCTTAAGTATAAATTCGAAACGGGTTCGAAAACAGTTATTAATAATAGGTCGGAGGAAGGTAAAAACTAGCCGGACAAACTGCCGTTCGACCGTCACTCGAGCAATAACTACGGCGTCTTGGCTCGATCGGACGGACAGGGTAATCTTGTCGAGCTTCGATACCATTTAAAAGACGTACAGCTTCCTATTCGACGAGGAACGAGCACGAGTGGTGTCTATCGCTTCATTTCCATCCGTTGTCGGAACGTGCAACGAGGAAATCGGCCCGGTAACGAGCCTCTAAATTCCCATTAAAGACCGGCGCGGCCAGCGCGAAAAAGACCGAGCGACGAAAACGCTGGCGAACTACGAGGAGCGTCCTTGCGGACGACGCTCGTGTCGTCGTGTAATTGAGAGACATTCAGAGTGCATTAGCGGTGTTGGCCAGGGGGCAGGCAGGCGTATTAATTGCTCATCAGTGGTAATGAAGGGTTTGTAAGCCGATATTAGCATAACTAACAGGTTTCCCGGTAATGAAGCCACGCTCACGGTCACGATGCCACCGGTCTCTTTATGTCTTTCTAGACCCTCTGCGGATATATCCTCGTCGTATATCGATACGTATGTAACGATATACGAGAGACTGTGCTCGATAGACGTTTCATTACCAGGAAAGCATCTTCCTGCCAAGTGGCCGGCTCTTTCTGCGATAGAACGTTCTCCTTTCTCGGAAACGAGTAAATTTTTGTTTCGGTATTTCCAAAAAAAAAAAAAAAAAAAAAAAAAAGCGCTCTACACTCTTTGAACACGCTAAATAACAAATTTATCGTTTATCGTTTTCCTTCAGAATAAAGCGACAAAGCAAACGATTCCGACTTGCCGTCGATTTATTCCTTCGTAAAAGGGACCGACAACTTTGGACGATCCCACGCTAACCTCATCCCACAGCGCGGAACGTTCCCTCATCCGTGGAACACGATTTCCTCTCTGTCGTAACTGCGATTCTCTTCTCCCCAGAGGCGGCACGATCGCACCTTCCAGTCCAGAGTGTGGTCGGAAGCATTGCTTGGTATTTCCATCGGGCTTGTCCCCGAGCCTCGATGGTAATTGTAAGCTGGACCGACAATTAAAGCACGATTTACGAACTACTTTTCGAAAAGTAATACGTGATAAAATGGCGAATCACGCGAGCGCGGAAGCAACGACGAATTTTTAACGAACGCCGACCTTAACAAGTCAGGGTAGAAATCACGCGTGGAAAATAGAAGCTGACTTGCGGTGGTGCAACCAGGCTGGGCGTGGTTCTGTGCTTGATTGCGTTTCGCGGCTGAGCCGAGCGAACGAGCAGGATGCTTGTCCGTTGTCAACGCGCAAACGGGTTGATCCCGTGCACGCGACCGAAATTTCCTGGAGTAAAAGTTACTCTGGATATACTGCGTGGATGAAATATATCGTATTCAAGATAAATTACAGGCCGTGAGTTACAGGTCGATCGAACGAAACGAAAGTGATTCGTTTGTCGAGGGGTGGAAAGGGAAGGGAGAAAGGAAGGAAGGAAGGAGGAAACGATGTCGCGAATCGGCGCGATCGACTTCTTGATCTTTGGTATGTTTTCTCGGTAATCACGCCAATTCCACGAGGGGGGTGAGGGGGGCGAGAAGCTCGAGGTATGGTTTCCACTCGACTTGCCTTCCGCGCGAACAAAGAAGAATCTCGCGTCGTAAAGAGAAGTCGCGTCTCGTCGCTTCGTCGGCTGCGGTCGCGTTAACTTTAGATTTCAACTCGAAAACGGGGAGAGAGAGAGAGAGAGAGAGAGAGAGAGAAGAAAGAAGGAACGGGATTTGAAAATAAAACACACCACCGTTCGTGACACCTGGTTTATCGAGCCCCGGGGCGAGGAGAGGAGAAACGCAGCAGGAAGAAAATGAGTCGCACCGCGAGAGGAGAAAGTAGAAAAGGAGCAAATCGCTGAGAAGGAATACGAGAACGGCGAACGAGCAAAATAAAGTTGAAGTAAATGTGGCGCGTTCGCAGAAACGGGACAAACGAATTAACCGTCGCTAATTGTCTGAAAATGAAATTGCAATTGAAACTTCGCCGCTTTTTCGGTAGTTCGATCGGATTGCAGTGCCAAAAAACTTGGCGAAATGTCGAGGATAGACAGACGAGGTAGAAACGAGAGAGACGGTGTCGAGAGGAAAGAGAGGCAAAAAGAAAAAAAAGAAAAGAGCGGTAGAGCGTGGAAGAAGGTGTGCGCGAAAGCGATATGAAAGGAGGTTGAAGGAGATTGAGGAAGGGGTGGAAGGGGTGAGCGCGAGCGGGAGCTCGGGAGAGATGAAAAAGGGAAGAAGAAGCAGCGGTGATAGGGGGATAAAGAAAAAGAGGAGAAAGGAGGAGAGACGGAAGCACGCGGTGTGGCGCGGTGTGGCGCGGTGTGGCGCGGCGCGGCGTGGCACAGCGGGAGATAGAACGTAGCGCGAAGCGGTGGGGCGATGTTGATCTGGTTAGGCTGGTGGGCAGCGGTCGCGGTCGACGTCGGTACGCGCCGGTCGTCGGCGAGAGAGGCGCGCGACGACCTCGACAGGGCGTGGCAGGTCACCGGTTCTTGCTCGCTGGTGCACAGTGGCGTAGCCACCGATCCGCTTCAACGTGCGCCAGCTGCGAGCAATTTCTACTTCGAGTATATACTTGAAATATTGGGCCTTGACGAGTGAAATTGGGCCTGGAAGAAAGTGTGTTCTCGCGTTTGTTCAATTTTATCACGTCAATTTCTGAGATCTCTCTGTTTGTTTCAATTTCTAAGTTCCTTACGTTTTTCGGAAAGATTCAAACGCCACGAAACAACTGGCGTCGACGAGCTACGTTGAATTCGTTTCGAGCGTTGAAATGTGCCGTGAAATTGATCGCCCTGCGTGATAAAATAGCATCGAGCTTAAGCGATAATTTGTCAGCGTTATCTTTGCGCATAGTCCGGCGTACGTTTTTGGTCTTACGTTTCCGCGCGTGTGGAGAAATCGTAAATTCGTGAGGAATTCCTTTATGTAACGACGCACCGTGCCAAGTTCGATCGATGGCCGGAATTTTTGTCGATCAGGTATCGGAAATTCCGGTCATCCTCCATCTTTCGTCAATTGGGATCTTTATTTCAGTAACTCAAACTCGCGGTCAGGGATTAGGGAGAAATGCTGATAAAACTTTGAAACGTCTTACAAAAGATTTCGTCAAACATGGACAGGTATGTACATCTTGTATGGAGCTTCTAATAAACTCCTCTGAACGTACGTGTGCAAAAATTTTCTGTGGCAAACGTCGAGAGATTTTCGCGAGTCATGTTTTCCAAAATTACGAAAGCGTCGTGGAGGGAGCGGGGGGGGGAGGAATATCCAACGTAGTATTCCTTTTGGCAAAGTGAATCCGTTGTATGCACAGTAGTGTACAACCCGACAGAGAGTCATAAACGTAAATTCCGAGTATCGGTTCATCCTAGTTCATTCCGCGTCGTGTTTTGCATACTGCAACGCCGTATAAGGCGGCACCGTGAACGCGTAACTGCTCGAAGGCGAACGCAGCAGCTGGATGCAACAAACAGCGTTAACAAAAGTTGTAACAACGGTTGGAAGATTTTTCGCCTCGCGTGTCCCCGATTCGTGCCGGCTTACACTTTGTTCTTTGCGTCGGACACTCGTTCCACGTCCGGCTACAAATGTCACGAAGACTTTCCTCGGACGTCTGTGGATTAGCGAGATTGCTATCGCATACAATATATCGCGTACAACTTCAACAATTCATCGATGAACCGACGAACTCGCGACGCGAGCATATTCGTCACGAGGTGGAATAGAATCGAAAGCTCGTTCAATTGGGCTACTGGCCAGCAGCGAGGCTCGGCTCGTCGTCTGTCAGCGTCTAAGTAGCTTGGAATTTTTCATATATCGTAAAACGTTTTCTTCTCGTTAACTCGTCGCTGTTGCGGTTGTTGTGCAACAGCTGTAACGACGAGACTGCTCGATGTCGCGCGACGCGACTTTTACTGCGGGCCTACCTCGAAGAAGCCTATCTCGTTGAAGCCTTGCACGACTGATGGAACGATGATTTAAGGCCGTCGAATAATTAAGGGAAGTATTTTACGCGTCGTAAATAAGAGACATCGTCGTCGAGGCGTTAAACGTTTCGCTTTGTAGGGAATTGTTGGTAACTTTGGCGAGAAATTACTCGCGACACTGTGGACACGTGCTGCGTGCCGTGAACTTCAATTTGGATATTTTTAAATCGTGAGAACACGTTCGCGAAAATACGACGTGAATAAAAATTTGCATTTGCATTTACACGTGGTAGACGGAATGCGCGTGTACAGTGACGTTGTCGTTTATAGGGGAATGATTGCGTAGAGTAATTTGTAAAGAATGCAGGAAAGGTGTAAAGATCGGAACTGAAACGAACGAAGGGTCTAAGGATAAAGTATGAAACGGCGACGAGACGCACAGACTGTCGGTCTGTGCTCTAGACTCTACGTTCCATAAATTCGTTCCCGGAGGCCTAGGCGCTCGATTTTGCAACGGGCAGACTACTCGGGCAGCGGATGTCCCCCCCCCCCTCCCCCCACCCACGAGAGAAATCGATGGACCGAGAGGAGAGATTCCACCGGCTCCGGATCGCGATCGGCTAACGTGACGTTGTTCCGAGTCGATGCTCTTCCGAGTCGAGGTTATAACCGCGCGCCGCCTCGAGATCCTTCGAGGTCAGGAATTCGAACTTGGCGAGAAGCGAGCCGTTACTTTTCGAGGAACCTCGATCCTTTTCACGCTCGACCAACACTTTCCGAGTGGATCCTCCTTCCCTGTTCGCTTCGATAGTTTTCTGTCGTTTGAATCGCCTTTGCAAACCGGGATGACGACGTACTTCTTCCACGTCGACGATGTAAGACCCGTGGAATATCCATACGTTCGATTCTGTATGAAAAGAGAGAAGTGGAAGAATTGTGTGAATCACATTGTTTGATGAAAAAAAGAAAAAAAAAAAAAGAAAAAAGGGATCAAAGTGTCTAGCCGTGTAGAAAAATCGCGAAACACGGCGCCGCGTCGGGGCAGTTACGCTCGAATTTCGCGCGAGCGTCTGGCAAGCGCGCGAGATAAGAGCGTGTTTGTGGAAGGTATAATTGATGCCGGGCCCGGTCTCGGATCGCGTTTGCCCTTAAGAGTTTGGAACTGGGTGGAGAAAATATAGGTTGTCTCGGTGGAGTGGGCCTTTGGAGGGTCGCGGTCGCCCGCGGTGCAACACGAGGATGATATATTCGCTGCAACTGCAGCTGCGCCGCGCAGACACCACACTGGCTGGCTCGAGAGGTTTCGCGGGATTACGAAACTTTTCGCTCGTATCCCTGCACGAAAACAATGAGGCGAGATCCCCGCGGATCTTCTCTACCATCTCGAACACCTCCTGTCGAACGATTTTTCCAACTCTTTACATCCTTCGAACGCTGAATGTTCATCAATCTCTGTCGAGTTTTCGAAACGATATTTTTTTCTCTTTGACAAGTCGCTAGATTTCTGTCCGTGATGGAACAAATCTCACAATGACGAGACTTGGCACGCTGGCGCGTGTGTATGTAACGTAGGAACGTCCACGTCTTAGGGAAACGGTTTGGCAAAAACGAGCAGGAGAGACGGGTAGTTTTGACCGATGCTCGTCAACGAATCGGGAGTGTTCCGGGAGCAGCGTTTTAGCCTAAATGCATTTTAATGAAATAGAAGGTAGCAGGCTGCGCTGGCGTTACGCGGCTCGACCAATTTCCACGCGAGCGTTCCACAAAGGTGCAAAAAGTCGCGTGGCTTTACGATCAACGAGGAGACATCGCGCACTGTAATTTCGTGGTACTCGAGCGGAGGGTTGGAGGGGACGCGCTCCACGCTATGCTCGCAGGCATAATTGATATCCTGATTTCACAGTGGTGATTCATAATAATCAGGCAAGAGATCGCGAGCAGAAGCCTGCCTTCCGTAGCGACGTTCCTATTCCGTACGGCAATTTGATATAATAAAAGTACGCCTTTTTCTTGTAGCGCCGTGCTCTCGATACACCTCGACGATTTCTCCGCGATGTTTTGCGCGCGCGGCAAGAAACGTCGCGCCAGGCCACCGAGCCGCCATTTTGTGCAGAGACATTTGTTCGAAAAACACATTTGTCGCAACGTCGCACTTTCTGCTTGTCGCATTTAGCAATAGAAAATTTTATATAATCAAATTTCTGCGACTCTTCTCGTTGCATTTTGGCGCGAATCAGTTGAATACGACGTTCCAATAAGTCGTAATAAACGGTGGTCCGTGGCCCTGTTCTTTGCTGTTTCATTTTCGCGAAACGTGTCACTCTTCGAGTTAACAACTCGGTTAATTAACGTTTGCGCGTAAGAAAACGGTGGACGCGAGGAGCTTCCATTCTTACACGGCGCTGCGCGGCGCGGCGTTCGCGTACCGTTAACCTCGCTATCGGAGATTCGAAACAATGTCGGCCGTGTCGCGCGTGATAGATGGTCCCCGTGGCTGTGTGCTCCTCGTGGCCGTTTTCTGGCGCGATCGCCGTGTCAGCCGGCAAGGGAGAAACGGGATAATTAGCCGTGCCGAGAGCCGCGAGGTTCGCGCGAGTAAACGGCGTGTAAAGCGAGAACCGCGCCACGGGATAATTTGTGCGAGTTCGTTGATCCTCCTTCTTGTCCTTTTCTCGTAATTAGTCAGCGAGCCGGCCGACGAGCAATAACTTTCCAGCTTCGTTGCTCGGCTGCCTGGGCTTAACTGGTCGTAACTGTGTTAACAACACAGCTCGGACAGCTCCTTCGGTTTCTTTCTTCGAAGAAGGATGCCATTGTGAGAAATTACGCGCGAGGATAACGAATCTTGCGAATGTTCGAACTAGGATCGACGAGTTGCTAGAAAAGAAAGAAACGAAAAGAAAAGGAAAGAAAGAATAAACAAGGTCGGTCTTTCCACACAATACGAAGTAAGAAGAAGAATATGTACTGTATTACTTTCTTGTTTGAAAATGCGTTGCGTGTAGCGGTTGTGAGATTTCAGCAGAAACTGGGAATTTGAGTGGTTCGTTGACTCAAGGTAAGAGCCAAGGACTATCTCGCGGTACGACCTCGATTTACGTCGATCTGGATGTTGGACAGGCGCTCGCGGAATGCGCGCCAAGACGAGGAGGAAGACCGGTCTGGCGTTTGCGTGCGGCGATCGCGTTAGGCCGCTGAATATTTCATTCATAAGCGAGCGATCAGCGTGTTCCGTGCTCGCTGGCGGAGCGGAGCGCGAGCGCGCGCGCACGGGCAACGATCGCGCGCGGCACGTAAGTACGGTGTGAGTGGCCGCGAACCGTGCAACGCCAAGCGGGGCTAAATCGCGGCGAGTTGCAGTCGCAATTACAATCCTCTGGCCCCCGTGAATGAAACGTCCGTCCTTCTTTTTTTCTCCTTTTTCTTTTCCCTTCTACCACCACTACCTCCTCCTCCTCCTCCTCCTCTTTTCCTTCCGCCTCCTTCCTCTTTCTGCACCGCGATTCCATCCTGCTGTGGAACGAAGCGGAAGTTTAACGAGCGAACGCCGCGCGGCTTGTTGCGCCACTGAGAAAAGAAGCCGACCTTCCACCGGGTCGAGGGTCACGACGAACGATGGCGATTCAGCGACACGCGTGGGTTTCGCTGATTCAGACGATCACGGACGGTGGGTGCACGCGTGGGTGTCATTGTTCGTCTACTCTCTCTCTCTCTCTCTCTGTGAATGAACTGCGCGGCTCGCACGCTGTGACGAGGGTTTTAATTGGCGGGACGAAGGTTCATCTCGCGGGGGGGGGGGGGAAGGGAGACGACAAATCTGGAAATCTTTCTCTCGGTTTGAATTCCTCGCGATTGAATGTAATCTCCATTCCCTTGCGGAGAATACGCTTCGTATGTATATCTACGAACGATGCCTCCTCTCTGTTTCTTCACGCTTATCGTCGTATCGTCGTGAGTCATTGAACGTTAGTCACGCGTTAGTTAGCAGTTGCGCGAGTTTGACGATAACGAAGAACAACAAGCAAGTGTTCAACGTACGTTTCACTCTCCCCTTCGAAAACTACGAAACTACGGAACATTTCCCAATATGCTGACATACGTTTTCCAGATTCGACGAACGAAACCTACCTTACGTTACATGCTGCAAATGACAAATTACACGGATAAATGTACAATTTAATGTATAAATTGTAAATTATACAAGATACGGAAGAGCTGGCGAACGAAACTGACTGATTCTTGGTTTCTCGTGTTTGCAGAATTTCCGGGAGCATCGGATCGACGGTGCAGCGTTGCCCCTGCTGTCGGAGGACCACTTGACCGGGCCGATGGGCATGAAGCTGGGCCCGGCGTTGAAGCTTCGCGCGCTGCTCGCCCGAAAGTTGGGCGCTTGCACCGTCTGTTTGCACTGCGCGCACTGCCATCAGACGCCTTTGCCGGCGTTGAACGCGGCCGCGGCCGCGGCAACCGTGTCACAGCAGCAACACCAGCAACACCAGCAACACCAGCAACACCAGCAGCAACCGCAGCAGCAACAGTTGCCTGGAAGGCGGCCGAGCAGCACGGGGAACTGACAAACAATGGCGGAGACTCCTCTGGGCCCGGAGGGCACGCTCGCGCCCTCCGCCGATCCGAACAGGGCCCTCAGGATAGAACGGCGCGTATCACGTCCCGTACGCAAGCCGGAAGTGGTCTTCAAGAAGCCCATCAAACAGTGACACTGCGGACACTGTGCTGTTGATTTTCGGAGGCTCCGCCTTGTTCTTCGCGTTGCGTATCCCCTTCCTGGACGTTCTACAACGAGAGACAGTTTCACATGCAGTACCTGGGAAAAAAAAATAATAATAATGAAAAAATAAAGAAAGAAACGAACAACTCCGTCGCGGAGGCAAAATTTGCAATTTGCTACGTTATTGTACTTACTTGCTTACTTACGTGTGACGACTGACGTAGAGAGAAAGAGGGCGAAAATTAGCAAGATCAGCCGCAAGTACTTGATCTTTTACGTCGATAAATATCAATTCAATCGGGTGTATAATTTTTTAAGTCTAGATTATTTTCCTTTTCTTCTTTTTTTTTTTTTTTGTTTTTTTTTTGCATTTCACGTACGTACGTAGTCACACTTTCAACTGTTTCAAATTGTCGAATTTCTCACTCGAGTTACGTTCGAACTTTTCTGATCTTTACCCACTCGACGAAAAGTGGGTGGAGCATTCAGAACGATACTCGGTGTCTGAAACGATTTCTTCGAGCAAATTCGCGCCGGGATCGGTGCAATTGTCGAACTCTTCGAAATTTCGTTTGCCCGCGTTCGCGAGGAACTTTCGCGCCGCCGATCAGACTCGCAGATAGATGCTCTTTCGCCAAGCAGCAAGTGGAGGATGACTAACAAGTGTTAACGTTCTCCCGTTTCGCCGCTTATAAATTCGAAATAGACACGCGATGAACACAAAAGAGCCAACGCCGCGTGATAATCAAATTAATTGGGATGGCAATTAGCGATTAGAGCGCCTCGTTTGCGTGCTTAGTCGGGTTATATCCGGTCGCTGGAAAGGAGGAAAGAAAATGGCCAACCGGAAGCCTACGTGTTCGATCCCCCGCGCAAGCAAGCAGCGTGTCAGCGTGTTTTCAAATCGGCTTCACACTTGGCGAAGGAACGAGTTAGAAGGGACTTTGGACATTTTCTTTCTTTGTTATCTTTCTTTCTTTCTTTCTGCCCTCTTTCTTTCTTCCTTTATCATCAACGAAACAGTGCCTCTGTCTTTAAAGATTGTCTTCCTAAAGAGAAAAGGCTGGCCTTTCGGGGCTGCTCCTTGTTACCTGAAAGAAATGTACTTATTGTACTTAAAAAGTAAATTACTCGAGTTTCGTTCTACGATAAATTTGCGAACTAGAAGGAAAGCCTGTCGCTGGAGTACGAGACGTTTCTAGCAATATTTACGATTAGTAAATTAGATTTGGATATTATACACTTTCAAGAAATTCAAATGCTGTTAAAGTTAATCCCGCGGTGCTACGTTTATAGATACGTGTTCTGACGAGATGATGCATCTCTTAGATTTTAGATCGTGAAGAAGAGTATCTTTTAGAACGATTTTAAATGGTGAAACAGGGAGAACTAATGATCACCCGATTGTTAGACAAAACTCGAATAATTTCACGAAAACACCGAGCGTGACAAACACGGACCGTAAGTGCCGAGTGACGATTCTGTTCTTCGTTATCGAACAAAGAATTCAGCTGGTTAAAGATAAGAAGGGACATTAAGCAATTGCGTACCACGGTACGCGTAATATTGTACATCCAGCGAACCAGCCGATGAATTGTTCAGCGAGATGATGTGTAGAAAAGTGAAAAAGAGAGAACGAGCGAATGAAACAGTTGTATGAACGAAAGAGTGTGGCGGGGAAAGGTACACCAAGAATAGAGAGTGAAGAGAAAAAACAAAAAAAGAGACGACATTTCACTAGAAGCGGGGAAGCAAAGTGAAAAGGAAATGAAGAGAGAAAGAGAAAGGAGACGAATTCATGTGCAATAACGGCGAAAAAGGAATGCTTTCCGACGCGGTACTTTTAACTTTACGATAGGATGATACGTATTTGCTCAAACCGTTGTTTCTTTTATATATTTTAACGAAGTTTTTATATGAACGTGAATTATAAATGATAAAATATACTAAATTATATTTTTGCTAACGTTCTACGTGCAAACTACACGCGAGAAGATCCGTTCGCGGGCTATATTCTTATAGAGAGTACACGTGACGCACACGTATGTATGTTTTTAGAGACAGAACATGCAGAAACATGCAGAACACTTGTTAGAGGACGATGTAATGTAAAAAATCGACATATACTTACGTACGTTTGCGAGATATCGACGGACCCGTAAATATAACTTAGAGAGAAAATACTGTAAATTAATTTTCTTCTTCTCTTACTTGCAAGGCGTTTAACGTTTATTTATTTAGTAGTGAAACCGTTGCCTTATTGTACTCATGTAATGTAACGATTTAGCCGTAAAAGAGAGAGAGAGAGAGAGAGAGAGAGAGACATAGGTAAGCGAATCGTCCAAGATGATTGTTAGAACGAGAGAGAGAGAGAGAGAGAGAGAGAGAGA
Organism: Tetragonisca angustula; assembly: GCA_036937485.2. Lineage (NCBI taxonomy): Eukaryota > Metazoa > Arthropoda > Insecta > Hymenoptera > Apidae > Tetragonisca > Tetragonisca angustula. Next base: position 45,697 of record JAWNGG020000231.1, on the reverse strand, counting down.
GAGAGAGAGAGAGAGAGAGAGTTGACAAGTCGCGAGACGAGCAGTATTTTTAGATTTACATTAGCCTGAATTTACTGCAGATTTATAATACGTTTATAAATATTATGCATACGTACACTTACACGCGCGTTCTCGCGCGCGCTATATCCCGCCTTCGTGTCTCCAGCTTTTCGTTTTACCACGTATTTGCATTATCGTTGTGATGTTTCTCTGGTGTAATAATTGTTGGCAAATTACTCGATTACGTTTCTAACAAATAATTTCACTGACTTGGCGAGCAAACGGGAACACGAATGAAGTTTCAAGTATCAAAAAAACTTTACGTCACTTGTTGTCGTGAATTGAATTGAATTAACATGGGATTGATTGGTGAAAAAAAAGTCTTTGCTGAGTGTCAATAGCAATTGATTCGTCTTGCCGTACCTCAGTCACGGAGAAACATAATTTGGAGAGTTGAGGGAATCAACGATACGCGAGAGATACATTGATAAACGTAAAGTTGGAAGACACGGGCGGACATTAACCGAGCTAGCGGCTTTTACTTAAACCGAGATCATTGTACATAACGCTTAAGCATTTATTTATATCGTGCTTTTACAAAAGGAGGATCCGTAGTATTTTATTTAGTTTCGTAGCAGAGGTTCATGCACATCATTACCACGTTAGCACGAGATCGTTAAATTGTCGGGCGGGGTGCGAACGGGATGTAGAAGCAGACAGCTGCGGGATTCGTGTGTTTTTATTGTTTAGGTATCTGTTGGAGAAGACAGAAGGAAAGAACAATAGGAGGTATGAAAGAATATTCGTATGTACGTGGGATTATTTAAAGAACGAAAGAAACGAGAGAACGCACGTACGCACACGCGCGCGCGCGCGCGCACACACACACACACACACACACACACACAGAAAGGGACGAGCATGTTGGAGAAAAAGAGGGATAAAGAAGCGAGCGATAAGGCAATCTTGTGATACTTTGATGATTTTATTTCTCACCCATTTTTTTTCTTTTTTGACGATTTTATTCCTCACCCCTCTCATCCTTCCTTTCCTTCTGCGATTTATTTCCCCGTTATCACGTACCAAACGTTACTCTGTTTTCCTCGCGAGAAATTTCCTCCCGACGTCCCCCATTTTTTTTTATTTCTCCATCGCGCGTCTGTCGTGTATTACTCTACCGATTAACAACTGTCATATTATGTATAGTAGAAATTATTGGTGGAAAAGAGAACAAGAACAATACATTGTTTCTGTTAAAATAAACCTTGTTGAAAAGTATCTGTGCTCGGCCAAGTTGCTTTCGCCAAACCCAATATCACGCGAGGAAGGAAACTGATGGTTCTGCGATAGAGGAGATTGCAAAATTTGTGAATATGGGACTTTCTCGTAACGAGACTGTCGTCGTTGAAGCTTAAAAAAGAAATTTTATTACGATAAAAAGGTGGACATTGTTTTTGTTCGATTGCGCACAAGTGGACGTTGCAATACAAACAGAAGACACGAACAGTGTGATAACAGTTTGAGCAAAATTTGTATTTGCCTTTGATTCGTCACTTCGAGTCGACGATCGGCGGCGACGATCAACTTCCTCCTCGTTGGTTTTACAGTTTCGCCTGAAAGTGAATCGTATTCATCGATTACCCGATCGCTGCTCTCGCGTTCTCGCGATCAGCTGTGAAACTCACCTTGACGTGAATAGCGAGAACTCCGTCTTCCTCTCTTTTCAGGATCTCGATGTACGCGTTGCCATTTTGCTGCACGTTGACCACTTTCCCGGTGCATCGTCCGTCCTTCAAATTGCCAGAAATCACGTCGCAGTACGTACCGGCGGGCAAGCAGGTCTTCAGGGTCGTTCTCAGATCGTTCTGGTCACCGTTGAACGCAACGAATCCAGAATTCCCGCGGCAGAACGCGATCTGATTGCTACCGTTGTCCCACCAATTGTTCACAGTCGTTCCATGAACCACGTTGCGGAAGCGAACCATGTTGTAGATCTGTCTCCAACGGTGTTCGCAGATCCAACCGTTTCTGCAAGTGCCGTCCGGATTGATAGCCGGAGACACGAGATTGCCGTTGCCATCTTGAGGTGGTCCTTGATCCTTGCTTTGAAAGTCGAAGGAACTCATCACGCGCGGAGTGCCGAACGGGTGAGCCAGCATGAAGGCGACGGCCATCTGCGAGTAATTTGGTTAAAAATTTTACTGATGGAGGCAAAGTCTCGGATATCTGTTGGCAATGATTCGGTAGTTTTTACGTTTTAGATAGTATTGGAAAATTAATCGGGTGTTTCTTTTTTGTTTAAGCAACGAAAAGTAACTGCTTTATATTTGCAGAGTCTTTCGCCAATCCATAGCTGGAGCTCTGTTGTTGTTTTTAATGAGAGTCTGATAGTCGAAACTGAAATTAAAGTCCCACGAAACGTTAGACGAAGAGCATTCGTCATTTGTCTGTTGACGTCTGACCATTGACCGACCTATTCTACTCGCGGACTCTCGCGTGGCCGAGTGCTGCACTTTGGAGGCCAAACAAACAAATGATCTGTCATCTTGGAGACTTTTCGAATATCAAACACATACTTTACTAAGAAATTACTAAAAAAAAAAAAAAAAAAAGAATACAATTTCTTTTTTTTTCGTTAAATATTCGAGAATTAAATTCTTTCCTTGAAAATAAATAAAATTTTACCGTACCCTGTACTTTACGAAAGTGTAAAAATGTAAATTCACGTCGAGGGCTTACCTTGTACATTTTCGACAACTTGTAAGTGAGTATATTAGGATTGTCGCGTTGCGTGTCGTGATTATCGACGAAAACGAGAGAGTCTTGCGAAGATAAAAGGCCCCAACTCTCTCCCCAGTTGACGAGCCATTTCAGATTGTTGTTACCTCGGAAAGCGTTGGAGATTTCAGCAGCGTACTTGAACTCGATCACGGTGGCCAGTTGATTGTACTCGCGCTTAGAGATCGCCTCGTTGCCGTAGTCGATCACTTCTTGGTATATGTACGGCCGAGCGTTCGCAGGGAAACCGTGTTTGGCGTTCAGGTTCTTTATTCTCGAGTAAATGTTGTTCAAGTCGCTTGGCCACATGTGCTTCGCAGCGTCGATTCTGATTTCGAAACAGATCGAAATAGAAAGCGTCGCGAGTCAGAACGTGAATAATTTCTCCATTTTTCGTTTACAGTTTCAAGGAAAATTTTTTCTTTCAGCAAAACAGTTCGTTACTTATTAAAAGAAAGAAAATACCATGACGAAACAACGTATTTACGAACCGGAAGCCAGCAACGCCCGCGTCGACAGCCGAGTTCAAGAAATCAAGCAGCTTGGACTTCACGTACTCTTGGCTCTGATCCAAGTCGTGAAGGCCCGTTAATTCGCAGTTTCGTACGTTCGACGGATCGTTGTAATTGTTGACCGAGCAGGGTTTATGAAAATGTTGCTGGTGGTAGGGCACCTGATAGTACTCGAATTTGTACGTGTCCGCCCTGGAGTTTCCAGTGCCGTGGGCGTTGTTCCAGTTGCCGGACATGTGATTCAGTATAGCGTCCACGTAAATTCGAACACCGGCTTTGTTGCATCTCGCGACCATGTTGACGAACTCCTCCTTCGTGCCGGACCGCGTGGTCCACAAGTAAGAAATCGGCTGGTAACGTTCCCACCACGGCCTGTTGTTGATCACCAGGTTCTCTTGCAACGGCGACACCTGTAATACAGCAGAAAATAATAGAAGAAATAACAAATGAAAAGATGTTGTACAAGTTACATCAGATAAAAGAGTTGTTTCTTTCTTTTTTTCTTAAGTCAGAAGTGGCAAACAGATTAAAAACAAGAATAGAAGAAGAGAGAATTAAACGATCCATGTAAGAATGTAAGAGTCAAGAGAGTGTATTACAAATTTACGTTGGTGCCGTCGAATGAAACGAAACGATGTTTCGAAAATTATTTCCTAAAAATTGGGGCCGAGATCGTTGGGGGTCTCGTACCTGTACTCCACCGTATCCCATTGGTCCAAGGAATTGTTCGCACTCCCTGGCAATGTCGTTCCATTTCCACTCGAAGAGGTGCACGATAGTGTCGTGGCCAGGGACGAAGTGAGGATTTTTGTTGGTGTTTTCGCCCGCTGCCAACGCGAGAGCAGCCAACAACGTCGCAATCGCCAGCATCGTGGTTGGTTTGCGTTACAAAATGCTCTGCTCCCCTAATATATAAACTCTCGCCGCTGGTCGATTGCATAACCATTTTCTGCATCCAAAGGTCAACGCTGCAATTACATTTTATCCGATACGTCTCGTGTATCTATTGTCCCACTTTTCCTTATCGTCGCTCACAATAGAGGAAGAAGAGGGCTGTTAGAGTAAACAGAATACTTGACGTAAGTAATCGGCTAGAATGTTTTTCGACGACGTAATTAGTTTCCGCGATGATGATCTCAGTTCTTCGGATGGGTTGATTACCGCTTGTATCGAAAATTCGAAATACACAGAAGGAACAGAATTAATTTAAAATAAACTTAAAGTCAATCCGCTGATGCACGGATAATTATAATTTTCCAAAGATCAGACGCTCGTCGCAAAGAATGCCAGGTACAATTTTGTTTAACGAGTTTAACGAGTATTTAACACGATCGAGTATCTCAACGTGCATGAAAATCATAACGAGTGAATAATAATTCGTAAAAGTACGTGACTCGCCCGAATAATTGACGCATAACTAATCCCAAGTTCAAAGGCAGTCAAAGTACTCGCTGCAGTCGGAATTTAATTATCATTATGAAAAAACGCCATCGATACAAAGTATCGTTGCTCAGCTACGAAAGAAACAAAAGCAGTCATCTTTCGTTCTAAAGTGCACATTTTGAAGATGGTACGTGCAGCTATTCTGTACAGCCTATCGTTGCAGCTATCGTGTATCGAACAACACCGTGCGTTAAATCATTCGAAACCAACGAGAAATATCTGTAGAAAATGTTGTAGAGAGTTGAGAAACCTGTCGTAAAATCGTTGGCCCGTCGATCTGATATCGCGAACGCGATTTTCGAATGATGAAAGGTAGGAAGAGAGCGAGAGGGCAGCAGGCTCTGCGCTTCGCCCGGAATAATTACGAGCGATGGTTAATCGGTCGAGTACAGAATACAGAAGGGCCAACAGGCAACAGCAGCAACAACAACAACAACAACGGCAGCCACAGGCCGCAATAGACAGCAACGTGGCTCGTTATCAGCGGCGGTGGCTCGTACATATATATCGCCGCGAAGCTCGTAAAGTACCATTTCGCTGCGGGGTTACAATTACGAGCGAGGCGCGTAATTAAAAGCTGATGTCTCTCATTTATTAATGCTACCGAACGAGTTTAGCCGCGCTGTCGATGCACGGCCGTACGGCTCGCTCGTTTTAATGCCAAACGTCATCAGTCTTCGACCATCGTCTCCTTCCGCTCTTCCACTCTTTCCACTCGCCGCGCCGTATAATGGCACCCGTGTAATGGCACGTTGTAAAAAAGAAACGAGAAAGAACAAAAATTCATCGCCAACCACGGGAAATTTCGTGTTGTCTTACTTTTCGTATTTCTAGAATTATATCTGTATCGTCGTTCATTAATATCCATCTACAGTGTAATAACACGGAGGAGGATTCAATTTGTCGAGATCCTTGAACAGAAGTAGCTGAAAAATTTGAAAAATTTATCGTCTAGAAGATCATTTTTGCAAACTTCTGTGCGTCAGTTTGTTTCACCTGCGCTTCCTTTCAAATTTCCCCTCATCTCGCGCGTTTCATGCACGTTTGCAAGCTTGATTGTTATTCCAACGAGAGAGTCAAGTGGCTCGATCGGTTTACGTTGTTCTTCGATTGAATCATTAATTAATTACTCCATTGTTTTCTGACAGATGTTGGGTGAATTCGACAGATGTGTTCGTTCGAAGGTTTATTTAGCGCAAGGTCAGTTCAAGTTTCGTTATCGATTCGGAATGTATCGAGGCAATAAATAACAAATACGAATAATGAGAAAAGCATGTTATTTATAATAAATGAAATTGAAATTATCAGATTATAGCTGATAATTGGTTTCGAGGATCGTGTTTGAACAGCAGAGTGGTAGATAAAATTGTCGAGATTTGCTCGATCGAGTAGGCGACCGATTGGACAGAGAAGGAAGCAAAGACTTCTCGATTCGTAGTTCCGTGACATCACGCTCTTCTCTCTTTATTTCAACTCATTTGGCTACAGAATATCACAACATGATAGAGATCGAACTTTAGATAGAGTTCACCGTGAAACTGATCGATGAAATCGAAACATTTTACCGTACGCATCGACAGGGGAGTAAATTTCAAAATGTGAGGAGAGTCCAAACAATGTTTAGGATAATTTCTGTTGTACGTGTAGTTAGAAACTTGTTGGCCAAGCTTGTTATTCGTCTCGTTAAAAATATTCCTCTCGCATCGAAGAAGACGCGAGAATTTCGATGAGAAGACTGCATCGACTGTACGAAAATTGTCTCGATCCGATCGACTCGATGGTAACGCTGCGACGAGTAGTCAACGCCGTTAGGCTGCTCAACGATATATCATTTTTTTTTGTTATTAACCATTTCATTTTCTTTCCTTTCCTTTTCTGTTATTTCGTTTACGCACACTTTACATACAAAACAGCAGAAGTAAACGATGCGCACAGACAGACAACGATTACACTGATTAAGTAGACTACACCATATTCATAAATATACTCTTGACACTTATGCAACTGAGCCGCGTACAACGTGACGATAATAAAATACAATTCTCCGACAGTGGCGGCTGCGATTTAGCTTCACGGTTTGATGCTCGGTTCCGTTGTTCTCCTTTTTTTTTTTTCCTTTTTTTTCCTGTGTTTTTTCTGTTTTTTTCTGTTTCTTTTTTCTTTTTTTTTTTTATTTTGATGCGATCACCATCGACAACGCGCAATTTCTTCCACACCTGTTCACCGTTCCGAGCCTTGCACAGTTTTCCTCTTATATTTATCGGCAGAAATAACATTTTATTATATCGAATAACTAACGATGTTATACTCACACACACACACACACACACGCACGCACATACGCACACGCACACATATGTACATAACGTTCAACTCTTTTCCATTTCTTTTTTTTCTTCCTTTTTGCCACTTTCTTTCCTTCGTTTCTGTTTTGTTTCAATTTTTGCGATCGATGCGAATTCTCTGAATTCTTCTTTCGGTCGAGAAGTAAATTCGTCATTGGGCGATTGAATTTTTGCTCGTCGAAAAGGATGTGACGTCGATTCTGTTGCCTGCTTCGTTCGAGGAGTCGAATAATCGGGTTCGGAACGAGGCTCAATTAATAATCAAACGATGCTTCTGCGAATTACGTCGGAGTGAGTTCAGCGAGGGATCGAAAGAACTTCGACGTGGAACAAAATACGCCATGCCGATGAAAATCACGTGTCGGTGAATTGAAAATGTTTGGGTCAGTCGTTGGAAAACGTTTGCTCCGTGAAACGGAACGCGTCGTCGTGAAGGAAACGCGGTACACTTACAGAATACGATTCTCTATCGTTTTGTCATAATTCTATACACGTAGTTTTACATTTAGCCTGAGATAGGAGGACATACATGTCGTACGATTAAAGTATTGTCAACGCTGTACGAAAGGAGAACGACGAAATCGATGCAACGATAGTTTCTTTCTCCCTTAAATTAGCTTCTTTTCCTCCTCAGATTTAACAATTATGCGACGTTATGCGATACACGACTGCCATGGCACGATTACGAAGAGATTAACGACAAGCTTGCAGTTCACTTTGCTGCACTTCGAGTGTCCAGCTTATGCTGTTGCTCGAAATTTTTCGCATTCGAACGACAAAACTGCAGAAACTTCCTCCCGAATCGTTGCATCCTAGCGGTCGCAGAGACAATCGGCACGAAATTTCGCAAAGAGACGAACAATTACATCTGTTACATCGTTACACAACAAAGATGGAATATTCGTTTCGTTTCCAATTCGTTTCCAGGCAGGATAATAACACGAACAGTTTCAACAGAAACAATCAGACGCAACTCGAGACAATTCGATTCGATGACAATTTTTTTTCGAATGATTCTCTATCTCGATACTGTTGGTATAAGTTCAATCATACACGTTCAAGGCATCGTCTCGAAATACCAGCGTGCAAATATGCAAGGAATGTTAATTTGCAGCAACGATTAGACAACTGAAATCGTTCGAAGAACTTTCACGATCACGATCGTGACAGGCTCGAGTCACTTAATCGTAAATCTACGTAGGTACGCTGTTTGCTTGCTTGATTCATCTCCGTTGCAAATTGACGTCGTTTTGTGGATTGACGGCAACTGTCTCGGCGTTAATTTTTCGAGTACAGGAAGAATGCGCGCGCGCGCCATACGAATAATTACAACTATTTGTTTCTCCTGGTCGCGTAACAATAACGAGACCAAAGGTTCAGCTTCCCGGCGAATCAACGATTCGTCGTTCTACTTTGTACCAATGCTGAGTATTACATCGATCAACAATGTTCCATAGATACTCTGCTTTCATTAAAACTTCTGTCTCTTAAACGATTAGCTTAGGTGCGGCAGTTAAGAAGAACGATATTGACAGCAAGAAGTCTTCGAATAATCCGCTTTCTCGTAGCTTACAATTAGTCGTTTCTCAATCCGAGAGATCTCGATTCTCCAGCGAAAATCCAGTGGAAAATTTGTTACCTCGTTATGTACATGTTATTGTTTGTCGTTACTGTCTATAATTGAAGTTATACCGAAAGTATAATGCACCGGGGTGGGTGAAAATGGCGCGGCTGGTGCCATATCAACGCGGCGCAATGAAATGTAATAGAAAATGTGTGAAACTCGTCGGAAATTGAAAAGATACGAGAAGGAGGAACTGAGAAGGAGGGAAACGATTGGAAATTGTCGTCGAGACCATTTCTCCTTCTGCTGCGACGTTGAACGTTACTTACTGTTACTTTGTTCGTGTTTGCGCGCAAAAGGTTTGAGAAAAACAAATTTTCGTTGCAAGAACGCGTGTGGCGTTGAATGCGAGTCACTGGCACTCATTTTAGACTTTGATTGTTTCGAGAAACGCTCGAGTACAAAAGTAAGAAGTTGAAAAGTAACAAAGATCGACGAATTTTGTCGAAACGACACTTCCCATAGTAATCATAATAATAATAATAATGATAATAATACGAGAATAGTCAACAAGTATAGATACAGTATATTAGGAAGTAGCGATTCACCGGTAAGGATAAAGCAAAGACTGATCGATGTCGACGAAAGTCGTGTTCCTCGTGGTCGCGTGACACCGTGTAATTGATAATGATTAGATCGAAGAAACAGTCGAGAACTCCGAGACAAGCAACGCGTGCAAATTATAGTACGCAAGTGGTCGTTAACGTTAACGGTCGGCTGCGAAATAACACTCGTAAAATCGGTGTCGAAAACGCCATCGATAGACGGTGTATATCGCTGGAAGCAACCACCAATGAATTACTTTGCCAGTTTCCCGAATAAATCAATCCGGCCGTGAACGTAAAAGTATACCGTGTACCTAGCCTACGAAATTCATTTTATTAAATAAAATAATAAATAGACTCGAGACTACGTAATGTTGCGTAGAGCGACACTTCGTGGAACGGCAACTTCACGCGCTGAATTACAACCCACTGATTGTACAAATTAGGAGTGGTCTTAAAATAATCGCGATGCGGTACAATCTATTAAGTCGTTTCAGCGGGCGTACGCGGGCCTCGTTCACCTGCCAAGAAAGGCCAAGTCTTTCGCGATTTCGCCCTAGGTACATTGATCCGATTTCGTTAACGCGATCCCAGCAACGGACATTAATATATATATATATATGAGAAAAAATACTCTCTGCAAAATATAACAACGACTCGTTATACGGAAATCTCCCGCGAGACGATTCAAACGACAGAAGTGATCGTTACGCCGCGGAGCGTAATCCTTTTTCCGATCGGGAAATTCAACTCGACGATCGTTATACGGAAATCGCGTGAAACGTGGTACGTGAAACATAGAGTAGAAGAGGTTCAGAATATGTGAGTTTTGAACAACCAAACCAAATTCGGCCTGCCTTCCTGCCTCACCACTAACTTTATGTAGAAACCAGTCACGCTCTCTGCAGGCGGCAGTATTTGCCGCTGTTCCTGTTTAGGCGATTCCGCCCCGTGTACCCTGATCTCCACCCTTTCGTCTCTCCTCTGTTTCACTTTCTTTCGTTCCGTTTCTCTCTGCCGTTGCTGTTTCTCCGACTTCCTCTCCGTCTCGTCGGGTTTCCGACCCTCCAGGCACACCTGCATCTGCTGGAACTGCCGACTCTGCCACTGCTCTTCGCGTTTCAGCTCCTCGATCTGCTGTTCCAGCGACTCTTCCTGCTTTTGCAACAGCAGGTCCTGCCGCAACGCCCATTCGCTCTTCACCTCTTCCAACGGTAACTGCAACTTTCTCTTCTCGCGAATCCTTCGTTGTTCCTCCTCCCTCCGCCGTTTCAGCTCCTCTTCCGTTCGCTTCTCTCTTTCAGGTGGCCTTTCTTCCTGTTTCAAAGACGGAATCGACTCTCTCGGCTCTTTGTCCTCTTCGTTCTGCGTTTCCCTTTGCGTTTCTCGTTGCTCCAAAAGTTTGCCATCCCCTTGCCGCTTCGTTTCGCTTTCCAAATCCGTTTGCTCTCGTTTCCTCGAGGTCTCCTCCTCTTTTCCAGCTGTCTCCTGCTCCTTCCGCTTCTCTTCCTCCAGCCTCTGTCGGTCGATCTCTTCCCCTTCCTTCTGCCTTCTCGCGACGTCCTCCGCTTCCTTATCTTGCGACGTCCTCGTCCCCTCTTGCTGCTCCGGCTCCTGCTGTTTCCTCCTCGACTCTTCCTCTTCCTCCTTCTTCCTCCTCAATTCCTCCTGCTGCTTCTTCCTCAGCAGCTCCTTCTGCCTCCTCTCGAACTCCTCCTGCAACTCCTGCCTCCTGAGCTCCTCCTCCTGCTTCCTGATCAGCTGCTCGTCTTGCTGCTGTTGCAGCGAGTCCTCCTGCCTCATCGACTGATACTGGCTCCGTTGCTCGATCAGCCGCTGTATATCCTCCTCTTCGGAGTGGCGGTGCTTCGGCCATTGTTCGCGCTCCCTTATCTCCTGCTCAGCTATGCCGTATTTACCTTCAAGCGGGTGCGAATTAACCGCGTGGTCAATAGGAATTCGCTCGCGTCGAGGCTCGTCCGATACGGCCGCGATCAATGCGGCCGCGGCCGGAGGTTAGTTGCTACCTGAATGCTGCTTCTCGTCGGACCCCTCGTCAGACCCGGTCGAGCTCAACGACGTGTTGCTGCCGTACTGGTCCTGCAGAGAGGACTGCACCGACAGACTACGGTCCTGGTGCTTCACTCTGTGGGGGGACAACTTTCCGGGGTCGACACTGGTCGGGTCTGCCTGCAACAAATTCTTCGGTTAAGCCACTTACGGCATGTACACCTCCCCTCCGCAGTTGGAGGCTGTAAACAATATATATGCAGGATATATTATGGCTGGCTCTACTGGAGTGGCGGAATTTGCTCGGTGTGTTTTAGATATTTTTACAATTTGATTTAACCCTTTCGTCAAGAGAAGCTAACCCTCTCTCTTCTCTCGCGACCGTGATCGAACGAATCGTCGAGCGAATTTGTCTGATTCTCTTCGCGAGACTTTTCCAACATTCTCGTCCTCGAACACGTCTCGACGATACGTAGACTCGGTTGACAGATCGGTCGTTCTACGAAACCGAAAGAGTTAAGAGAAGGGCGTAGGCATTGGCATACAAGTCGTGGTGAAACACGCGTGAACGAATGACAATGAGGGAGTAAATGTGTTGATCATCGTACGGGGACGAATGCGAGTGTGCAGACATCGTTTATCTGTGAGTGAATTTACATTTGCTCAACTGAGATCGATCGAATGTTTTACACACGTTCGAAAGATGTGCGACGATAAACGTGAAAGTTTTCTTTTTTTTTTTTACTGCAAAGTTCCATCAAATATTCAATGCAGAACAACGACATGTAAAGTACAAATCGATGGGACAGCGAAATGGACGCGTTCGTTTCAAACGGTTGGCCCAGGGGAGAGTTTTGTTTGAAAGGAGACGACTGAATTGGTATAAATACTACGTGTGCATACGACGTAATAGCCAAAAATGTTGTTGGGAACGGTAGTTTCGTTTGACATGTACACACAGCGTGTAAGATGTGAAATTGGTTGCACATACAATAGTCAGTGACTGAAGGTTGATTCGATCGGGCATTTGAACATCTTATACGTCGAAATAATAAAGTATTGCTGACTTACACTTTCCAGAATAATTAACAGGAAACTTTCTAGAATAATCAAAAATATTACAATAATGAGTAACCGTGAACGTCTGTTATTGAATTTTACGTAACATTAAACGCTAGGCTATCCTGTATAATTCAAGTATCGTATGATCTTTCAATTATTCTGAACAGTGTAACATGAACATTAACGCAAAATGTGTCGTATACTGTTACGTGATAAGTTAGAAATACTAAGTGTGAAGGTCTCAGGGAGAGATATATATTTACTATCGACTTTGAGTGTAAAAATTAAAGTACTTTGAGTAAGTTTGTGGAACGTTACAGAAAAGCAAGAGTCACATTTCCTTTTTTCTTCTTCCTCTTTCTTTTTTTTTTTTTTTTTTAATGAAATTTAAAGAAAACCCTTGGACCTTGAAGAAAAGTTACATCGTGCGTATAATTCGCGGGTACGTATAACTGTACGTATAACTGTACGGCGAAATTTGCAAACGAGAATCTTTTGATTCCAAACGAGATAGTCCCATCTTCTGCATGCTTCTTCGACAATATAAAACAACAGTCAGAGAAACGGGTGTAATACGTGTGTCAAAGGGGACGAGAAGAACCATAAAATACATATTCATACTTGAATTCTCTTTCATCTCAATTATAATTTCATCTCATATATTTCTCAGGACGTGAGAAGCGTGAGCAACGTTGAACTGAGCACACTACGGTTTACCTTCGTGAAGAATGTACATTTTAGCTTTCATTTCGCTAGAAATTCGCAAACAACGATCCTGGGGAGCTGCACTAAGCGTGCTGCTTGCAACAGTGTAATCTCGATCAGGCTGCTTCATAACGTACAATTAGAACAAACTCGTTTCGCGCGTTTCGAGTACCGTCTGCGACGTCCAAGTGAACGAGCCAAGACGACCGAAAGCCAGAGAATAACTTTGAACGCTATTTTTGTAATTTCGACAATTTCGTAGGTACTGCGCTAAAAGAAAGAAAAGAAAAGAAAAGAAAAGAAAAGAAAAGAAAAGAAAAGAAAGGAAAGGAAAGAAAGAAAGAATGATCAAAAATCCAAATACACGACTTGATTCTGACTTTCTTCGATTGAACTGAAGAGACGACGTAAGCTCGATACGTAAGACAGAGAATGAAAACGAACGGAAGAAAGCGAAAGAAGCGTTAGTAATCTAGTTGTTGTTTCTGAAGTAACACGCACCTGATAGGCCAACGCGTTTACTATGATGCTCGACGGCACCAAGCCTAGGGGATGAACCTCTCTCATCAGCACGTTCGCAGGGATCTTGTGGAACTGTATGTACTCGAGGAAATTGCCAATCACTTCCTTCAGGTCTTGATTTTGGTTGCTGTCGCAGTACTTCTTGCTCCACATCAGGGCCGCCTGGAAGCAATTCAAAGTTCGATCAACTTCAATCTCGACAACATCTTCCATCCATCTTGATTCGGTGGTTTGAAACGGCCAATGATCCACGTACTTGAAACTTGGTGAACTCGTCGGCACGTAGCTCTTCTCGCGCCAGAATCAGACGAACAACGTGCTGAGGGAGCAAGGTGAAGGATCCTAGATTCAACACCTCGTTGCCGTGTTCGTCGACGAATTCGAATACCTTTGAATCAAAAGGAACACGGTGAAAGTGTGGCCAAAAATGGAGGAACAAACGACGGGGGGGGGAGGGGGGAGGAAAGTCTCTGCGACCTCACCTTATGGACCAAGGATTTTGTACATTTGTACTGAATGTATCGCTCGGCCGACGCCAGCAATGCGCACACAGTGTCCACTGTTATGCAACACTGTACGAACCCGGTGCAAGCTTTCCTCAGCTGTTCCAATCCGTAATAATCAGCGGCGTTCATCAATCCTTGAAAGTGAACAGGTCGTTTACTTTGCTTGGAAATTCGTGCGGCGCCGGTTTACACTTGCGTTTGTCGATGAGAATCACCTACCCAATAAAGTTCTAGGCTGTAACGTCACGCATCCGGTGTGAATGTATTCGATCAGCTGACGAAACACGTCGGGCTCGAACTCTTCGATGATCACGGTGTGATGCTGGTTCGGCTGTGATTTAGAGAAAAAAAAAAAAAAAAAAAAAAAAAAAAGAAGAAGAAGAAGAAAAAGAATTTACGACAAACGAAAAGATAGATACGACGAAATTGAAATTTGAAAATTGTAAATTCATGCCAAGCGATTTCTTTTCTGGTGCATTCGCTGATGGGTGGAGAAGATCTTAAATCTTAAATGGGGGGTGGGGGGGGGGAAGAAACAAGGAAAATAGTATTTACAAATCTATCAAATTCTCCTTACTTGAAAAGAGGGAAATTTATCGTTACTCTAATGTCTAATATCTAGGAAAATACCTGTCGACTAATGTAAACTTGCGTTTTTTTCTTTAAATTGCAAGGAGAGAGTGCGAGAGTTTTAAAAGATCGTCCATCGTTGTTCGCTTCGATGATCGATGACGAGAATTGTAAAAGAACGGATCGGTGTCGCGAGAGAGTTCGCATTAGTGCAGACTACTGTGCGTCTCGTCAATTTCGCGGCTACGTGCCATCCTCGAATAACAGAGGATTATGGTTGCAGTCGTGCGAGTCTACGGCTATTGCAAATTTGCCGATGTGAGAGCGACGCGACGATCCGTATTACTCCGGATTCTCCGGATCGCGTAATCAATTCGAAACTTGCATGCCCACTGAGAGAGACAGACTGGAACGATGAATACCTCGTTAAAAACTATTATGCCAACTGAATCACGCGGGGATGCGTTCTAATAATTGCTCGTAAATAAAATCTGGATCTGGTAGATTGAAATTAATCGTTTCGAAAACTTTGAAAAGGTAGATTCTGTAGAATATTTTCGGCGATACATTCAAAGTAATGTTAAATCGGAAATCCTTTCGAAGAATAACAAAATAATTGAATAATATTTTTATATCCTTCGGTAACAGACAAAAATGGTATCAAACTAGTATCGTGAAGATCTGCAGCGATTACGCAGTGACCGAAAGGGTAAAGTTAAAAATTCAAGTCTACCGTGTTACAAAAATCACGAATTTATAATATAATAGTAAGTTTAATCGTTGTGACTTCGCCAATACCAGTGCCGTCTAACTGACAACGACTCGTTCGAGGGAAAGAACTTTTCTTGGTGAAGCATTCTTCGAATCGAGGATTCATCGATATCCAGGACCCTTCTCTCTCTCTCTCTCTCTATCTATCTATCTATCTATCTATCTATCGAAATGCTTAAGAGCAGAGAGAAAAATGAAGAGAAACAGAAAGAAACTCGAAACGAGCGCAGAGTGACAAAAGAAAAGGAGGAGGGAAAGGAGGAGGGAAAGGAGGAGAGAAGTAAACTGGCGAGTAAAAATGGAGAACTTTCAGGATGCAAAAATCGTATAGAGAAGTGACGTTATTATAATAATACCTCTTGTATTGGAGCCAACTGCTGCACGAACCCTGACCGCTACACGGCACACAACAAACGCACACTTACTATTTCCATCATTTCAACGACTAGGTTCGAGCATGGTACGCGCAACTGTTCTTTAAAGTGTCGTCCTCGCTTAACAACGATTAATTTTTCTCAACAGTTTTAGTTTCAGATTGAAAGCTTCGAAAATGAAAGTATAGAAATCGATTAGTAAATTGCTTTTCGACGTTGCCGCAGAAAATGCCTTTACCCGCGTTCGCGCAATAAATATCTATAAAAATCGGTGGAGAACGGTGCGATTTTCATTTCAATTTACTTTCGTTCCTTCTTTTTTTCTTTATCTCTCGATCGTATCGTTGGACACACGATTAGAAAAACGATTTATGCCGTGTCGACTTTATTGCTTTCTGCAACGACTGCGATTACCTGTTGCGCTGCGTTTTGCATATTCAACAGCGGCTCCGAGCTTCTCTTCAGGAATAATCGAATCTTGTTCTCTTTTGGCGGCGGGTCCTTTTTACGCTGCGGACTCGGTGCTTGGTAAAACATTTTTTGAAACACCCTGCGGAAATGAAAAGGCACGTTGCTTTTTTATCCGTGAAATCGTCGAGTATCGAGTGAAGAGTAACGTTGGAGGAACACTATGCACCGTTCCTATTGTATCATCTCTGAAGATGAAGAGATTAATTTTGCACGGAAAGAATAGGTTAATCGCGATACGAACCTACTTCTGGCTGCTAGAACCGCCTTTACAGCGCAGATGGGCTCCTTGGTGTCACCGACGAGGAAGGTCACGTCGCACAGTTCCGGCATGCTGGCCAGAAACTTCATGTCCTCGGCCAAGCCGGATTTATTCTCAAAAATCGAATAATCCGACTCGTCGGCCACGTCTGACCCTGAAGCCTCCGGCATCGAGCTTGTATTATCCTAGAAAGAAAAAAAAAAAAAACACGTCTCGCTCGTAACGCTCCAACTCGTTTTCGAGTGAAATTAACGTTAAAATGTGCTTTGCCCGACAAAACGGGAACTATGTTTCAACGTTAGACGAGATATACTTGGGTATACGGCTGCGAGAAAGTTCGTCGGTGTATTTTAAACTTTGAGACTGATAAACAAGCTTCTACTTAACGCGTATCGTACATTTCAGTTCCGCGTAAATTTTACGCACATTATATTACACTTTCCCGCTACGTTGAAATTAGTTGCTCTCTCAAATAAAAATGTTACGTTCGAAATCACGTAGAACGTAGTCACGGATACGTAATGTAAAATTTTATTGAAATAAGTCGAAATAAGAATCGAGTGGAAGTAAACTGTAAATCCGTAGCACTGCGCCTGGCATTGAATTACCAGGTTTAAACTGTTTAAAATTATTTCTACCGCGAGCGAGTAAATATTTGCAATCTGTCGATGTTACGTTCGCACCATTTAACTTCCTATATCGAGCAGCCATCGGGTTGCTTGCCCATGTAATGACCCGACCACGTTGCCGATAAAATATCATAGAAAGGGTTCATTTATTTTTGAGAACGTCCAACGCTATCGGGTCACGTTCAGTTCCATCGCGCTAATGACACAATACGGGCACAACTATTATTAGTAAGATGCGATATAAATAAAAAACTCAACGTATTTATAAGATTCCTAGACGTTCGTAGGCAACGAAAACACTGTGACCTCCTTTGAAAATACGGACAGAGCAATCGCTTTAACAGCCGATGAATAACGTATTGAGAGAAATGACGCATTTCACGTATCAACGCTCGATTCTACTTGCAATTGATAGTAAAGTGTCGTGAAATTGCGTTGCGAGAATCGAAATATCATTGCAATCAATTTCCATTTAACAGCGCTCTGCAAAAATACAAAGAATTCCTTCAGAAAGGTATTTCGATATTACTGACACTCGATCCCGCGAGTCATTACGTAATACGTGCAAGTAATTAACAGATTTTAATTCTAGGCCGATTTCTGCAAAACGACATCCTCGTTGAACCAGCTCAAGTGGATAACATTTCATTTCAGTGACCAATTTCTTTTATCGATCTTTTCGAACCGAAGTGAAAAGCGAAAGGAGCAATTGCGAAAAAAGACTCCGCGTGAACGTGACTTTATAATGCAACTCTAGCGAGTCAAGCCAAGCCAAGCCGAGTTGAGAGAAAGGTTTCTAAAGAAAAGGCAAGCACGAAATGCACTTTCCCTTACTCGACGGGAAAATATACAAGCCCGTCGATAAATCATCCCCCTGACGAAAGACTTAACTACCCTTCCATGTAACCAGCCCTGTTATCTACCATGTAGTTAACCTACTTGCGGACCCGTTTAATCCTCGTCCCACGTCGTCCCACGATATACATACTTTCATTTACGTCCGACCTTTAAGCAACGCGAATAATTTACGCAGTGTGGGTGTTTCGAGCTCTAACAGCCAACAGATGAACTGACTTGGAATGATGTGATTTCGAACGTCGATGAATATCGTTCTTCCTTAACACCAGCGCGTTACAACTCGATTGGCATTTGCATTTTTTGATAGCATTCCGGGATTATTTGCGCTGTTGTAGGAATAGGTGCTAAGATATTTCAAGTTGTTGATGCGAGATCAAGCGTTGAATATTCTCCGCTATTCTTCTGGAGCTACGGAGAAAGGAGTGAAACGACAGGAGAAAAATCGAATTTTAATTCTTTTACTGAGCGAATTCCAACAAACGAAGAAACATCCGCAAAGGCGCGCGCGTAGGTTGTTGCATCATCTCGACCTAACAACAATCAAGCAGGTTTCGCTGAAAGTGCAACCCCGACGCGGACGAGAGCGGTGCCCCGCGTAGTGAACTTTTAAATTACCTGTTGCTCGAGTCCCGGAGCCCCCTCGCTCGCCGGGCCGCTTTTGCCCCGAAAAAACACTTTTACCTCACTTCCTCGTTTCTACGATCACGCATAATCCACTATGCACGCGCGACGACGATCTTCCACCACGGCGTTTTTACCCTTCACCTACAACATCTGTTTCTCTTCTGTACTTGAAAGAAAAGTAAAAAAAAAAAAAAAAAGAAGAAGAAGAAAAAGTAGTAAATGGAAAGACAGCAATCAACGATCTTGGGCGTTAACAAAAAAAAAAAAAAAAAAAAAAAAAAGAAAAAATACCATTCACTGTAACGCGACGATCGAGAATGAACTGTTCCAGACTGTGCGACCTCTTATTCTCCCGTAGATACGCTTATTGACACTCGAGGGATGTAAAGTCGTGGAACCGTACGAAAGAGACACGCCTGTATCCGCGTATCTCGATCCCCCTGCCCTTCTCGATTTCTCGCGTCTAACGCGACTCGACAATGACGCGGGTGGCTCGCGAGCACGCCTCGACCCTTCCTCTGGTGACAGACACCCGCGAGGGGGTGGCACGAACAGGGTCGGTTTCGTGAATAGAACTCGCGCGATTACCAGCGAAAACACCGCTCGTGCTCGGCCAAAGCCACTCGACTGCGCCGAGTCTACGTTCACTTCGGCCAGGCCAACCCTCACACTGCGCACTCGCACACCATCATCAGGGGTGAAACTCGGGCACAGCTGCGCCTGTGCGACCCGCAAATCCTCCGAAGGACCTCTCCCTTTTTCCTCTTCTCCTTTCTTTTCCTCGCCCTGTCCTCGGATTTTTAAATGTCACCCGGTTACCCCGGCGAGTCCTGAGATCGCTGATTACACGTCTCTGATTGAAGTTAATCGCGTTTCCTGCGGGGGCAAACTTGAATATTGGAAGCTCCTTACGACCTTGTTTCCTTTTTCAACTGCGGTGTCAGATGCTTGCAAAATTCTCTCCTTTTTTTTTCTCTTTCTTTCTATTCACATTTGCTTCACGAGAGAGAAAATAAATCGTACGGGGATACGATTCAGTCGGGTATCGAGAGGGTTGATTGATCTTTGGTTCGATTTCGTTTGGCACGGTGACTCGATTTTATTTCCGAGGCGATTATCTCTTCCCTATTTTTTGGAATTTGGATGAAACGTATCATCTCTCGATGAGTCATTCGACTGTCGCTGTGATTTCAAGTCGGTCGCTACTGTTCACTCTCGATTTTTCACGTCGGCTTACAACGCGAGCAACGAAAGTGAAGGTAACGTGAACTCCAGCGTGACGGATCCGGGTCAAGCTCAAAATCTGGCTCTGTGGACCACAACCATTCATGTCTGTGGAGGAAAGTCTCTCTCTCTCTCTCTCTCTCTCTCTCCCTCTCTCTCTCTGTGAAATCTACTCTCCTTCTCCGCTAATCAATAACGACCGGCCCCGCAACAAGTAGGCATCCCGGCTGATAGATGAGCGAAGAGGGACAAGAAGTACTGTCACTTTTCAACGTTGCGAAATTATTCCTTCGTGCAAACTTCAGTCGCTACAATTATTATCGACTCGATGTTCTTTAAGAAAAAATAAAAATTATCTTATTATAAGTAAAATTCTGGTATATGGGATGATAAATGCTTAAAAGTATATAAAATTCTATTTCATCGTGAGTGTTAGGTCGGTAGATTTTTATATTTTTTTCGTTTCTTAGTACAACTTTTTCGTGTTTATTTGACTGTTTCACTGTGGCTCTCGTGTGAAAAAAAAATTAACGATAAAAATGCACGATGATGCATGGTGACTCGTGTGCGTGGAAGATGAATAACGCTATATTTCTGTATAGCGTCGAATATTCCAAATATAAATGGTTCGTTAAATCTGTGTTTGACACGTGTGGCAAGTGGCAGGCAAATTTCTGAATGAACGAAGAATCTTGAACAGACGGATCTTCCTGGCGAGGGACTTTGCAACGCCGACTGCGGACAACGCCTGCGCGAAAATAACGAACGATTTCGTTTTGGTTTCCGTGGCAGCCCTCGATAATTGGTGAATGGCTCGATAGACGCACGCAATCCTTGATAATCGTGAAATTGCCAGCAAAAGCTGAGTTTTTTTTAAATAAAAAAAAAGTCCCGACCACTAGACCATTAATTATCGTCAACCCACGTTGTGCGAAAGTCTAGCAGTTGTCAGACCGAAAAATTTTATACACCGTGGCAATAAATTCGAATAGACGGGGCGGGTTAATCGTGATTAATCGTGAGTACTGGCTCACGAAATGTTTAGCGATTTGTTAATAATTAATTATTAAGAGGACGTAGGGTCGACCAAGTGGAAACGGAAATTTACGGTCGGACCGAAATAGTTCAAGGTTGATCGGGAACTGTGTCACGACCGAGTTTCATGGTGAACTCCTGATTCGATATCACGTGCAATTATGCGGCTCGTCCGCGTCAAAGGAAATTTTCATTGCGTCGCAACGACGAATCGAACCGAGCAGACGAAGGAAAGCAAAACTCTCGAAGACGTCGAGTATCAGAAAATATCGTTCGATACTGGAAACGATCGGCACGTGACCGGTATTGCATTACATTGCATACGAAACACTTCTAAAAATGTTTCAATACCTTGGGAAGGAAATTCCAACAATTTACGCATCAACGTGACTTTCTCCAATTCTTCAAAACGAATCGTTCAGTCGCAAATAATTCTCCCGCTTGATCTTAGAAACAAACAACACGCGCTCGTTGTCTACGTTAATTAGCTCTTCCGATCGAAGTCGAAGCGAATCTTTATCTACCGATCCAATGGGAGAAACGGATGAACGAGTAAATAGTCGAGAATAATGATCGATTGCCACGGTATTAACGTAAAACAACATCGATTTATTCAACACAAATACTTGCACGTTACGGTAGAGGTTCGGTAATAATGATAATAATAATAATAATAATGATAATAATATCCATATATGTATATATACAGGAAATAAGGCACGTTCGATATTACATTAATTAACGTGCGACTGTAAGTCGCTCGGCTGTCCAATTACATCATTACATCTTTTATCTCGTTTTATCGTCATTGTGTCTTTTTCTCGTTCGTACGATATGCAACATCCTTACCAAATGTAAAAAATGTCATATATATAAATAAATGAATAAATATACATATATATTTATACATACGATATATATATATATATTTATTTATTTATTTATAATATACGTATATATCTATCTGTATAAATGTTCTCGTTGAATTTTCATTCGTCCGTTCGGCATTGCCGAAGATAAACTTTTACACCATCTTAAATCTATATTTATAATCGTACATATATACGTAAATCCCTTCTTGCTTAATTACTCGCGAAGAGTCACGACCATGCTGGTCGCTCGGCTTTCTCTTTTTCTTCTCTCATTTCCGTTTCTCTGTTTCTTTTTTCTTTTTTTTTTTTTTTTTTCTTTTTTGAGAACATTTCAACTACGCACGTCGTTTTTATAGCCGATATATTTCAAGTTGCAAAAAGGCGCAAAGTTTGAAACGTTCGGGACCAAAATCGCTATCGTCGATCGTGCTCGATTGAATGCTCGTTGCGGTATATCCTCTGTGATTATTTACGACTTGTAGAATTCCCTTAAAAGATTATTAAATTATTAAATACGTTGGGAATTATTAACGAACCCGATGGAACATAAATACTGTTATTTAATTGGCAAATACTGAGAATAAATCCAAATTAATGGCTGTAACAATTGTGCCATGTAATTGTCTCGATGTTTTTAATTTTTAAGGAAACGTGTCTCGCTCTGTCAACGACAAATATGTATATACGAGAACGCAAATCGGCGTTCACACGTATGTGATCGATGAGGAAATCGATGACGATCGAGATAGATTGGAATATTGTACAATGTATTTACGATTTCGTTGGCACGCACAGACACTCGCAGATTGCGCTCTTCCGTAGAATCTTGATCCTTAACCCTCTAGTGTCTCTTGTTGCAAAAGAATTATCGATCCTTTACTACGGGGGATTTTCGATTACAACGATATATTTTGTACGTGTAAAAAAGTTATTCGTTTTTATGATATACGTTTAAAAAATAACTTCGTGTGTTGTAAGTGAACGTCAGCTCTGTTACACTCTATTCGTTCCCAAAATGAAACAACGAAATGAAATGATCATGAACATTACCATTTCCA
The DNA here is from genome assembly GCA_036937485.2 of Tetragonisca angustula. Taxonomy (NCBI): domain Eukaryota; kingdom Metazoa; phylum Arthropoda; class Insecta; order Hymenoptera; family Apidae; genus Tetragonisca; species Tetragonisca angustula. Next base: position 22,900 of record JAWNGG020000231.1, on the reverse strand, counting down.
AAATTCCGATCCGCGAACCGTCAGACAATAAAGGGTTACACGAATTTCCAAACGACTCACACTCTGCAAATGACACTTACTCTCGCACATACAACCGGAAAACTTACATTAGGCGGTATCTAAACTGGCATCAAGATACTTTACACGAATGTACAAAAAGTTTTCCTACACCGTAATCGGAATGTGTGAACCGTTACTCGTTCGTTTCGTTTCTTTCTGTCCCTACGCGCTACTTACGTACTAAGTTTTTAATTAGAAAAAGAAGGTTTCTATAGCATTCGGAATCGTTGGTTTCTTGCGTCCAAACTGGAATGTAAAGCGCAACTGTAAGCGCTGTGAAACGAAGGGCTAATCGTTTCGGCGAATCGTTGATCGGTGAATTTAAACGGTGTCGTTTATTAATTTGCCTTTTCTACCTATAGCACGAGAATTTATCGAACACGGGTATTCTTTTCCACTTCACTGAAAATACCTCTCCGCGAGAAGTTTCTTACATTAATAATTAACAAATCTTCGACTTTAAAGTATGCACGTAACATATACATTTTGTAAAATAACGATTCGACATACTGATATGTTTAACAATTGCTACGGCAAGTTTGATATGTTTGGAACTGTGTTTCACATCCTCGATTATTTGCAGCTGATGCGAAAAAACGAACACAAATTTTCAATACATGTTCGATTAACGTACAATGTTCTTGCCTCGACCATTCGACCATCCTTGTGATTTTAAAAATCTTTATACGCACATTTACGAGAAGGTTTCGTTTAAAATACCACTCGACGAGGAGAGAATTATTATTACGAACGATAAGCCGTATATTTGTCATTCACGAATCAACGGTTCGTCGTTTTCCAAAAATACTGTCGTCTTCGAGATGGCGGTTCGCCGTGAGCAGCTTATGCAAAAATCGCTCGGTCCTTCTTAAAACAACGAATCCACGGACGAAAGCGACGATCGAGGCTTTCGTAGAGATCGATACAGCCGCGTTCGTCCGTTTAACTCCGAATAAAATTCAACAGCCTATTGCCTTTTCGACACGCTTTTCGCTGTCATTGATGTATTGACGCGTCATTTTCGTCATCCGTTTGAACCCTTGCGCTTAAATTAAACAATTAATTAATTTAAATTAATTGTATAATTACACGTTCGCCAAACAACCGATCATTTCGATTCGTAAGTACTTGCGCAACGTTATATCTAATTCACCATTAAATCTAATCAAACTGAATCTTTAACATAACCATTCTACAAACTACTTCCATCATCGAGATATCGCTTGTAATTATTCCAAAGATGGATGACTTCCAAGCTGCGAAATGCTGTTTTGATCTGTTCGTGTTGTAAAAATATGAAGAGGGAGAGAAGAACGTTGCTGCTAAAAATCCCGTCGAACAAAAATTCCCCAACGTTGTGCGCGTAAGAAACGAATAGGCGCGTTTGTACGGAAAAAAAAAAAGGAAAAAGAAAAGAGAAACACGACGGTCACGTTCTTCCATGGAGCGTCCGAATAATTACAAGCAATGCCGTGAGTCCAATCTCCCAGAAATGATCCGAACATGTGAACCCCGTCAGTGAAAATAAAGGAAAGAGAAGAGAACGACTACCCGTTGAGACACTACCCGGAAGCGGAAGAGTAGGATTAAAAAGCCGTACGTTCTATCGCGTGCCTCTCGTCCACCGGTAAGCTTTCAATTCTTCAATGCCAGCGAAAGCGTTCCTCGAGCGTGTGTATCGACACCCGATCGCTCTTCGAGCGTGTCCCAACTCTCTCATTGTACACCGAGTTACAGGACTACATCCCTCTTCGATCACCCCTTAAAACGACGTTTCTATTGCACTTTGTCCGTCTTACAGTTAGAGATTACAGCCGAGGATCGGCCTTTTGGGAACGTATCGCTTCTTCGACTCTTCAAGGCTTCTCTCGATGGCTCCGCCGTCGTCCGTTCGTTCGGATAGCTTTCTCAAATAAATTCTCCCGGGGCCGCGGTCGGTGTTGAGCGTGTGACCTGGTGTTTCGAGGCGTTCGTGCCTCGATACCACGGCGTCTATCTACCGAAACGTGTCTTAGCGACGGAGTAACGTTGAACAGGCAGCCAAGAACCGGCACGATCGGACCTTCGGCTGAGACTTTTCGACTGGCGACGCGAAAAAGCGCGATATCACAGCTTCGACGGGTCGTAGTTCTCGAACGACCACCTCTGCCTCGCTGCTGTTGGGGAACATTCTTCCATTATCAGCCGCTGCTTGCTCTCCGTTATCGCCAGACACTTGTCGCTGCTGCCGTGTCTGATTTGCTTCGTCTGAAAACAAACGTTTCTCGTCAGTGTCTCTCCGCAGTTCTGCAGATGACGAAGAAACTATGCTTTTCAAGTAGTTTCGAATCTAATCGAAGAAGCAGCACCAAGATGAGACTCAGAACTGAACGCGACAAGTATCAGGGAAAATCAGAACGTGATTTGATATTAATTGTCTAAAGCGTGGAACCAATATTTGTCGCAAACGTACGTGGATTACGTACCTGAGGATTATAAATCCATTGTTGATTCCCCTTGCTACCGTGACAAGGATAGAGGATGACATCGGCGCCGCTGTAATCCAGGCACGACTCGTCTCGACGGATCTCGCCGGTCTTGCTCAACATCCAGTACTGTGACAAACGATCAAGATTAATGTCCGTGGATTTTGACCTGCACTGTTTGCCTATGACCGATGGTTCTGACAGCCGCTGCGCCATACGTATCCGCGTATCCGTTCGCCGAAAGACTCCCGGAAGCACAAATATACCGGAGACAAACGGGTTAAATAAATTTCCTTGCAACTTGTTGGAAAAGAAGCCGATTGTATGAAACAAGGTGAGAAAATTGATTTGAATTTCTGTTGTGAATCAAGTTGCGAGTTTCAAAATCGTTTGATCATTCGCACAACGAAGAATTTTGTGTAACTTGTCTGACGTATCGTCGACCACGATCACTTGCGTGCTTCACACGCTAAAGTTTTGGCTGCACTCGGACAAGAGTTTTGAATGATTTAGAGATCTTTCTTGTTATTCCAGACCATATCTTGTTATTCCAGTATTTTGTAACGTATCAAGTTGATTTTTGTCTAAAAGTGCTTGGACTCGACAACTTTTTAACTTGTTCGCAGGAAAATTCACATCTCGCCGTTCACCTTTAATAGAGATTGTACGCGGAGCCACTGAAAAGTTTCTAATTTCTAGCGAACAAAGGAGTAATTTTCTTAATTTTTCCGCAAATAACAAGGGGAAACGCTCAACTTTTCAGTGCAAACGAGGAGAAGTGTTTCATCTTTGTAATTACTCCAACAATCAAACAGGCTCAAATTTGCACGTATAATTAGTGTGCAAGTTTGAGCCTTTACGAGTCTCTTTGAGTTCTCCGTGGTAGATAAAATTTCCGAATGAAACTTCTCTCTTAAAGGATAAATCATGAAATACGAAATATGAAAATTATGTTGCCACTACGGTGAATTATTTTCCTACGCGATCATTTCCCCCAACTTTAACATCTAATTTCACCAAGATGGTTGTCAATTAAATATTTGCGTGCGTGGTAGGCACCGTAACGTTTAACACGCCTCGAGAGGAATTAAATTCGAGTGGGAAATTACATCAAAAGGGGATTCCGTGATAATGAACGTCGACCGTTGATAATCGAGTTCAGTGGTCTCAGAGATTGCTTCGATCTGCTCGTACGTGACTGAATCACACTGGTCAATTGAATCTGACATCGTTCCATCAAATTGTAGTTGCTCTTAACGAGACCGAGAGCTAGAACGTATCTTGTTAAGCATCTCTGACAGTACGTGTGTATTCACGCTCTTGTGTAGTCACGAGCTTTCTTATCATTCACAGAAACAATCGTTTCGGATGAACTGATCGCAAAGAGGAGAAGATCGTCCCCTTTAACTTTGTCAGAAATTTAACTTTACTTACCACAAAGACAAGGTATCCCATTGTATTTCTTGCAAAATTGACAGAATAGTTAATAAATTAATTCTTTCTCATTATCGGTTGACACGTTTAACTGATAATAGCCAAGATCGCTAAATCATTCAGAATTCGCGAGTAATTCTCCTGTGAAATTAGCGCGAAGCATACTTGAGGCGTACGTGGAAAATTTCAATTTGTACAGAGGGCTGTGGGGAGCATGTGTAGCGAAGGGTTCATTAAATATTACGAGTGGCCAGCGATGAACAGTGGCTTGTACTTATTCAAATCGTTGCACGGTAGTAACCGCGCTGTCAGAACCATCTGCGTTGAAAATTCAAAGGTTTTCAGCCCCTGTCGTGCAACGATAGACTCGAAAGCAACGGGATTCAGGATAATGAAAAGCGAGGATTAACGCCATGCACCAGTTATTCGCATGTTCAACAACAAGCGAGCATTGCTATCTATATTTGCTTCAACGGTACACGATGAAATGAATCAGACCACCATAAACCAGAGGTCGAGATAGAAATGACATTCATTTCCCTCCAAACACTTTCCATTCTGAAAGGGAAAAAAAACAAAAAAAAAAAAAAAAAAAACGAATAGCATTCAACACGAATTATACTCGTTTATCGACTTGTAGGATTTTCTAAAATATATGTTATGTATGTTGATATAGTTACACAATGAAGTTGTACATATGTTAAATATATGCTATACATGTTGAAAATTTTCCAACATTTCTGCTGATATCGTAAAAATATTTGTTGCACTTTACACAACTGTGGTTGGAGGTAAAATATTTCTCGAAATATAAAATGCTGTCAAACAAACTCTCGAAAGAATAAAGTTTCCTTTCTGGAAGGATTGTTCGACAAATGCTATCAAATATAAATTGACAAACACGTGCCATCAGATATAAATTACGCGAACTCAAACGGCCAACAATTTCGATCCTTGGCAGTTTGTCCAGTCAGTGTAACGAAATAATTAGCTCGCCATTTTTTCATATAAAATAGAAATAAAAATTGCATCTCTCCACGCAGTACCGACGTGTTTATTCTCAAAGAATTAATTTAAAAAAAAAAAGAAAGAAACAGCCAACAATTTTCGTAACCATCATCGTAACAACGTAACTGTTACAAGTTAGTTGCTGCTTCATTCGAGATTGAAGCTCAATTAACTCGCGTTAGTCGCCTATTCGTGAGTTTGCAAAATCACTACCGCGGGTATCTTAACGATAAACAGCAGCAGTAGTTGAGCAGTAACGAGCAGCGATCACAACCGTAATCTAGCCTTATCTAAACACGAGGCAACTGTCAACCGACTGTCATATTATATCCGTTATCTCATTATCAATAATTACGCGCCGTTAATCTCACTTAGCGATAACGCGATCGCTCTGTCTGATTACAATCTATCCATCGGCCGTCAACTGCCTGTTATCGAGGCGTTCGTGTATAGCCACGCGATCATCGTTGACTTTTATTAGATAGTCATCTAACAGTCGCGTATACTCGTTGATACACACGGTGCGCGTGTACTACTCGACGTAACCAGCAATCGACGACTGTCTATCACAAACGACGTTTAATATTACGAATACCTACAGAATTACAAATCGCGACAGAAACTTTTATGTTTCTATTGTTGGATGTTTTTAGATCGGATGTAGTCGAGAAGAAGAACGATTTTCATTGATTGACACGAGTCATAAATAATCATGGCTGCTGTTTGATTCAGATTACAGATGATTCAGATATTTAAACCTCTGTACAAAAATTTTATCTCTACAAGTACGTGAGATTCACGTTTTTTGCAAATTCTATCGTCGCGTTGAATAATTGACGAAATTAAAACGGGTGTCAAAGGATAATTTAGAGAATTAATTAAAAATTATTCGCCATCGCGTGTATTTGTTAATCAAACTCGAGAATTCCTTCGCGCCCGATATCATCGGCTATTTAATTCAATCGTGCATTATTGTGCCATTTCGAACATTCTCTGGCCAACACTAGCCTGTGTTCTCTCCATGGTGATTTAGAGAATTCTCTAATTTGCTGATCTGATGTGTCCGTTTAATTAATTAGGAATTCCTTCTGAACAAACTCCAGCTGAAACGTTCTTTCGCCCGTCGGCCAAAAGCAAATCCTGTACAATTCGGAATTCTCGGATAGTATTACCGAACGAAGTTAATTTAATTAAAACAGGATCGCGTTACAATTGAAATGATCGCGAGCGTCGAATTGTCGCTCTCGAGAAAGTTTTCTCCAAGATTTCTCTTTAAGAGGATTCCTAAAAAAAAAATGGAAAGAAAGAGAAAAAGTCTTTATTATCAGGAACGATTACTTTACCGCGCTTTTTAGGCATTTGTGTGCACGAGAGATATATACATAAAGAGTAACTGCAACAATTGGACGAAAAAGTCACGGAATACAGTGGAAAGTGTCCGTGTAAGTGTAATTCCGTCGCGGTGGCGTCGAAATCATCGTTTCGGCAGGGCCGGAAATGCACCGAACTGGCCGCGGCTGCATCAGAGAGAGTCGCGTCGGTCGGAGTTCACGGGGTACCGACGTAATTACCGTGAAACCGCGGCTTAATTGCTAGGGCAAATAGCTAAATTAAAGCGACGCTTTACGAGGCCAGGCGAGCGGCGACTGATTGTGTTTTTGGTTGCAACCGGTTGTCACGGTTGTTAAACCTCGCGTCGAAACCTCGGAACCTGGGCGGAACGGTTCGGCTTTTGTACGGAACGTACGCTGTGGATTCACGTCGGTCAGTCTTGTCCTCGTCGTCATCGTCATCGTCATTGCCTCTCCGTGAATTCTATCCCTTTTCTTACTTCCACGCTCGCTCGTTTCTTCCAGCCACGCGAGTCTTTAACCACTCGCGCTGGCCAACTGATTGCGGACCGTAACGAGTGACCAAACCGTCAACAATAAATTCGTCGCTTTCTTTTTGAATTCGTCGGTATACCACTGGATAGAAATGATTAAGAAGCAATAAACTTATCATTTGTTTCGCCTGGGTTACATTCAACCTTCTAAGGACGGGGTATTTAAATCTGCCTTCGCTAGTGGACGGATTTTAAATCGCCAGGCAAAGTTTAATTTTACACGTTCTCGTATAAATTATTGTTGTTCCTATATTTTCAAAGTTAATCAAATCGAACAAAGACTCGAGCTACTCAAAACAAGAAGAGAGATCCCGTCGATATTATATCGGACATTCGGCTTACACAGGTGTCGATATATCGAACGTTAGTACTTGGAAGGTTAAGTGTTGAAATATTGCAAAATATTGGGAGAAGAAATTCTCGACGTGCGTGACACGTCATTCCAGCGCAAGAGGTTAATCGTCGCTCGATTTACTTATCTTTTGCTCGTTCCAACAGGAAGAGTTTGCACCGTTGAAGAGGGTGAGTGGACACGTGCGTTGAATTATTTTTACAAGAGAATAGATTTCCGAGTGTGTTGTTAGAAACGTAGTGTGTATTACTGACGGACGCAAGGAACGAAGAATTTCATTTCCGTGACTTGATCGCACGGGCTCGCAGGCGAGTAACTCTTTCGCAAGACAAATGACACCGGGACAACGGATCGATTCATCAAGCCCGTTATCAATGGGCGTTGAAAGACTATCGTCATAACCAGACAGACGAGTATTAGTACCGAGTGGCCTCGAGTATTACCGTAGCGCCGGTTACACCTACGACGAGTAATTTCCCTCACGCGTGCTGATTCCCACGCGGGTCAGAAGATTAATTCGACACGCGGTGGCACGTGAAACTAAAAATGACGACAAGCGGTAGATAGCCGGGCCAAGAGAAAGCTGTGTATATGTAGCTTGGATGATCGTGCCACTCGTGTGAAACAGAGACAGAGATATACATACATACGTACAGACAGATAGAGAAAGAACGAGAGAGAGAGCGAAAGAGAGAGAGAGAGAGAGAGAGAGAGGGAAAAGGGAGGAAGGTCGACGATTGATGAGCACCTGCACCAGATTAGCGACGTTACTAATTGCAGTGAAATGGGTCGAGCTTAGCACTGAGTTAGCGTGCAAGTTAAATGGTAAACGTGTCGTCGGTTAATGGCCTCTTTTTTTCCTCTTCCTTCGTCCGCGATACTCTCCGTTCTTGGCAGAACGATTATTATCGTAAACGATCGCTCGTTCGGGCGATCCAGCCGTGAACATTCGTAAATTCAACGTGGCTGTTTTGCCATTCGTGGGAATGTAGCGTGGAATACGTTAGGAAATTTGGTAATCGATTAATTTGACAATTTTTCTAATCTAAATCGATGGAGTTTGGAACCTATATTCGCTTTCCGAATCTGTATTCTCGCAAGAATCAGCCTCTGAATAGCTTCTCGTTATCGTCTAAATATCGCGCGGCAACGTTACGAATAGAGAATCCATTGATTGTCCCTATTTCCACACAAACCGCGATACAGTTATGCGTCATTATATATGACGGAGATAATCTCTGTAATATCACTTGGCTCCAAGTCACGAAACGCTATTACCTGTAATACGACTGTAGTGTGTAATTCTACACTGCATGTGCATACACTTTCGTAGATACATGTTCGGAAAACATATTATCTTTCATCCTGAGTGTGTAAATAATAACGATCACCTGGCGCGTGTTTTATTAAACGAAACACGAGTGTTATTAAAATACATCGAAACGAAACTCGCCGATATAGTCGGCAAATAAATAGACCGTGTTGTTGTTCGAAAGTTTTACATTGTAATTTCACTTTTCTTCAATTAAATCGACGAATGTGTATATCGTTTCGCAGAACATAACGCCCAACGATAAAATACAGTAACGTTGTTTGACGTATAAAATAAACTTGTAAATTCCGAGAGTTTCCGAAATCTTCCAAAGTTCATTCCTAACGTGTTCCACGTTACAGGAGAATCTAAATGAAAGCAAAACGAATTCTCCTCGCGTTCAGCCAACGTGTGCTACAAGCAAGTAGATTTTCGAATATCCCATCACCATCAAGGATTCCAAGAGAAACATACATACGACTGGATAAAGTGAAACAAGCACCGCGTGCCCCGATCATTATTTCAAACGTTAACACGTTCAATCGCCCGAATTCTGAATTCGTGTACCTGATTGCCTCCCTGGCGGTGACAGGGATATAAACCCACTGGCTGGTGCAGGTCTTCAGGTTTCCCTGGCGAGTCAATACATATGCTGCTAACCAGGTGTCTGATCTGCAGCGAATCAACAGATTTGCAAACAATTACTACGGATCTTCCGCCGCGAGAAACATCGAGAGAACTTTAATTTCACTTTTTTCGTTTGTTTGTTTTTTCTTTTCTTTTCTCGTTCCTGCCGGTCTCTATTACCGAGCCCGGCATTATTTTCTTACACAAAAACTTAGCGCAACGCTAAATTCCTGTGTCGTCGCCTCGCGATCCTGAAGAAACGGAAGAAACACGAAGCCACAGAGATAGTACGTGGAAGCCTAGAATACAGGACAACTAGTCGTGCAGGTGTGAACATGTCAGAATTATTAAAAAGGCTTCGAGTTAGACAAACGAAAGATCGACTTTCTGTTTAGTTTGTTCCATTGGACAGACAGCAAGTGACAATCGTTCTTTTCGTCAGATTTCAATTAGACAGGCGTTTCGCAAAACTCGACAAGTCGAGCTTTCGCTTGCAGCGTGAAACTTGCGGGCAGACAGAGCGAAAAAAATAGCTGAAAACGGGGCTTAAAATAATATCTGGTCAATGTTCGAGTTCACCCTTCGTGTTTGTACCTGATTTCCACCCTGTCGATGGCAAGGGTAGAGTCCAGCCGGTTTGTGCAAGTCTGCCTTGCGTGCCGGCGAATCCAGACAGGTGTTACCTCCTTCTCCCAGATTGCGAACCTGTTCGTTGGTTAGTAGAATCGTTTCACGGATTAGTACGGTTAGAAGCGACAGTTAGAAGTTGGTTTGTAAATTTTTTTTCCTCTCCCCCCATCTAACGAGGCGAACACCAGCGAGAGAGAAGTAAAACGAGTAAAAGCAATTGCACGCTGTAAACAAACAACGTCCGATTCGTTTAATCGCCAACGTCGACGAAAGACGATGAGAGAGATATTCTTTGAAAAGGGAAAAATGGCGAAACGTCCAACTAGCGAAAAGTTGGCGAAGAGTCGAAAGCCCGGTTGAAAAGAACGGATCTGACAATCGACGGATTCCTCTCGTTAGAGAGACACTGGAACGAATCAATCTTCGATATCTGCGTGCTACAGAGAACAATAGGAATTATATCCCATCGAACATCCAGGGGCTAAAAATATTTTTCACGATGATTTTCCTATCGAAAATATTTCCCCCGCGCGTTATTTTTCTCTCTGGCGTTCGCGCGTCGCCATGGGTATCTACGGCGATCAAGTTTCACCGGAAAGTCTGGAAATACGAACAAAAAAAAAAAAAAAAAAAAAAGAAAAACACAAAAACGCAAAAATGAACGAAGCGAAATGCAATAATTGAAAGAACGCTTCGATCGTAAAGCCTCGCGAAGCTTCCGCGACAAAATTCATCCTCTCGATGCGTACAACCTGATTGTGCTTTTTCACAGCGTGCTAACGACTCGTATTAAAACTCATCGTCTCGATAGAATTTCGACTGTTTTCCGAAAATAGTCTACAATTATTTCAACTGCTCGTCTCCCTCGGAGAGTTGCCACGGTTCTTTGCAGATAAAGTTCTTCTCTTTCTGAAACTCGCGTTTCTCTCGTTCGATCGAGATCCCCGGCTAAGATCCGACGAGGATCGATCGATATTTTTCGCCGGTGAACTCGTGGCACACCGGCTGCTCGTAGAACAGTTGCGCGAGACGCGAACAAAAAGATCAGGCTGCGATGCGCCCCTCCGTTTTTCCGACAGACGGCGACAAATCGAAAATGAGCCCGAGCTGCTGTGTTTTGTTCGCGAATATACACCGGTTCATGCGCGTACAAACCCACGAACAACACAGACACACCGTCTTCTATGCACACACGTACACGGAAGTGCACGGAAGACTACGTGTGCTCGCGCGCGTATGCGTTTTCATGCGGTACGGATGCATTCAGTCACGGAAGCTCGGTCAGCAGTCCTGATTTCGCTGCATGCAAGAATTCTGTGGTCGCTGCAGTTTCAACACGAGCATCTTCATCCTTTTCGTCCTCTCCGCCGCCGCCGTCGTCGTCGTCGTCGTCGTTGGTCGGTATGGCTGGAATAAAAACTACTGATTTATCGTCGACGTTCGGCCGGCCTCGACGAAATTCCGCAAGTTGCAGACTCCCCATCTTCGTGCTGAGTCCTATTAGAGAAAACTCGGAGGCTTCTCGTTTCGTTCTACCAATTTTTTTCGAGAGGGTTCCTTTCGACGATTTACAGAGTCCTGTCTTTCTTTTCTTTTCTCTTTTTCTTTTTCTTTTCTTTTTTTTTGAGATTATTTGAAGAGTTGGTAGGCTGGAATTCGAGGTGATTGGAAAGTAAATAATTCGAGGATTCTCGAACGACGGTTAAATTTCGTAAAATTCGCTTGCAAACTGTGCGAGGGAGATGCCGCCATCTCAGCTGAAGCAAATAGCCAAATATTGAACAAACAGGCTACTCGATAACCAAAAATCTAGCGGAGCCGGTTGGTGAAACATACGTCACGAGGCATTCACCTCTTTTCCACGCTGCCGTTTCATCGAACATCCAAATCGACCTTTTCCCCGAGCATCCATCAAACGCACACTTTCCAACGTGCGCAGATTTTTCACTCGCATCGGTCCACCGTGGATTCGAAAATTATTCGCGTGCAAGAGTCGCGCTGGAACCATAAATCTGTTCATCTCCTCGTTTTCGTCGAACCATCGAGGACCAACCCCCAATGATTCAACCGATTTTTCGTGGACGAAAAAAAAAAAAAATAAAGGAAAATGGAAGGGGAGGGCGAAAAAAAGGAAATAAGAAAAATGAAAGTGTCGGGGAACGTCGGAAAGAGGGGAAGAGAAGAGAAGGCGAAAGAAAAGGGAGGCAAAGCGTAAGTTTCGAGACAGGTAGCAAAATTGTTATTTCGCACGCGGCGCCGACCACATTCCGGAACGCGGACCGCGTGAAATGCTTCTTCGCGAAAATGTCCGGCCATCCTTTACGCGTTTCCTTCTTTTTCAAACGCGTCCTCCTCCCCCTCCCCCCTTTCCCACTATTTACCCGCTACAGGCACGACCGTAAGAGTCTCTGCGACCGCCGGCGCCGGCGGAAAAAATATGGCAAAACGCATTCCATTCCGATTCAAATGGGGGCAGGGGGAGGGGGAGGAGGAGACTGAGAGGAATGGCAGGATACTCACAAGGGTGGAAACAGGTTGATCGATATCAGTTCAACGCCACACGATTTCATGGCTGACGCTTGATTCTTTTCCGATTTCAACCCTGTGCGCCGCCTCGATAAAACGAATCCTTGCGTCGAGTTTCCTTTTGTTTAATTTTTACTTTACGGTTTTCCACCCTCGAAAATTCGTTTACGTTTTACTCCACTGGTGTTTTTTTCTTCCTCTCTTTCTTTCTTTCTTTTCTCGTTTTTTTTTTTTTTTTTTTTGTCGAACTGAAGAGAAATTTATACGTTTATGTGGCAAACGATTGATGGAATAATTCGTAGATAAAATAGACAGGGTGAAATTTACGAAAGAGGAGAGAGCAAAGAGATGTGCAATTTTTTTTCGCGGAGGAGAAACATCTAACAGTTGATTGGAAAATTCATTTCTTAATGATTGGTAAAATATTCAGAGTAAATAAATAAAATGGACAGGGTAAAATTTACGAAAGAAAAAGCGAAGAGATGCGAAATTCTTTTGCAAATGCACACAGGAGAAAGATGGAACAGTCGGTTGAAAAATTCATTTCCACTCAATCTTGTTCAAAGAGCATGACATGGGGGAAACCATGTACCTAGGTCTTGTCGAACGGGACCGGTGTAAATTATGAAAGATTAAGCCATCGTTTCCTTTGGTACGTCATAATCGATCATAATCAAGGAACATTATCGCTGCAGGAACAGATATGATAAAGTAAACGCTGATATCTCGCATCGATCTTTTCAAACGTCATTTGCTTTCTAATCGTAAATCACAAATAACAATTTCTAGCTGGAGAAACGAGCAATTATATATATGTGTGTGCGTGTGTGTGTGTAACTAAATAACTTCGCGGAACTATGAAAAAAATATAAATTCATTTGCGAATTCGAAGGTACGAAACTCTGACATCAGAGAACGAGGCCAGAGACTTCGACTTGAGAAACTTCTCAAACTCGAACAACTCGAACTTCCAAGAAAACATTGCACTGGAACTGTTTCATTCCCCGCGTTCACTTTCAAAATGAGTTTTTAAGTTTCGCGAAGCGGCGTGCCGTTAACTGAATGTCGAAGCGAAACGCCGCGACCTGGAATTCGCAATTTCGCAAAGGAAACGAAAAAAAAAAAAAAGAAAAGAAAAAAAGAGGAAACAATCGCCAGGCACGCCACACACGCCACTGTGTAAATCTCGTTTGCCAGCAAACGTTGATTTCATCGCTCGCCCGTTTTATGATCCGCGTTTCAATAACTTAATTATTCGGGACAATTAATTTGGAAATTTCGTTAATCGTCGCGACAAAGTCGACAAACCGAGGGTGAAACCGAGGGTGGAAAGGATGGTGGAAAGCATGAAATATCCAGGTTGCGTGACACTGCAATTTACATGGGAGGAATGGAAAGCCTTTAATGCAACGTTAGATGCCGTGACTTCGCCGTGAACGAAGGTACCACGAGGAAAGTACCTAAGACTCTGGGAGAGAAAAGGTTCACGAGATTACGAGGAACAGGCACCGAGTTTTTGCCGATCGATATTTCTATACGACGAGAGCCGTCTGCTGTCGTATCGTAAAGATCACTCCGACGATTTAACGTCGAAAGAAACGCAAAGTTAAAGGTGGATATTAAAATGGTTATCTTCGCAGGTGCCTGCCTCGCGGACGTAACGCACAGAAACGACTAAACGTTGGAAGCGTTATGAATTGCCCGGAAAGAGAATCGCTAGGGACGAGAAAAAGAGAAAGGGGTGTACGAGTATGAAAAATATCTTGCTCACGCGATATTGGATAACGCGAATCAGTTGAGATTAATCGGCAGTCACGTACGTATATATGTGTGTGTGTGTGTGTGTGTGTGTGTGTGCTGTTACGTACGAGCAAAGTTTGATAAGTCAAAGGGTTTGAAATAAATCCCAGATTTTTTAAAACTAACGGGTAAAGGTTCTTCTTTATTTTGTTCGATTCTTCTCGTGGATGATTTTGAAATGGAAATGGAACTCGCAAAATTAAAACAGGGACTGATTCAAGAGGTTCAAAGTTAATTGGAAAGAAGGGATATCACGCTGAATTTATTAGCGATTGTGTTTTTACTCGAATAACAATCAACGTACCATCAGACAAAATGAATATCATCACCGTTACAAGTTGATGGCCGTAAGTATTTTACCTTGGTATCACGCGAGTTGGTATCTCTTCCGAATTTACAGAGATTAGAATCATTATTAATTAAATTTACGTTACGACGTAAGAGCTTTTTAAATTTTCTTTAAATTTTTGAGAAACGCTGTAGAACATCAAAGGCATTTTAAATTCTTCCTGCCACTTTTGAATTATTTGAAACAGATGGATCGATCGAAAGTATTACGAATGTACACGCGCGCGCGCGCATGTGTGTGTGTGTTCTAGAGCTATATACATAGATTAGTTTAAATAAAATTACCCGTCATTGCCCGAAAAACGACAGCAGAGAACGAAGAATCGGGAAGTGTGTATAAATTCGACGTACGGCGTCAGAGGCGGAAATCACGGGAGCCATGGGAATCACGATGTGCACGATCCGTTTTGCTCGTCTCGCGATTGACAGTGCATTAATTTCGTTTCGAGCTAGAGGGAGACGCGTGGCGAGGGGATGGAAGGGGACGAGGGGGTGTAGGGTGAAGCGATCAATCACGTCTCGATTTATTTCCGTCGTGTTGCGACACCGTCTCCTGGCCCTCTGTTTCCCTGCATTCGTAATTGCGAAATGATTGTCGCGCTTGTCGCTCTCCTCGCCGATAATCTCGTGGTCCGTTTCTCCTACGAGTCATTACGCCCTCTCAAATGGTGGCTGGCGCATCACGCAGCTATTTGATCGATGCGACTCTTGCCCACCCCGCTCTGATCCAATTTACTAGCGTAACGCGGATTTTTCGAACTGCTCGGGGGGGGGGGGGAAGAAAGTGATTCGTGTGGACCCTCTCGTGGGTTAAGATCTTTTCTTCAAGAAAGAAAACCTTCCCTCCCTGTTGAAAAAGACTTCTCCAAACAGATCTGTTGCCACTCTCGAAGCGCGCATTACAGTATCGGCAACTTGATCAATTCGCGAATGAAAACACGACAACGTGGAATAATTGCCTGTGGAAGGATAAAAGCGAACGACGAGGAAAAGGGAAACGCGAGCGCATAAAAACTGACAAACGCAATTTCCACGACACCCCATCTGCCGTTTAGCAATTTAATTCTTGCGATAAGGGATGGCCGGCCGAACGCGAGACGCGGGAAAACAAGGAAACACGGCCGCGAGTCATGAGACATCAAAGGGACGATAGACTTTAATTGCGAAATCGAAATCGAAATCGAACGGGGCAAGCGGAGGAGGAGCCCTCTTTCAACGCGGCAGTGTTGAAACGTCTTCGCCCGGAGCGACGTTCGATTCGCCTCTATTATCCGGCGGGCGCGACTGCCGATTTCGCCGGCGCTGTAAGCCAAGAATTCAACAAGCCGATCGAGACGAATCGATTTCCGATCGGATGTCGCGCGAGCCTTCGGCCGCGATCCGATTGAGATTGCCTCGACCGCCGGCTGCATTGTTTCTCGATCGAACGCATTGTTTTCTATGTCGCAAGCTCGTCGACATCAATCATTGTCTCCGCCACCGACAATTGAACTTTGCCTATCTGTATAGATACAGGCACGACCTACCTTTTCATACCGCGTCCTCTCTCTCTCTCTCTCTCTCTCTCTCCCCCTCCGTACAAAATACAGAATACGCGTTAATTCGCAAGTTATACGGATTTTATAAACGTTTAGTTCGAATGAATTCGAGAGAGTGGGAAGTTGAAAATCACACTTGTAGTTCAGGGACGATCGCCTCTTTAAACTTCTCAGAAAAGAAGACTACCTACGAAGAATGGTAAAGGAAGCATGACACTTTGACGCGCGTTTGACAATGAAAATCCACAACAACGATTCGCACGTCCGCCGCGATATGTGAACGCGACGCGTGACGTTTCTCTCTGGAAGAAGCAAGTCCGAAAGAAGAAAAGAGGAAGAAAAAAAAAAGAAAAGTTAGGTGAGAAGACGAGAAGGAAGCCCTCTCTCGTCCATTAATCCTGTTTATCCCATTGGCGAGAATAGCCTCGCTATTCCGCGGCTGAAAGGCGAGCGAAGCCTCCGAGTGTTCTGTAGATCTTGGTGTATCAGAGTGTCGGTTGGTAACGTCGTTAAGAAAACGAGTGGCTCCATACGTCGATTCGGATCGTCGCTTCGCCCCGGCTGCAAAAGAAAAGATCTCCAACGAGGTTTGGAGAAACGCGGTAAATCCTTACCTCGCCGGAAGCCACCGCCTCGCCAGGTATGAAAAGCTCCGGATAAACGTTATCGAGGTACCACTTGAACGACTTGCAGCCGAGCTTCTTCCTCAGGGCCTTCCGTTCCGATACGTCCCCGTACTTGCCCTGCGAAAATTGCGAATCATAAGCCCGGAAATTTTGCCTAGACCGTACGAAGAGAACAAGCGTGTCGGCGGAAATGGTCGTTTCCGGAAAGATTCCGGAAAGAGTGGGGGAATGAGGCTTATAATCGTAAAGAATAAAAGGAGAGAGAGAGGAAGAGGGAGAAGCGAAACAAGCGAGGAGGAAATAAAACCCACGGGGAAGAAATACACGGAATCCTTTATGGACTCGAGTTTTAAAGCCTCCTAGAGCGGAATAATGGTAATACTTGGCCAGGGGAGACGATTCACGATGCTCGTGCAACGACTCTATTGGACCACGGATGGTCACTTAGATACGTTCATCGAGGATTTTCATCCCTCGGTCATTTTGCTTGCATTCAGGTTTTATTTCATGAAATTTTAACGGTATACAGAAATCGTTGAATTGCTCTACTCGAGTACGGATACCGGATAGAGAAATGGGTAACAGAGTGGTACGTTATTTCATTGATGTGTAAATTCACACGCGATATGTAAAATTATATTCGATTAAGCAACGATTTCTAAAAAATTTTTAATACGTTTCGTTCGACGTTGTCGGAACTTCGAGGCAAGCATTTCAACTCGATACTTTCCGATAGCTTTTGTTTCCTACAAAGCGTCGGAGGGAAAAAGTATATTTCAAATAGAAAATGGAAAATTCAAGCACGTATTGCGGCAAACCGGTGCTCGACTGATAAAACGTTTTCGATAGCTGTAAAACAATTTTCAGCAATGCTCGAGTAAACTGTTGAATCGCGCTCGAAAATAAAACAAAAAAAATTCACTTCGAACGTTGCACGCGTGCCAACGTTTATCCAGTAAAATCCAAGTCTCGCGCAAAAGAAGAATTAAAGAAAATAGGCGAGTGCAAAAGTTGATTCACGTTTGAATTATTCGACGGGCTCGATTGAATCTCGTTTCGAAAATAAAGGATAGATCGCAGGAATGAAAACGATTTAGTACTCGATGGTCACTCACAAAATAAAATAACACGAGAATGAAAAAAAAAAGGAGACTTCCAAGTATCTGGAAAGTATTTAAATTAATTTGTGCATGTAGTTTAAAAATTCCATCTCGTGACACATCGAATCGCAGACATCTATCACAAAAATAATTTTGTCTCTTTCTATTTTTCATCTTGAAATTTAAAGAAGGATGTACATGGATAGTTTGTAATTATTTTTTAGCTGTAAATAAGCAAAGATCGGGACACGAAAGATTAATCCTTGAAGAAGAAATTAAAAGGACATGGTCAAATTCGGAGAGAAATTTCTCCGTGTCAGGGAAACAGAACGAGAGGAATTCAGACAACGAAAAATGAGAAGAATTGAACCACGAAAATCTAGTCTGCGGCTGTTTGATGTTCGATAAGAGGGAAACGATAGTTGGACGGCTTGGTAATAAGAGGAGAGAATTATTCTTGGAGATTGAAAGGCTTAAAGCTCGTTTCATAATGGTGAGATTATGAAAGATTAGTTAGAAGAATTTCGCTCGCAATTGCTCCGACTCGACTCCTCGGCTTCTCGGCTCTTCGGTGGATTGTTGCGGTTGAACGATTCGCGGCAATGCGAGGATTGTCGCTTAAAATCCCAGATCCACGAAATTCGAGGTAAAACGACGGGTAACCTGCAAGTTTCTTCTCGTTTTGTTCCCTCCTCCTGTAGAATACGTGCTACTTTGCTAATTTACAGTAAATTTTTTTCGCAACTTGAAAAGAATTCCAATTTTTATTCCGTTAACGTTCCACCGTCCGTTAACGTTCCCCTTTTCGATCGCTGCGTTACGTTACTACATCTTTGTAGTTTCCGCGAGGTTTTCGAGACGGGTAATTCGCGCTAAAGGCGAGGCAGAATCGAGATGCAGGTGCAAGAAAGGTCGGAAGAGCGAGGCTGAGTAGCAAGAGTGCTCACCTTGTCGTGACCTATCCTCTGGTAGTAGTACTTGGCGTACTCGTCCAGCCACACTTCGCTCAGCCTTATGCTGTTCCTCTTGAGCACGTTCACGCCGCTGCGCCACTTGTACGGCGAACGCTTCCGGAAGATGTGGCCCACGTGCGAGCACGGCACGATTTCCAAAGTGCCTGGAAACAACAATCTCTATTCGAATTTCGTTCGTTCGTCCGTAGCGATCTACCCAGCGGAAGCGACTGATTACGAGCGAGAAGAGAATGGGCAGCGAGCTTATTTCGGCAGCAAATAGAAATTATGTCGCCGCAGTCTTTCGTGCAGTACTCTACAGTTACCATTCGTCGAAGAATAAAAATGGAGAAGCGGACTCGCTGGTGTGATTTTATACGAAAGGAATGACGATCCACGGAGGGTCGAAAATTTGATTTTCCAGTGAATTTCTTTTGCATTTCTTTAAATGAAAATTTAACTTGCGAATTTCTTTCCTTTCAATTTCGATGTCGTGTTCTTTGGAAGTTTGTTTAAATCTTCCACCACGTCAAAAAATTCACTTTTTGAATAATAAGAATTATGTGTCACGCATGGATTTTAGAGACATAATCAAGTAGAGCATGGCCAAAGAAAAGTTGGGTCTCTTAATCTCAATTAATTGCTATGCAAGGGACGTATTCCAAAATCCCCCTAAGACAGAGTAACTTCTCTTTTCCTGGCGAATTTTTACTACAGAAATTAACAAACGACACGGATATTGCGTTATTTTCAGATTCGAGGGACTTTGAAACGCCCTGTTCGTTCGTCGAGGGGAACAATTTTTCAGAACTTGTCGAACCGAGACTATCCTCTCGTTCGTATCAATTCCAGAGCAAATTTCTGTATTGGTATTGCACGTACCTCCGCACATCCAGGTCTTGAAGGAGAGTTCGAGATTCTCGCCACCCCAAATATCGAACCCGCTGTCGTACGTGCCGAGACGCTCGAAGAAAGCCCGATCTATCGAAAAGAGGCCTCCGGCCATCGTCGGTGACCAGACAGGCTCCGCGGGATTCTTGTGCCTCTTTTTCTCTCTCTCGGGGACTGCGTGCCAATTGAACTGATGGACAGAAAATCAAGGAATCTCGGAGACATCGAGAGATTGCTCAAAGTCCGTGGCTATGTAGATGGTCTCGAAACGTTTCCAGTATCGTGCGCGTGCAAGCGTGTGTTTTCACATGGATGTGTAAAAATGCTGTTCGATCTTACGTCGCTTTTCAATATAATTGTATAAATCGTTTTTACACGAAGCGTTTACAACCATTTCAAATTTCGCCGATTGAACAACGCGAGTTACGAAAACGGGGAATTCCTAGAGTACAATCGACATCGATCAGCAGCGAAAACGCAATCGTCGAAATGCCGGCAATAATTTTGCGAATTTTACCGGCGATTAGTCGATCCCCAATTCCCAGCCACTCGGCATAGCGTACAGTTTCCGCGAAATAACGGCGGGAAAGGAATTTCTGCTTACCTGCAGATTCCAATCGAACCCACCCACGTTCACACCGCCGGAATCCTTCCAATGATATTCGAGCGTGGTGTCGTCGATAACATCGATCACCGGGCAAACGACTGTCGTCGGGTCACGAGCGATCCGATCGAGAAGCGGCTCCAGCCAGCCTTCCGTGCATTCGCAGTGGCTGTCCAGATATGTGAGAACAGGTGCCTTCGCCGCCGCCGCGCCCAGCAACCGCGCTCTGATCAGGCCCTCCCGTTTTTGCGCTCGAATGATCTGCACCTTCGGGTAGTTCATCATGTAGTCCTCCAGTTGACGCTGCAGATGCGCTGCGAAATAATTCGTAATTTGGTTAACAGGAGGGTGAAGGCGAGTTCGTCGAATTTCAACTTTTCCGATCTGACGTTGAACATCCAGGCAAGCAAGTTTCGAAACAACGAACATTTCATCGGCTGTCGGCGCAGGAATGTTAAACGCTCTTTCTTCCGACGCAACCATCCACCATCGTAAAGAATCATCAAGCATTTCGCCAAGAAGAACTTGGACGAATAAAGAATTAAAAACTCCAGAGATTTCGTCCAGCCGATCACCACGTTCGAAGAAGAAGTTCGATACATTTTAACGAGTAGCCGTTGAGGCGGAGAACAAGAACTGAAATTTACCACGAGATTAGACAAGACTAGTCTACAGTCCGTTGCGATGAAAATAAATCTCACTTTCGAAATACCCATGAGACAAACTCGACTAGCGCGACCAACGCTGTAAATCGTAACAATCGTAACAATCTAATTACTGTGGGATAGGCAGTTCTGGGGAAAGGGTCCAAGACTCTCCCTGGTGCTCGACTGCAGATGTCCCGAGTCGTATTACATAAACAACAAAGAAAGTTAGGCCTGCGCCTCGAGACTGTTTACGGCCAGCCTAACGTCTAACACTAAGAGTATAGATGCGTTTGCGTGTATGAATTTTGTGGAGAAGAAAGGGAGTGCGCGTAGAGAAGTCAGAGAGTGCGTATCGAGAGGTCAGAAAGCGAGTGTCGAGAAGTCGAGATGTATAGAAGAGAAGAGAGTGAGAGTTGCGAGAAAGAGAACAGAGTGTATCGAGAGTTGTGAGGATTAAGAATTCAGTGTATATCGTTATTCGTTATTCAACATTAATAAGCCAATCTTACTTGTTCAATTCCAAATAAACAACCATTATTTAATAAAATTCCTACATTATTGACTAAATATGGTGACGCAACAACTTTACATCGTGCAACAAACTTGTACGTAAAACTTAGATTTACGAGATCTGATGAATTACAGCGTCCCACCGGCAGTGGCAATTGCTAGAAATTTAGCTGACGCGTTGAGAACGTTCCCTCTCTAAATCGTAACCGAAACCAACAACGGTTCAACTACCGCGATAATGCTCCCTGCCGCGTAAATCCTAGCTATTTCCTAGTTATTTTTTGCCTATCTCCGCTAGCAGTAAAACGGTTTGAAAATCGGGTGCAAGTTTACTTAGCCTTGCTTCAATTACGGTCAAAGGCCGTGAAACGCCACGTCATTTTCATTCTGCTGCTCCGACGTTGTTACGTTGCAACCGAACCTCGAGACAACAAAGAAAAGACACACACAGTTCCTCGTTATTACTAATTAGAAAGTCTTCGTTACAACCGTGTTGTTCCACGCTCCCCTGTGACAGATAAAAGGACAGATAAAAGGAAGAGGGAAATGGAAATGCGGACGTAGAGAGGAAAAAGTTCATTGTCTGTTGCCGGTATGATAAAACAATCGACTGGTTTTGTAACGGGACGCGACATCTGCTACATCCACGGTGCTCGGTGATAACTATGTTTATGAGCTTGACTTTCAGCTCAGTACGGAAGCTTATCTCGAGCTTTTAAGGAGGATTGCGCAGGCTGCGTTCGTATCTCTCTGTATCGTTACCAACACGTTGCGCCTTCTTTAACCCGCTGTCAAGCGAGCTTAATCTCGCCGGCTTTCCCCTTTCCAGCGATTTTTCTTTCCTTCTCTTGTTTCCCGCCCTTTTGTTACACGCGACTACGGTCAGTTATCTGTTCGTTTCATCCAGCGACGCGTTAATTCGATTAGCTTTCAAACTGGCTGAGAAACAGGCAAGAAAGAAAGTCTTCTCGTTCAATTTGTCGATTCGGAGAATCTATCTACGGCGTCGTTAACGTTCGCGCGTGAAAATGAATCAAGTGGACGATTCGACTGTTTCTTTAAACGAATTTTGCTACAAAGTTGTTAAAATGATGGAAAAAGCCTTCGAGTCTTGTTATTGAGTTACCACTCTGATAAGCTCTGATAACCTCCACAGAAACTGTGCTATAGAATTTCTTCCCCGACACAACTCGCTAACAAACTTACACCGCGCGTCAACGCAACTTTCGCAATCTTCCCTGTTCTCAGCAAAAATCGAGCCAACCTGTCTTCGCCAGGCCGAACCTTGGAGAACACCATGAAACACCTCGAAATCATCTCGATCGTTCGATTTTGCTCGCTAGCGCCAAAACGAAGAGAGAGAGAAAGAGAGAGAGAGAAAGAAAAATCGGAAGAAAGGAGAGAGACGACAGGCTGTTGTCGAAACGCAGTTGCCGCGGGAATAATAGGCATCACACGACAGAAGGAGACAATCGATCTTCCGTCAAAGTTTCCTTGGTCGGTCGGGAAACGCGCGTCAGACGCAGGCAAATTTTTCCACGGTACGTGTAAGCGAGCTTGATAGGGGCGGGAAAGGAGGGAGGA